>CM022299.1:18815266-19177416 GCA_011799875.1 Thinopyrum elongatum
GAGGATCCCACCGGAGCACCTCGCCAGACATGGGTTCGTCGGCTGTCGCCGCACAGCCCGGACGGCGTCGTGGCTGTCGCGCGAGGACACCTCGCACGAGGCGCCCCAGATGCCTCATGGGAGATCCGGCGCAACCCTCGTGCCCTAACCCTTTTGGCGTTGGGTGCCCCCACCACCGCGTCCAGTGCCGGCAGCAGGGATGTGCCTCGTGGGAGGGCTGGCGGCGTGAAGGAGTCGGTCCCCTTGGCGTCGCCCTGGGTGGCGACGCGAGGGGGTCAGGAGTTATCTTCATGGCAGTATAATGAACATCAAATAGTAATAATAATTACATTCAGATTCATAGATCACCTAACAACGACTTCAAACACTAAAGTGTGACACGCGCCGACATCATCATCCCTCTCTCGTCGAAGTCGAGCAAAACTTATTGTAATAGACAGTTAGGAAACCGTCATGCTAAGACTCATAGGACCACCGCACCAGCAACCGCCGTGGATGAATAGATGCGTAGATTGAAAAGATCTAACCCGAAGACATACAAATATAAACAAACGAAGACCGAATCTGAGTAAGTCCATCAAAGACAACCGCCGACCAAATCCTGCGAGATCCATGAGAGACACACTTCCACACGCCCTCCGACAATATTAGACGCATCACCAGGACGGGGCTAGGCGGCAAGAACCTTACTACAACTTGAGGGAACCGCCGGCATCTCGTTTTCTTACACTAAACGAACATCTAAAATGCGAGCATCAATGTCAAGTTTAGGATTTGAAACCTGTTAGGATATGATACCACTATCTTTCTAACTATCCAACCATTAATTGATTAATTTTTTTTTGACAAGGATGGATTTTATTATCTCAAATTGAAGCATCAAGTAGATACAAATATAATGAGTACACATCCGACCTCTGCATATCTAGGATGCACACAGCTAACACCAACACACATAAAAAACACGTTGGTAAATAGCAAAGTCATACAAGACCAAAACTATGCCCGAGGGAGTGAAAAAACACAAAGAGATCAAATCCGTGATCGACAAACTACAACTATGACCATATTCGCACCGACCATCTCATGACACCACAAGGACAACGAGATTCTTCAACAGCAACACCTTCAAGAAGGGAGCGATGCTCAAGCGCCGCAGCCACCGAATCCAACCGCCATATGACAGAGTCTAGGCTTTCACCCTGAAGAACCAATCCCAGCAGCTACATGCAGTTGTGTTAAAAAAACATCCGCCGCCGCTGCACAATCATACCCTCTACGTCAAGTCGTCGTTTGTAGATTGCCTCTCATCGCTGAAGGCAACCATCGGATCTAGGGAGAGGATCCCGCACGAAGACCTTTCGATGGCCACCAAAATCAGTAGCGATGTCGCCGCCGCAGGTCGGAGTGGTCATCTGTTGCTGTCACAACCGCCGGATCTGAGGAAGCCGAATCCGAAAAAAACGGTCTAGCCGGCATCCGCGAGGACGCGACTACCCAACACAACCATGGAGCAATCGAGCTCCCACACCGTTGTACGCCGGCGGCAGCCGAAGCCCCCAGCCACCAGGAGCAGACGCACGTGCTGGGGAGCTCCCGCCATCGCCGACCGCCGCGAGGGGCTATGCCCCGGCGGCCCCGGGCAGCGGCGGCGAGGGGAAGAGGAGGCGGAGGAAGGCTAGTACGGCGGCGACGGTTGTGCTGCCCGAGACGCAAATTGATTCATGAGATATCTTGTCTTTGGAAAGTAGTAAGGCGGCTATGAGCGGAAATTTTTCAGCAACAAAACATCCACGGAAGAAAAAACATGCACAAACGCCCGCTAAAAGGCTGCCCACTTGTTTTTCATCCGAAAAATCATGGCCAACAAAATCCATTAAGTTAGAATAATGTGTAGCTTCCCGCAAAAAATAAAATAAAATGTGTAGCTATTGTCGAGTACAACCAATTGAGATTACACACATATACATCCATGTTTTAGAGAATGAAACTCTCAAATTCCAAAAGATTCACTAGTGTATTCCGATTTCTTATGATTTTGTCGAGAGGTTTTAAACTTATTGGAAAAATATATATTTGATATTTAAAAACCATCTCCTTGTTGATAAAACAGATTAGTAATGAAATTGGTATTGGAGAATAAATAATGTAGTAGGGACTCAAAACAGAGACATGGTTGGGTGCACGAATAAATAGGGACTTAAAACAGACACCTCTAAACACTCACCGGGAGTATCCATGGATGTTTGAGAGACTAAATTTGCGCGGCCTAGGTGTAGATGCCTGCTTGTGGGTGGGGGGTGTGAAGGTATGGTGCACGAGCACCATGGTGCTCGTTTATTTGGAGGAAAAAGAAATCATATTTAGAAGTATTTTAAAAAAATTGAAAAAAAATATATGAAAACTTTTATGTGTTGACAGATCCATGAAAATTTGTTTTGAAAAAAATGAATTTGTAAACTGTAAAAGAAATCCGGCCTCAAAACAGACAAAAAAAGGCCCATTTAAAATTACATATTTGTCTTTTCTTTGTACGCCACGTATGGAAGTAAAAAGGTATAAAAATTTGCACAATTTATGGAGTATTTATTATACATGCGTGTGTTTACAGAAAAATTCAACATTTTGTCAATTGTGGAAACTTAGTAAGAAATGATTTATTTTCGAAACGTGCACCATTTGTAAAATTTTGGGTGGGTGGAGGGAAAGATGCGATTCCACGCACGCGCGAGACCGCTGAGATGACCATACGCACACATGCATCGAGGCTCCCCGAGTTACGAGGGGCTGGGGAGCAGAGGTGGGCAGAGTCACGTCGCCCTCGCCAACCTGTCCCAAGGCGCGCGTGGCTCCCGAGGCCGACATGCATCGCACTAGCCGCGCCAGTGGCGGGCCCGTGTCCTCTTTGACCGGTCAAGATCCGGAGGGGACGGGACCCGGCTCAGATCTACATCCACGTACTGCTGCTGCCTACCGTCTACCGTCTACCCGGCCAAACGAAAGACACTACACGCACGTACTACACAAAAAAAAAAAAAACTCGAAGAAAAGAAAAGAAAAGAGCGAGTGACATGCATTGCATTGCACGGCCTCTCGAAGCCCCAAAGGCGGTCGATGCAAATTTCCGGCCGAAGATCTACAACCCTTTACCCGACGTTTTTTTTTGAGAAGCTTTACCCGACGTTTGAGTAGACAAATATTTACCACGGGACTTTGCCGGGATGACCATTTGGACCGACGAACGAACCGTGTGCTCCACACGAGTGCTCTAGCTTTGGCAAGCAAGTGCGTTTCTGGATAGGCCCTCCAGGGTGTTTGATGTAATTTTCTTATTTTCTGGGGGTGCGTTGTACAACTGCTTCATTTCAATGTGATCTAGGGTCCTTTTCGCAAAAAAAAAAAAAAAAAAGCTTTGGCAAGCAAGTACTAGTTTGGTACTCCAAATCAAGTAACGACTACTAACCAACCAACCAACGAAGATGCCATTCTTTTTACCGCCCCGTCGATGTTCTTGTCTCGCTTTTACTTTACCGAAAGGCAGAGCCGTCTCCATCGCCAAGAGAGAGAGTGTGTGTGTACTCCAAATCGCCACATTTCATAAAAGAAAATAATCCGTGATGCTTTTGTTTCTATCTCCCGAACACGTACGCGATGATGCTTGCACGTTGCATTCTACGCTCACCGCACTACAGTACCGTACGCGATGATCCCTTGCACGTTGCATTCTACGCGTGGATCCACCACCTTACATGTCACGACAAGCACTACAGTACCTTATACAATAAACATCGCAAAGGAAAAAAAGAGTACTAGTACTAGTAATATATTAATATTTGCCTGAAAGAAAAGTACATGATGCAAGTAAAAGAAAAGAATCACGTCGCCTACGGAGAATATATGCCCGTGGGAGCCGGCTTTTCTTTTCTGGCAAACAGGAATCGACTGATGTACGTAAAAGCGAAAGGGAAAGGCAACAAAATTCGTCGTGTGAAAGGACGGTACGTTTGGAGCCGGTTCAGCCGTTGATTGGTGCTCGTGGTTTACATCCAAGGGATCCGCACGTTGGCGTATCTTGGCGACTGGCCTTTTAAAAAAGTTCCGTGTCGTTTTGTCACCGTGGCTCTCTCTGGGCGCAAAACAAATTTCTGTCCATTTCGTGGTAATTGGTGGACGTGAAATAGCTTAGAAGAATTATATTGTGCTTTTCTTTTCCCTTAGCAAGACAACAAAGGGAAAGCAGATGGGTAGAGTTTTAGTCCTTGCACTAGGGGCGCTCGAGCAGATGGAGGCGCTTCTTCTTGAAGTCTGTTTTCCAGGCTCCAATCCTCCTCTAGGTCTTTTTTGGCTTATAGAATAGGAATTTCATGGGAATAAGAAAACAATAGGAAGTGAGTTGACAATTATCTCAATTCCTACAGAGAAATAGATGCCATTTGATTCGTAAGATAAAAACTTTTCCACGGAGTCTAGGCTAACATATTTTTCCTTTGAAATGTAAAGGATTGGTCCTATCCTACATAGGAATACGAATCCGTTCCTACAAATCAAATGCTTAAAAGAATATAATTTTTCCTACAAAATTTATATCCTTTAAAATACCTACAGAATTCCTGTAAACCAAAGGAAGTGCTAGTTTGTACCTATGGGCGGATTTAGACGAAGCTTCAACATGGATTCCTGCCTGCTCCTCAGGTGGCGAGGCTAAGGTTTCCCGCCTCGTGTACGCACGATGAGATTTGGCATTGGGTTCTTCAGGTTGGTTCAATGATTCAACGGCGACAACGGTGGCTCCCGGGTGCTCGTCATTGGGGGCACATGCATAAAGAGTTCTCGGTTGTTATCGACAAGGTCTGGCCAGCTCTGATATGGGAGCGGCGACATCGACAGAGATCATTTGGTGTTCCATGGATTGCGATGTAATTTTTATTGTGTTTGAGGTGTTTTGTACTTTCGGAGAATCTTTATATATTCCTTATCCTTTACATGAAAAAAATACCTTAAAAGAAACAGTATACAATGCAATCATACGAATCAAACAACCTATATGGCGAAAAATGTCTCGGGATCAAATCTTTCAAAACGCCAATGAATTTTCTTTAAATTAAAGAGGCGTAGCAATGCCCGTATCGTGTGTTAGTATCAATGTCGCACCACTCTATAATTTCTTAATTAGAGCATAATTGCACTTCAAATCCCAATTTTGGAAGTAACCCATCGGATACATGGCCTTAAGATGTGGTCTTTGTCATATATGTCGTGCAATCGGGTATGTTATCTATGGGTTAAACATACTAGACACTAACAAGATAGGAAAAAGGAAAGGCCAAGTTTTAATCATAAGTTCGTACAAAAACATTGAAAGTTCACCACACGAGCCCTCAGCTTGAATGGGAAGACAAAAAGGAAATCAAACGGGGTTCTATTGCTAGTGTCCATAAGACAAATCCCGCCAAACTCTCCCTAGGAGGGCAGTTCATCACTTATCTCACTCTTGATTATCATAGTGCGTGTAGATGATGATGGTTACTACTCTGGTGTGTTGTTCTTGTAAGTCCTTAGCACCAGTGGCGGAGCTAGGATTGGCTGACGCCCCAGGCGAGAAACTAAGGGCTAAAAACTACCCACAAAAAACTCCCGTTTCAAGGCATACAAAAGTCAATCTATATTGCATAACTAACAAGAAACCGAACATGATATTCAATGGCAGCATTTGTTCCATGATGGGTTAACTAATAAAGCAAGGCAAATCAAAAGACAATATGTAGCATATATAGATGGTACAAAATATTGATACCAAATCAAAGGATTGGTTGATCTGAGCCTCCCATGACTACATCTTCAATAGCAGAAGAAGCTAAACCTTCAATGATAAATTTTGAAATGCAAATCAGTGCATAATATAGCACGCAAAACTAGTTAATAACTGATGCAAAATCTGAAAACTTACGTCTAGGACGAGGCAAAATGCCTTTGCATGTGCGATAACCTTGAAATCGCTCGATGATATTTGATTCTTCAATACTAAAAAATACATCTCGCTCAATGTAACATACCATTCTATGATTCATCCAATCATCACCCATTTTGTTCCTCAATCCAGTCTTGATAATACTCATTGCTGAGAATGCCCTTTCCAGTGTTGCGGTTGCAATAGGTAAAATCAATGCTAACTCAACAAGACGGTAAACCAAGGGAAAAGTTGTGTGCATATCAGTTATAACCATATACATGGCAAGATGACCAAGGTCATTGCAATTCATCAAATGTGGATCTGCTCTTGCTTCTCGAATGAATGAGTCTAATTGGTTTCTAAGGACAAAAGTAACTTCATATGTAGAGAAGTCAGCAGCATACATATTAGCAAGATCTACTAGCTTATCTTCATTATAATTGGCAAATGAATTCTTGGGATCAAGACAAGCAATGCATCTCAACATTTGAGTAGACCTTTCACCAAAGCGGTTGTTTAACTCCACAATAAGTTGATCATGCAACACATTGAATATTTCATTTTTGAAATGGTGGTTGTAAGTTACCGATTGCCCATCCCAAGTCCTTGAACGCCCATTAGCAGTTCTTGTATCTTTCATATTTGGTACTACAATGTTGTATTTGACACAAAAGTCTGTTACCTCTTTAAAGAGCTCATCCCAACCATTCTGCCTTATCTCTTGAATATCCTCCAATGTGGTTTTAATCAATCCCACAACACGTACATGATTGCTTGTATCTGCATTGGTATTTCCCCGAAGAGGAGAGGATGATGCAGCAGAGCAACGATAAGTATTTCCCTCAGTTATGAAACCAAGGTTATCAATCCAGTAGGAGAACCAAGCAACACTATGTAAACGGTACTTGCACACAAATAATAAATACTTGCAACCCAACGTGTAAGAGGGGTTGTCAATCCCTCCAGGGTAGTAAGATAGATTAAATTGTATGAGATTTGATAAATAGATCTGACAAAAACACAAAATAAAATAAATAAAGAAAAAGTGTAGCAATGTATTTTTGGGTTTTTGGAATAATATATCTGAAAACAAATGATAGAAAATAGACCCCGGGGCCGTAGATTTCACTAGTGGCTTCTCTCCAGAAAATAGCATACGGTGGGTAAACAAATTACTGTTGGGCAATTGATAGAAGAGCAAATAATTATGACGATATCCAAGGCAATGATCATGTATATAGGCATCACGTCGAAGATTAGTAGACCGACTCCTGCCTGCATCTACTACTATTACTCTACACATCGATCGCTATCCAGCATGCCTCTAGTGTATTAAGTTCATGGAGAAACGGAGTAATGCAATAAGAACGATGACATGATGTAGACAAAATCTATTCATGTAGGAATAGACCTCATCTTTTTATTTTTAATAGCAACGATACATGCGTGTCAAGTCTCCTTCTGTCACTGAGATTGGGCACCGCAAGATCGAACCCATCACAAAGCACCTCTTCCCATTGCAAGAAATATCAATCTAGTTGGCCAAACCAAACCAAAGTTTCGGAGCAGAAATACGAGGCTATAATAATCATGCATATAAGAGATCAAAGAAGACTCAAATAATATTCATGGATAGAACTGATCATAAAATCATAATTCATCGGATCCCAACAAACACACCACAAAAAGTCATTAAATCAAATAGATCTCCAAGAACATCGAGGAGAACATTGTATTGAGAATCAAAAAGAGAGAAGAAGCCATCTAGCTACTACCTTCGGACCCGTAGGTCTGTGGTAAACTACTCACGCATCATCAGAGGAGCACCAATGAGTATGATGAACCCCTCCGTGATCATGTTCCCCTTCGGCAAGGTGCCGGAATACGGCTCTAGATTAGATCTCGTGGTTCTAGAACTTGCGGCGGCTGGAATTGTGTTTCGTCGACTCCCCTAGGGTTTCTGGAATATCTGGGTATTTATAGAGTTAAGAGGCGGTGGAAAGGACCTCTGTGGGTCCCACCACCCATCAGGGCGCGCTAGGGGCCTCTGGCGCGTCCAGGTGGGTGGTGGGCCCCATGGGCCTCCCCTCGCGCACTTCCTTGGCTCCCAAGTTGTCTTTTGGGCAGAAAAAATCTTTAAAAAGTTTCATGCATTTAGACTTCGTTTGGTACTGATATTCTGCGAAGTAAAAAACAAACAAAAAATAGCAACTGGCACTGGGCACTATATCAATATGTTAGTCCCAAAAAATGATATAAAGTTACTATAAAATGAATATAAAACATCCAAGATTGATAATATAACAGCATGAAACAATAAAAAATTATAGATACACTGGAGACGTATCAGTATAATATGCTGATTTTTCAATTGGAAGCATTGTGAAAGATTGTTAGTCTTGCCCAATAATCTAATCATAAGATGCAATATGAGAACAAATTCAAAAGGATTCCATGTGCTTTATCAACCCAGCAGCTGTGGTTCTTTGGGCAACATTATCTGCATCATTGTGTAAATTTTCTAATACCTTCAGAACTGGTTTCCACATCTGAACAAGACGACACAAGGTTTTATGATGTGACCCCCATCGTGTATCACCAGGTCTAGCAAGGTTAATTAATTGGTTTTTTCCGTCTTCCCTCAAGAAGTTCCCCAGCCTCTATTTGGCGCACTATTTCATCATGTTGCTCTTGGGCTAACTGATCATGTCTTTTAGAAGAAGCATTAACAATGTTAACAACCATGCTTGTGTATTCAAAAGAAAACCTTACTGATGAACAACACTTGGCAACAGAACAACCACTAATTGTAACTGATGGGCAAAACAATGTATATAATGAGCATAAGGATTTTCCTCCAAGATCTATCTTTGCAATGCACGGAATTCCCCTCTCATGTTTGAAGCCCCATCATAACCCCGCCCTCTCAAATTAGACATAGACAAGCCAAGAGTAGCAAACATACCATCCAAAGCTATCTTTAGTGAAGTTGCTCTCGTGTCAGGAACATGCTCAACTGCCATGAATCTCTCAATCACCTCCCCTTGTTTGCCGAGATACCTACATAAGACAAAGGAGCATGATTAATATATAAAAACTTTTAAGAAAATACACCCGCAAAAACTTTTAAGAAAATACGAGCAAAGATACTGACCTCAAACACATAGCCATTTGCTCCTTCATAGATGCATCTCTGGACTCATCAACAAGTAATGCAAATTTACTATCTCCAATCTCCTCAAGAATGACTTTGGTGGTCTCTTGTGAACAAGCCTTGCATAAATCCAATTGTATCTCATGTGAAGTCAGTTTATGGTTATCTCCTGCATCCCCAAACAATTTTTCCACCTTTGGGTCTTTCTTTATGAACAAGGCCAACAACTCTCTAAAGTTACTCTTATTCATTGAGCTAGTAGACTCATCATGACCTTGAAAGGCAAGAGCTTGTAGTAGCAAAAATTTGAGAATACCCATTATAATCAAGAGACAAGCTTTGTATTCTTCTTTTTTCTTATTACAACCCCTATCAAACACATGTGGCAAATTTTGCCTTTTATTTTTGAAATTCTCATAATGTTGTCTAGATTTATTATGAGCAGTCATGCTTGCCAACATGCTGATTGAAAACTTTAGGCCCATCCTTCCAAGATTTAAATCCATTTTTCGTGAATGCTTCAATACCATAGTTTTCAGCTCTTGGTTGCTTAAACAGAAAACAATAAAAGCAAAAGGTTTCTTTTTTTCAATGCTATATTCCAACCAGCTGCGATGATCATTGAACCAATAACCATGAAAGCTTCTACCATTTACCGGTTCATATGTATGATTAGTTGGTTGGCATGGACCATACTAATGTACTCCCTTCTAGCAAGATCTCTAATGTCTCCATCCAAATCCTCAATTGGTATTCTCTTACCAGGGTTTGCTTCAATATCACCGGGCTTGAGTTGAGCTATAATACGAGGGGTATTATCAGTTGTTTGAATTGAAGGACCCGTTTCCGCGGTTCCAGTGGTTCGAACTTCAAAAAATGAATTCAGTGTCCTGTTTCTTTTACTCATCTTGCCTTCCTGTAACATTATATAGAAACAAAATTACTAAATGTCAAAATTTGTTTTCCCATCTAAGTATCTAACAAACAGTGGCATCAAGCAACAACGGTGTCATCTAGCAATTGACAAAAATCATCATGAAACAGTAGCATCTACAAACAGAAATTGGGGATGGAAGAACTAGTATACCTTTGCTCTTGCTGATGCCTGCTCTGTTTTGCGGCCGCTGAGGACAAAGGCGCAGAAGGGCCACCTCGTCGGCAGTTCACCGGGGTCGCCACCTCACCAGACAGGGCAGCAACCCACAACGAAGGCGGAGGTGATTGAATTTGAAGGGGGCGGGCGGATAGGTGTGCCTCGGCAGAGGCGCAGAAGGGAACTGAAAGGGGGGCTGGATAGGCAGCACGACGACACCCGCCGGCGGGAAGGGACGTGGCCACGCCCAGGGTTCGTCAAGTTGGGGGAGGGGCGGCAGACAGGTTCGTTCCTGAGCAGCGCACACGCACGCGCAGGGAAAGCCACTCGCCTAGGCGGCAGGGCCGTTGGCCTGGGCCGCCTGGGCTTAGAAGCGGCTGCACCCTAGGCCATTTTTTTTTGTAAATATGGGCCGAGAAAATTCCCGACTGCCTAGTACTACGACTTCCCGACTGCCTAGTACAAAAAGTTTTGCCCCCACTCCGGTGAGGGAGGGGCAATGACGGTTGCATGACTATGGTTCACTACTGTGCTTGTAGTCGTCACTACATATCTAGGGATTTAGTAGTAATATTTGTTTATTCTAATCTTCTTTGTATTGCCATGAGAGATTATGAATAGATCAAAAGTTTTAACCCAAAAAAATACACTTGTAAAACAAAATAAAGAATAACAGTCCCTCCGTCCAGGTGTGTTGGGCATCTTAGGAGGAGCACCGCAATCTAGGCGTAAGCAGATTGGGCTAGGTAAATAATTTGATATGTGATTCCTGTTAGATCCTCGGGCGGTGAGGTTAGGGTTTCTCGCCTTGCATACGCAATGGTTAGTTTTGGTCTCCGGTTCTTCATGTTGATTCAAGGATGCAACAACAATGACTATGGCTTCGGTGCATCGGTCCTCAATGGCACATGCACAAAGGCTTCCGCACAGTCATCGACAAGGTTAGACCAACTCCGCTATGGGAGCGGTTAGAGCGGCTTGGCAGTAGTGGTCGTTCGGTGGTCCATGAACCTCGATGTAATTTTTATTATGTTTGAGGTGCTAGTACTTCCGCTGAATCTTTATAATAGACCCGATCCTTTTTGCAAAAAATACCTTAAAAGAAACACTATATCATTCAAGCATACGAGTCAAATAAACTATATGGCGGAAAATGGTTAAGTATCCAATCTTCTAAACTCCTATGAATTTTCTTTAAATCAAAGAGGTGTAACGACGCCCGATTTATTGTGTGCTTGTATCAAATGTTGCGCAGCTCTATAATTTTTTGATGATAGCATAATTGCACTTCAAATACCCCTTTTCGAATTTACCCATCAGTTACACGACCTTAAGTGTCGTTGTTATATTTGTGGTTTAAGTTGGTATGTTTTCTATAGGTTTAACATACTAGAGGCTAACATTATAGGAAAAGAAAAGGGCACATTTTCATTCATAATTTAATAAAAAAAGCCATTGGAAGTTCTCCACACGAGCCCTGGGTATGATGACTACCTGTTACAAAGCAACCCGTGGAAGTTTGAATTGGAAGACCAAAAGGAAATCAAATGGGTTCTATTGCTAGTGTCCACAAGAAAAATCCCGCCCAAACTCTCCCTAGGAGGGCAGTTCATCACTTATCTCTCTCTTGATTGTTATAGCTAGTTAATATGAAATGACCAATAAAGCTTCACGCATTTGTGTAATGAATTGTTTCCCCTCAACCCGTGACCTAGCCGCTACATGTAAGGAAGGGGCCCCATATAATGCGCGTTACTGGGGTTCCTTAACTTCACACGTTGATTCGTCTACGACGGAGGGAGGGGGCTTAGGGGCTTTTGTTTCCGCACGTGTTTATTAATGTAGTGTATCCGTTAAGTCTTTGGCTCTCCATGGCTTTTGCTCTGAAGGTTGCGATGGCGGCGTCAAATAAGCTTCCTCCAGATTTCTCACCGAGGCAGTGTTTTTTCCATGGACCTCGATGTAATTTTGATTATGTTTGAGGTGTTTTGTACTTCTGATGAATATTTATAATATATCTGGTCCTTTTTGTGAAATATACCTTAAAGAAACACTATACTATTCAATCATAAGAAATAAACAACCAATATGGCAAAAAATGTCTCGGGACCCAATCTTCTAAAACTTCTAGTATGATTTTCAATTAAATCAAAGAGGAATAAGGATGCCTGATTTATTGTGTGCTTGTATCAAATGGCGCGCAGCTCTATAATTTCTTGATGATAGCATAATTGCACTTCAAATACCGCTTTTGGAAGTTACCCAATAGATACATGGCCTTATGATGCCGTCTTCGTCACATTTGTCTTGTAATCCGATATGTTTTCTACAGGATAAACATACTAGACGCAAACAAGATAGGAAAAAGGAAACACCAACTTTTCTTCATAATTTCATTAAAAACATTGGAAGCTCTCCACACGAGCCCTCGGTTTCATGACTCCCTCTTACAAAGGAACCCATGGAAGTTTGAATGGGAATACGAAAAGGAAAACAAATGGGGTTCTATTGCTAGTGTGCACAAGACATATCCCGCCCAAACTCTCCTTAGGAGGGCAGTTTTATGACATGATTAATTGATAGAACCGACTATATCGTCAACCCCTATCTCTCGGGGTTGTTATAGCTAGTTAATGTGAAATGGCCAATAAAGTTTCAAACATTTGTGTAATGAATTGTTTCCACTTGACCCGTGACATAGACGCTACACGTAAGGAAGGGGCCCCATATACTGCGTGTTACTAGGGATCCTTAACTTGAGTGACTCACTCCGCAATAGCGGAGGGAGGGGGGACCCCAAGACTTTGTTTTCGCACGTGTTTATTAATGTAGTGTATTTGTTAGATCTTTGGCCCTCCATGGCTTTGGCTTCGATGGTTGCGATCTCGGCATCAAATAAGCTTCCTCCATACCTCTCATCGAAGTAGTGATTCTTCCAACTGTTAGTGTCTATGCCCTCTCGGATCCGAATCCGGGCGGGTGCTTGGTGTGTCTTACTGTAGGTATTGAGGTGATGGTCTTTTCTCCTTCTTCATGCTCTTTGCGGTGACGGAAGATCAACCCTTGGAGATAAGGGTGATATTCCCCTAGCCATTCTTGCGGTAGCGATGAGGCTATGTCCTCCTTTTCTCCCCTATATATCTGACGCAGCAAATTGCTCTCTGCTGGTTTGTGCCCCCTCTCCGTTGCATCAGTGCTCTCTCCACCATGGTTGTGAAGCTTGCTGAAGGCTAGTTTAAATATTCCAACTCGTCTTGCATATTGAGTTGTTTTGGATATAAATAGATATATTTACTTGCAAAAAAGAATAACAAATTATCAATAAAGAGGTATTATCATTTGATCATGGAATGGCTGAATGAATTCGTTGGCTCATGCAAATAATGACTAATACATGGCGAGGGAGTTCACATTCCCATGTATTGGCTATACAATGTTACAAATCTGAATGACGTTTGGTGCCTCTTCGGTCCTTTAACTCCCGAACGGGGGAATATAATGTTTCGTTATTGTTAGCAAGGGTAGAACCTCGTGGTATTAGAATGTTGATGCATGTGCATATCTATGTGGGATGCCCCTCTAAAAATGCAAAACTATTTATACTAGTATGTACTAAAATTATTTTTTATCACAACTTAATATTTGTTTAGGGAATATTTGTTCAAATTATGATGATCCATGGACCAGATTATGCTACCCATGGTGTGTTTTTTCACAAACTTTGAACTGACACACTGATATTGTATTACGTATACATTTTGTATGTTGGTTGCGGCACCCCCGTGCTAAGATCTTAGGTCCGCCACTGCATCGATGGCTACCAATAACTTGAGACAGTGCACATTGATATCTTATATTTGGTCTTTTTATGTACCCCACCACCCTAGATGACAAAGGCATGGTT
The DNA here is from genome assembly GCA_011799875.1 of Thinopyrum elongatum. Taxonomy (NCBI): domain Eukaryota; kingdom Viridiplantae; phylum Streptophyta; class Magnoliopsida; order Poales; family Poaceae; genus Thinopyrum; species Thinopyrum elongatum. Next base: position 18,829,368 of record CM022299.1, read on the forward strand.
GTTCTGCGTATGGAGTTCATTAAATAAAATACCACTACCTGTATGTCTGTTTTATGCATTTTATCTCAAAGGAAGCAATATCTTAGTAATACACATCTACACAAGAACCTCAACTACACGCCTTACCCCTTTGTCTCACAGCTCTTGGGCGTACAAGGTGATTAGGTTTTCCTTTGACTCCCATTGGCGTTGGCTCATTTCCCCTGGCCTTGGGGTCATGGAGGCGCAATGGATCCCGTCGCCAGCGGGTGGGATCCTGCTCCATTTTTAGTTAGAGTTTTGAGTTCAATTAGAGTTTATGTCCTGTTTAGGGAGGCATGGCGGCGGCGGCTCCCTGAAGATGGATTAATGTCCTTCCCGACAATCCCCCGTTTGGGCGATGCGTCTAACATCATTGGAGGGCGTGTGGAGGTGTGTGCGATGAATATCCCAAGATTCTATCGGTGTTGTATTCGATGGATCTGGTTGCATCCAGTCCTCTTTCATCTCGAGTGGACCCATCTGGATTAGGCCGTTCATCATCTTCAATCGTGTGTTTACATGTTTGATCCTTCTGATTTATGCCCTTCTTCGTCGGTGATGGTTACACTACTAGGAGAAAGCTTATAGATAGGATCTTAGTAGTAGAGCGGGAAAAGGGGGCAGCGCTACTGCTAATTAGCAGTAGCGATGGGTACCAACCAGCGCTATAGGTACTAAAGTAGCAGAACCGCTGGATGGCTAGGCACCGCTACTGTTAAGTGGCCCCAACGCCACCGACCGGGGCTGCCCATAGTAGTAGCGATGGGCCCAGAACCGGCGCTACTACTAATCTCTTAGCAGTAGCGCCTGTTGGTGGCCCACCACTACCGCTATTGGTGCACGGTGCCAGCAGGTGGGCCCCGATTAGCAGTAGCGCGCGTCTCAGTCCGACGCCACTGCTATGGGTGCCTTATCAATTTCTTCCCTTCCCGCGCCCGACCTTCTTCCCCCTCTCACTCCTCGTTGCCTCATCTGCCTCCGCCGCCGCCGCATTGCCGCCGCCGTCCTCCCTCCTCCTTCCTCTGTATGCCGCGACCCTCCTCCCTCCTTCTCCAGTCGCGCCCTCCTCCGGCAGCCCTCCCCCTCCTCCCCCTCCTCCTCTCTCCTTCCTCCTCCTCCCTCCTCCCTCCTCCCACCCCCTCTTCCCTCCTCCCTCCCTCCCTCCTGCCCCCTCCATCTCTCCTCATTCTGTACTGTATAATGTAGTTTTTTTTAATGTTTTCTCAATACAATAGAATGTAGATTATTTGCATGGAATAGAAAATTTTCAATGTAGGTCTTTTGAATAGAGTATATTTTTTTAGTAAATGTAGGTCTTTTGAATAGAATATTTTCAATGTAGGTCTTTGAATAGAGTAGATTTTTTTAGTAAATGTAGGTATTTTGAATAGAATAAAAATGTGGCGCAGGGTACATCATCGACGATATGTTAGTAGTTGTTATAGAAAATGTTAGTAGTTTCATTATACAAAAAAATTAGGTATAGAAAGTTTCAAAAGTTTACTAATTTTGTTCATAGGTTTGGATGTAGTTGATGCCTACTGAATTTTGAGAGAGAGAGAGAGAAAGAGATACCTGATGATATGAAATGGTTTCGCAAAAAAAAAAGAAATGATACCAAGTTTGAAATTTTCTATACAAATGCTCATGTGTTTATGCTCATATGTGGCGCAGGGTATATCACCGACGAGCCGGTCGACGATGCCCAGAAGATCATCGACGACAGCCGCATCCTCGACAACCATCGTCTATAGTGAGTAAACATGTATATCTAGTGTTGTGTACTGGTGTTGCTCAAATATGATGGAGATTTAGACATGTGATATGTAGTGTTGTGTAGTACTAGTGCTTGCCCAAGTGGCCTTTGTTTGCAGGGAACACCTCCGAGTGGCCTATGTTTTGCCGGAGTGTTGATTAATTTCCATTCCGGCAAATTTCAGGCGCTCGATATGTCCTTTTTAGCAAAGGTCATGCCGGATTTTTCTGTGAATTTTGGCATGACTTGTGCTAGAATACGTAGGAAATATCGAGTGCCCCGAATTTGCTAGAAAGATAATTAAACGACATTTCGGGTTGACTTTAAGTCTGTCGGGGCTCCATACATGACAGTCAAAAAAATCAGTGAGGGAGAGTCTCCACCATATATGAGAGAAGAAGAATGCCGACTGTTGTTGTGGGGGTCGCTTCTCCTTCTTCTCCTTGTGCTAGACCATTGTTATGCACTAGGGGAAGGAGGAGTAGCGACCATCACCGACGGTCGAAAAATCAGTGACGGAGAGTGTCCACCATATATGAGAGAAGAAGAATCCCGACTGTTGTCGTGAGGGGAGCTTCTTTTTCATTTGAAGGTGCTAGACATTCTCGTGTAATGCACTTTCAAATGAAATTAGGAACTTCCATCACCGACGGTCGCAAATGTAAGAGAGGAAGAATCTCGACAGACCGATAGTCAACCCGTGATGAATAATAATGATCTAATTTAGTTTTTGTAGTACATATATTGAATTTTAGAAGTTTAATCTTTGAATTATGAACATAGGAAATGTCTGATGACGACGATAGGATCCCTGAGTGCGACTACTGCGGCGACGACCGGGGTCTGTGCAACAGGCCTCACTTGGAAGACGGTCGACGCTTCAGTATTAAGCTCGACGAGACCTTCGATGTTGAAACGGTACGGAACGACGACATGTCTTTTTTCGTAATTAAGCATGACTTCTGCTTCTTCAACGTGTAATTTCCGTCTTTTACAATTCGACTAGTGTATCCCCTGCCATGCAAGACGCTATGTCTTGGAGAAGCTAAATTTCGAAGATCATGAGAATATGGAGATAAAGATAGTTCACCTGAGGACCCATCATGGTTATGCTTTTACCGTAAAGCTATACAATGCGGAGAGCTACTCCCATTTTGATTGCTCGAATTGGGAAGCATTGTGCAAGGCGTATGGTTTTCAGGAGGGTATGCATGTCACCTTCGATCTTGGTGATCCTGAAGATGACATCGACGAAGATAATGTCGATGAAGATAATATCGACGAAGCTAATTTCGACATTTGGGTCCTTGTTGATACGCTTCCACTTCTACCTATATGTGAGTTTCTCAAACATATTTATTAAGTAATTTTTATTGTTTTTATAAAAAATAGTTGCCAGCTTATATATTTCCATTGATAGCTTATTTCCATTCTTCAAAAAATGTTCGAAAAGTAGTAGACAAAACCTACTACACTGATGGCTCTGAACTAACTTATGAGGAGAAAGATCATCTTGTCTCCTTTATTATTGATGTTGAGTCTTTCAATAAGAATTATGAAACTCCTCCACATTATGGTTAATACGTGCCACTAGTCCACGTGTTGAACTACGACAACATCCATGGAAATGGCATGGTAAGATTTATTATTATTATGACACCAGTGCATCTTTTGCATACATTCTTCTAAAGCTAAACTACATTGCTAACTACGTTATTATTATGCTCTTCAATAGAAAATCCCGAAGGATTGTGTGCCTGATCTGATGTATATGAAAGGTCACATTGATGTTGTTAGCTTACGGCCAAGTATGTCTACGGGTCACCGTTGTTCATACAAGATTTCTCGAACAGATGAAGACCTCACAATCAAAGAATGGAAAAAAGTTATGAATGATCGTAGGGAGCTACTTGGAAGCAACATTTTGCGAAGCCCACGAATTGGAGACAGGATAATCTCCATTCTCCATAATGGAGAGTCAGGGGCTATGTTGTTTTATGCTATTTTACCTTAGAGAGGGGTAGCAGGTCCTAGCTAATACTCATGATCATGTGCTAAGTACAATTAACTAGGGTTGGTTATGACTATGATGATGATGAGTATTACTTGTTATTATGATAACGAGTAGAAGTTGTTAGATGATTATGATGATGATGAGTATGACTTGTTATTATGATAACGAGTAGAAGTTGTTAGATGACTATGATGATGATGAGTATGACTTGTTATTATGATAACGAGTAGAAGTTGTTAGATGACTATTCTGATGATGAGTATGACTTGTTATTATGATAACGATGATGAGTTAATATTATGATGATGATGCTGAGTTGTTATATGAGCATGATGAGTTATTATATATATCAATGGGTGAAATAAACATGGATTAGATTCAAGTGGAGGCAACATGGTGCAGATTGACAGTACTACTAATCCAAACTTGATCATTTAGTTTGGATTAGTAGTACTTTCGATCTGCACCATGTTGCCTCCACTTGAATCTAATCCACGTCTCTTTCACCCACTGATATAATAACTCATCATGATAAAAAAATCATATGATGAGACAACTGTATAAAACCTGTACAAATACAACGCCAATACGTAGAAGAAAAAAATATAGGAAGTATTAGTAGTAGCGCGGGGCCTACAGATAGCAACAACGTTGGTTTAGCAGTAGTGAGGGTTAGTAGCCACGCTACTGCTATGTATGGTTAGCAGTAGCGCTGGTAAACCCACGCTACTGCTAAGGTTTAGTTGTAGCACCGTAGTAGTAGCGTGGCCACCCGCGCTACTACTAGCACTATTTCCAGCGCTACTACTAGGGTTTTCCCTGGTAGTGTTACTGCTTTGGTGTGTTGCTCCTGTAAGGCCTTAGTACAACAAGGTTCGGCCCACTCTAGTGCTGGAGGAGCAATTACGGCTGCATTACTATGGTTCACTACAGTGCTTCACTAGTAGAAAACAGACCTTTCGTCCGCAGCATTAGTCCCGGTCTGTTTTTGTCCCGCGACTAATGTGACCATTAGTCCCAGTTACAACGGCTAGGAGCGGACGGGGGCACGACCACCATTAGTCCCGGTTCATTTTTGACCTATAGTCCCGGTTGGTGATACAAACCGGGACTAAAGGAGTGGTGACAGGCTGGCGTCAGGCTGGGGCCCCCACGAGCCCCTTTAGTCCCAGTTGCTATCACCAACCGGGACTATATGTTGACCTTTAGTCCCGGTTTGTATCATCAAACCAGGACTAAAGTTGTCCCTATATAAAGGCCCCTGCTTCTTCCCGAGCTCATGCTCTCTGTTTTCTCCTTTCTCCTCTCTGTTCTTCCCCTTAGCTCGAGCTCATCCTCCATTTTTTGCCAATATTTGTCAAGATTTGAGGCACCCCATCTGTCTAAGTGTTCTAAAAGGTTAGCAACTTTGTCCTTTCATCTCTCATTGCTAGATTAGCTCATGCAATGCTCTATAAGTATAGTGATTTATGGGTTTTAGTTTGGATTAATTAATTATGTGAGAGTTTATTTGATTTATATGTAATTTGAGCTCAAATTAACTTCTTAGTTCGTATGTGTAGGTTTGGTTTACTTAGTGCCTTCCCGTCCCCGTCCTCACCGCCGTCGATCGCCCGCGCCGTCCCGTCGCTGGTACCACCTTGGTGAGGCTCTTGTTCTTATCCTTTTTGTGAAAAAAATATTATTTGCATGATTTAGATAGTTGCTTGTATAATTTTCGTACTTGTATGATTGTTTGTTATATGTAGTGCCATGGTTTTGATATTCGTTCCCGTCGGCCCTCGTCCGGTTTATGATTCGGATGTGGTATAATCTCTTTTATAACTATTTGTTGCATTTCGTGTTTATGACAATTATGCCCATCAAGTTGACATAGATATTTTTATCTAGGAGGTATGTGAACCGGAAATTGTAACTGACCCTCTTGTCGAGAAGTTAAATTTAGTTGAAAAAGAAAATGAGTATTTGAAAGAAAAATTGAAAAGAATTGAAGAAGAGAAGATGAAATTGGAGTTGTATGTTGCTGATGTCGTCGATGATCACAAGATCAAGATGGATGCAATGCGCTTGAAGATTAGAAAGATTATAAAATATGTCGTTAATAAAGAGGCTTGGTATCATTATGCTGTTGGATCAATTGTTACCTTACTTGCGATTTTGATTGCATTTGTTGTTGCATTTAAATGCTTTAGCTAGATAGTTGTATGTTGTTTTATGAGAATAAGTGTGTATGAACTTTATGTATGAACTTGTATTAATTTGGTCTTTTTGGTGTTGTGTGATGAAGATGAGCTGGCAATGGATGTACAATGACCGACGTTCTCCCCAGTTCATTAATGGCGTGCATTGTTTTCTGTGTGCGGCTGAGGCAAACAAGCGGGATGGTTTTATGTGTTGTCCATGTGCTGTCTGTAAGAATGATAGCAATTACTCTAGCTCAAGAGTCATTCACATCCACCTGTTTACGTCCGGTTTCATGTCCGGCTATAACTGTTGGACCAAGCACGAAGAAAGAGGGGTTCTAATGGAAGAGAATGAAGAAGAAGAGGATGATGACAGCTATCCTGGGTTCCCTGAATACGATGGTACTACAATGGGGGAAGAAGCTGAAGAAGAGGCATCAGATGAGCCCGTCGATGATCTTGGTCGGGCCATTGCTGATGCAAAGACAAATTGCGCAAGTGAAAAGGAGAAGTTGAAGTTGCAGCGCATGTTAGAGGATCACAAGAAATTGTTGTACCCAAATTGCGAAGATGACAAGAAAAAGCTGGGTACCACACTGGAATTGCTGCAATAGAAGGCAGAGAATGGTAATATCTGACAAGGGATTTGAAAAGTTGCTGAAAATGTTAAAGAAGATGCTTCCAAAGGACAACAAATTGCCCGACAGTATGTACGAAGCAAAGAAGGATGTCTGCCCTCTAGGATTAGAGGTGCAGAAGATACATGCATGCCCTAATGACTGCATCCTCTACCACGGTGAGGAGTACGAGAATTTGAATGCATGCCTGGTATGCGGTGCATTGCGCTATAAGATCAGCCGCGATGACCCTGGTGATGTTGAGGGCGAGCGCCCCAGGAAGAGGATTCCTGCCAAGGTGATGTGGTATGCTCCTATAATACCATGGTTGAAACGATTGTTCCAAAACAAAGAGCATGCCAAGTTGATGCGATGGCACAAAGAAGACCGTAAGAAAGACGGGAAGTTGACAGTACCCGCTGATGGGTCGTGATAACCCACAAGTATAGGGAATCGTTTGTAGCCTTCTTCGATAAATAAGAGTGTCGAACCCAACGAGGAGCTAAAGGAAGAACAAACATTCCCTCAAGTTCTATCGACCACCAATACAACTCTACGCACACTTGATGTTTGCTTTACCTAAAACAAGTATGAAACTATTTTGCAAGAATAAAACTACGAGTACTTTGCGAGAATAAAACTACGAATAAATTGCAAGGTAGTAAAAGTGGATAGCTTTTGTCAACAAGAAAGTCATTTGTCCCTAGGTAATCGATAACAAGTACCGGTAATCATTCTTGCAATTTTACATGAGGGAGAGGCATGAGCTAGCATACTTTCTCTACTTGGATCATATGCACTTATGATTGGACCCCTAGCAAGCATCCGCAACTACTAAATATCATTAAGGTCGTGAAACCCAACCATAGCATTAAGTATCAAGTCCTCTTTACTCCCATACGCCATAACCCACTTATCCGCGTTTAGGCTGCTGTCACCTCCGCAACACCGACAATAAGCAAACCATGAACATATTGCAACACCCTACAGCGAGGATCCCTCATGTTTGCGTGAGACGGAGGGCACCGTATGACAGCACCATAAATAAAATATACAATCATACCAACCAAGATCACGATTAATCCACAGGACAAAACGGATCTACTCAAACATAATAGGATAACCATAGATCATTAAGAAATAATATATGGAGTTGAGCACCATGTTTAAGTAGAGATTACAGCGGGGAGAAGGGGTGTTACACCGCTGCATAGAGGGGGAGAAAGTTGGTGTAGACGGTAGCAAGATTGTTGATGTAGATCGCCGTCACGATCCTAGCCCCGGCGGCACTCCGACGCCACCGGGAGAGAGGGGGAGAGAGCCCCCCTCCTTCTTCTTCTTCCTTGGCCTCCCCCCTAGATGGGAGGAGAGTTCCCCCCTCTGGTCCATGGCCTCCATGGCGGCGGAGATTTTTAACATGATTTTTTTCGGATATAAGCTTCCTTGCGCCCGAAGTAGAGCCCCAACCGATGTACGAGGTGGGCATAAGAAACCTGGGCGTGCCTGGGCCCCCATGCGCGCCCTGGTGGGTTGTGGTCACTGTGGACCCCTTCTTTTGATGATTCCAACTCCCAAAAATCACAAATATTCCAAAATAATTCTCCGTAAAATTTTATTGCATTTGAACTTCGTTTGATATGGATTTTCTGCGAAACAAAAAACATGCAACAAACAGGAACTGACACTGGGCACTGGATCAATAGGTTAGTCCAATAAATCATATAAAAAGTTGCCAAAAATATGTGAAAGTTGTATAATATTGGCATGAAACAATCAAAAATTATAGATACGATGGAGATGTATCAGCATCCCCAAGCTTAATTCATGCTCATCCTCTAGTAGGTAAATGATAAAAAAAGATAATTTTTGATGTGGAATGCTACCTAGTATAAACTTGGTCATATGTCTAGTCATGGCATGAATATTAAGACACGAGTGATTCAAAGCAATAGTCTATAATTTGACATAAAGACATTAATACTCAGGCATCCCAACAAACAATCATGTCTTTCAAAATATCAACGCTAAAGAAAGCTATCCCTACAAAATCATATAGTCTTGTCATGCTCTGTCTTCTTAACACAAAGTATTTATCATGCACAACCCCGATGACAAGCCGAGCAATTGGTTCATACTTTTTAACGCGCTTCAGCTTTTTCAACCCTCACGCAATACATGAGCGCAAGCCATGGATATAGCACTATAGGTGGAATAGAGTATGATGATAGGGGTAAATATTGAGAAGACAAAAAAGTAAGAAAGTCTCACATCGACGCGGCTAACCAATGGGCTATGGAAATGCCCATCAATTGATATCAACGTGAGGAGTAGGGATTGCCATGCAACAAATGCACTAAGAGCTATAAGTGTATGAAAGCTCAATATGAAAACTAAGTGGGTGTGCATCCAACTTGCTTGCTCATGAAGACCTCGGGCATTTGAGGAAGCCCATCATCGGAATATACAAGCCAAGTTCTATAATGAAAAATTCCCACTAGTATATGAAAGTGACTACATAGGAGACTCTCTATATGAAAAACATGGTGCTACTTTGAAGCACAAGTGTGGTAAAAGATAGTAGCAATGCCCCTTCTCTCTTTTTTTTCCTTTTTTTTCTTTTTTTCCTCTCATTGTCCGGAGTCTCATCCCGACTTGTGGGGGAATCATAGTCTCCATCATCGTTTCCTCACTGGGACATGCTCTAATAGTGAATAATGATGATCATCACACTTCTATTTACTTATAACTCAAAAGAAATAAAAATTACAACTCGATACCTAGAACAAAGTATGACTCTATATGAATGCCTCTGGCAGTGTACCAGGATGTGCAATGATCTAGCATAACAACGATATCAAAAAACGGACAAGCCATGGAAATATCATGCTAGCTATCTTACGATCATGCAAAGCAATATAACAATGAATGCTCAAGTCATCAAAATGGAGGCGGTGGAAGTTGCATGGCAATATATCTCGGAATGGCTATGGAAAGGCCATAATAGGTAGGTATGGGGGCTGTTTTGAGGAAGATATAATAAGGCTTATGTGTGATAGAGCATATCATATCACGGGGTTTGGATGCACCTGCGAAGTTTGCACCACATCTCGAGGTGAGAAAGGGCAATGCATGGTACCATAGAGGCTAGCAAATTGCGGAAAGGTAAGAGTGCGTATAATCCATGGACTCACATTAGTCATAAAGAACTCACATACTTATTGCAAAAGTTTATTAGCCCTCAAAGCAAAGTACTACTATGCATGCCCCTAGGGGGATAGATTGGTAGGAAAAGACCATCGCTCGTCCCCAACCGCCACTCATAAGGAAGACAATCAATAATAAATCATGCTCCAACTTCATAGCATAACGAGAGACTATACGTGCATGCTTTGGGAATCACAAACCTTAACACCAATATTCTTACTAACCACAACCGTTTACTAGTACCTCCCACATATTACCATCTCTATATCGCAAAACTATTGCAAGGAATCAAACATATCATATTCAGTGATCCATAAGTTTTATGTAGGATTTTATGACTAACCATGCAAATGACCAATTCCTGTTGGCTCTCTAAATAGATATAAGTGAAGCAAGAGAGTTTAATTATTTCTATAAAAGACCATGCTCTAATAAGTATAAGTGATGCAAAAGAGCATTCTACAAATAACGGTTTTCTATGTGAAGAGAAACAGGCAATCCAAACTTCAAATGATATAAGTGAAGCACATGAAGCATTCTATAAAGCCACACTCAAAAGGTATAAGTGAAGTGCAATGAGCATTCTATAAATCGACCATGGACTATCTCATACCAGCATGGTGCATAAAATAAAAATGAAAAATAAAAAAAAGACGCTCCAAGATTCACACATATCACATGAACGAAACGAGATCGAAAACATACCGATATTTGTTGAAGAAAGATGGGATGCCTTCCGGGGCATCCCCAAGCTTAGACGCTTGAGTCTCCTTGAATATTTACTTGGGGTGCCTTGGGCATCCCCAAGCTTGAGCTCTTGCCTCTCCTCCTTCTCCTCATATCGAGACCTCCTCGATCTTTGATCACTTCATCCACACAAAACTCAACAGAAAGCTCGGTAAGATCTGTTAGTATAATAATGCAAATCACTACTCTAAGTACTATTGCAAACCAATTCATATTTTATTTTTGCATTGTAGCTACTGTAATATAACTTTTTCATGGCTTATACCACCGGTAAAAATCGATAGTTTCATCAAAACAAGCAAAACAATGCATCAAAAACATAATCTGTCTTAAACAGGACAGTCTGTAGCAATCTGAACATTCACCATACTTATGTAACTATTAAAATTCTGAAAAATTAGGAAAACATAAACATTTTGTATAGCAAGACTGTACAAAAAGTTTCAGAAGCTTTTGACGTTCCAGTAAAAAATGTAAAATCACGCACTACAGCCAAAGTTTCTGTTTCTGCACCGCACATACCAACAAGCAATCTAATCATCCTAAAGGCAAATCTTGGCACATTATTTTTATAATACAATGGATTTGTACAAGGGGATAATTATTTTTGTGAGAATCTTCATGAAAAATTTACATTGTTTCCGTGAGCATGAACACAAGTGTTCAAGGTCGACCCTCACTTCTCCAATGCATCACCTTTCAATCGCTTCTCTTTTTGTGAAGTTTTAAGGTTCCCCTCTATATTTTTTTTGTTTTTAAACTTTATAAAAGCACTAAACATTAATAAATGACTCTCTAAAACTTCCGGGTTGTCTCCCTGGCAGCGCTTTTTTTAAAGCCATTAAGCTAGGCATAAAGTGCTCAAGTAATGGATCCACCCGGATCCCAAGGTATATCAAAGCCAATTTTAATTAACAATGATTTGGCATTTAGTAGTGAGCACAAAGCAACATATATCATGCAATGACGAAGTCTAACTCTCTTCCTATGCATCATCATGTCATACAAGAACAATTCATGCACATCAAGTAACGGCCAATACATAGCATAAGCAGTTTCTTGCAATTTTATCGTGTTGGAAACATAGAGAGGTGGAGATATAGTTCCTCTCTCATAATAATTGCAAGTAGGAGCAGCAAGCACATGCATATTATAATCATCAAAATCATCATGTGCAACGGTAAAAGGCAACCCATCAATGTAATCCTTAATAAGAGCAAACTTCTCCGATATAGTGTAGTTGGGAGAATTCAAAAAGATAATAGGACTATCATGTGTGGGTACAATAGCAACAATTTCATTCTTAATATAAGGAAATATAGCAATTTAATCTCCATAAGCATAATTCAAATTGGCATCAAGGCCACAAGCATAGCACACATCATCAAAAAGGGATATTTCAAAAGAATCAACGGGATCATAGCAATTATCATAGCATTCATCCTTCGGTAAGCATGAAGGGAAATTAAATAATGTATGAGTTGAAGAGTTACTCTCATTAGAAGGTGGGCACGGGTAGCTAATCCGCTCTTCCTCCTTTTGTTCTTCGCTCTCCTCATCATCTTTTTCATCCAATGAGCTCACAGTTTCATCAATTTCTTCTTCCATAGACTCCTGCAAAATATTAGTCTCTTCTTGGACAGCGGAGACTTTCTCAATAAATATATCAATATCAGAATTTTATTTATAATTTTCATAGCAATATTTAAGGATCGCAAAAATTTCAGGTCTATAAACATCATCATCAAAAGCTTCATACTTTTCAAACAAAGATTCAATTTCATAAGCACCCTTAAAAGCAACAAATTCTTCTATTCGTTCCACATCATAGTAATCATATCTACCATTAGCATAAGAAGCTAAGGTTTCATTGTCATTAAATTTGCATGAAAAGGGAAGGTGTGGAGCATTCATCCTAGAGCAACAAGTATAATCATATCTAGAGCCTAGATTCCAAGCATACCATTTCAATATATGAATTTGATCCCATAACAGTTTCCCTTTTTGTGTCAAGCGATAATCCCTAAAGTATTCACGTTGATCCAACTTGTCTCCCATTATCAAGTTGAATGGGGTTTTCTCAGGATTATCAAAGTGGTGTTTAATATCTTTAACATAACGAGCATCGAGGGTTTTAGGAGGTTCCCCATCTCCATGAGTAGCAAGTACAACTATTTTTTTTGGTATTTCATGTTCCATATCCATAACTAAAGATAGAGAACAACTTAGAACAGAAAATAAAAACTACTTAGTGATAAAGCAAACAAGCACACACGAGAATATTCACCCCACGCTATTGCTCCCCAGCAACGGCGCCAGAAAAAGGTCTTGATAACTCACAAGTATAGGGGATCGTTTGTAGCCTTCTTTGATAAATAAGAGTGTCGAACCCAACGAGGAGCTAAAGGCAGAACAAATATTCCCTCAAGTTCTATCGACCACTGATACAACTCTACGCACACTTGACGTTTGCTTTACCTAAAACAAGTATAAAACTATTTTGCAAGAATAAAACTACGAGTACTTTGCGAGAATAAAACTATGAATAAATTGCAAGGTAGTAAAAGTGGATAGCTTTTGTCAACAAGAAAGTCATTTGTCCCTAGGTAATCGATAACAAGTACCGATAATCATTCTTGCAATTTTACATGAGGGAGAGGCATGTGCTAACATACTTTCTCTACTTGGATCATATGCACTTATGATTGGACCCCTAGCAAGCATCCGCAACTACTAAAGATCATTAAGGTCGTGAAACCCAACCATAGCATTAAATATCAAGTCCTCTTTACTCCCATACGCCATAACCCACTTATCCGTGTTTAGGCTGCTGTCACCCCCGCAACACCGACAATAAGCAAACCATGAACATATTGCAACACCCTACAGCGAGGATCCCTCACGTTTGCGCGAGATGGAGGGCACCGTAGGACAGCACCATAAATAAAATATACAATCATACCAACCAAGATCACGATTAACCCACAGGACAAAACGGATCTACTCAAACATCATAGGATAACCATAGATCATTGGGAAATAATATATGGAGTTGAGCACCATGTTTAAGTAGAGATTACAGCGGGGAGAAGGAGTGTTACACCGCTGCATAGAGGAGGAGAAAGTTGGTGTAGACGGTAGCAAGATTGTTGATGTAGATCACCGTCATGATCCTAGCCACGGCGGCACTCCGGCGCCACCGGGAGAGAGGGGGAGAGAGCCCCTGATACGTCTCCAACGTATCTATAATTTTTTATTGTTCCATGCTGTTATATTATCATTCTTGGATGTTTTACAATCATTTTATAGCAACTTTATATCATTTTTTGGGACTAACCTATTGACATAGTGCCCAGTGCCAGTTGCTGTTTTTTTGCTTGTTTTTCACTTTGCAGGAAGTCAATACCAAACGGAGTCCAAACGCAGCAAAAATTTTTGGTGATTTTTTCTGGACCAGAAGACACAAGTTGGGCCAAGAAAGTACCTAAGGGGGCTCCGAGGGGAGCACAACCCACCAGGGCACGCCTGGGGGCCCAGGCGCGCCCAGGTGGGTTGTGCCCACCTCGGCCACCTCCCGCACCGCCTCTTTGCTCTATAAATACCCCAATATTCCAGAAACCCTAGGGGAGTCGACGAAAATCAATTCCAGCCGCCGCAAGTTCCAGAAACCACAGATCCAATCTAAACACCATCACGGAGGGGTTTATCATCCTCATTGGTGCCTCTCCGATGATGCGTGAGTAGTTCATTGTAGACCTACGGGTCCGTAGTTAGTAGCTAGATGGCTTCCTTTCTCTCTTTTGATTCTCAATACAATGGTCTCTTGGAGATCTATTTGATGTAACTCTTTTTGCGGTGTGTTTGTTGGGATCCGATGAACTTTGAGTTTATGATCAGATCTATGTTTTTATCCATGAAAGTTATTTGAGTCTTTTGATCTCTTATATGCATGATTACTTATAGCCATATATTTCTTCTTCTAATCTTTGGTTTAGTTAGGCCAACTAGACCGATTTTTCTTGCCATGGGAAGAGGTGCTTTGTGATGGGTTCGATCTTACGGTGCTTGATCCCAGTGACAGAAGGGAAACCGACACGTATGCATCGTTGCTATTAAGGATAACAAGATGGGGTCTATTTCTACATAAATAGATCTTGTCTACATCATGTCAGCGTTCTTATTGCATTACTCCATTTCCCCATGAACTTAATACACTAGATGCATGCTGGATAGCGGTCGATGTGTGGAGTAATAGTAGTAGATGGAGGCAGGAGTCGGTCTACTAATCTTGGACGTGATGCCTATATAATGATCATTGCCTGGATATCATCATAATTATTTGAAATTCTATCAATTGCCCAACAGTAATTTGTTTACCCACCGTATGCTATTTTTCTCGAGAGAAGCCACTAGTGAAATCTACGGCCCCCAGGTCTATTTTCCCATCATATATTTTCATATCTATATTGCTATTTGCCTTTTTATTTTTTAGCCACTTTTATTTTCAGATCTATATTTCTAAAAACCCAAAAATATTTTGCTGCACTTTATTTTATTCGCGATCTATTTATCCAATCTACTACAATTTATCTCTGGCCACGTGCCAATTTCTGGTGCAGTTACCCGAAAGGGATTGACAACCCCTTTAACACGTCGGGTTGCAAGTATTTGTTCTTTGTGTTCAGGTGCTGTTTACGTAGTGTTGCTTGGTTCTCCTACTGGTTCGATAACCTTGGTCTCATCACTGAGGGAAATACCTACCGTTGTTGTGCTGCATCATCCCTTCCTCTTTGGGGAAATACCGACGTAGTTCAAGCCAACATCAAAAGGAATTTCTGGCGTCGTTGTCGGGGAGACGTCATCAACATCTACCAGGTTCCTAATCACAAATCTCATCTCCTTGTAATTTACATCATTTGCCATTTGCCTCTCGTTTTCCTCTCCCCCACTTCACAAAATTTTTCCGTTTTATTCGCCCTCTTTTTCGTTCGCCGTTTTCTTGTCAGATCTGTTTTTGAATGCGATCTTGTTGCGTAGTCACGATGACTCAAGAGAACACCAAGTTGTGTGATTTCTCCAATACCAACAACAATGATTTTATTAGCACTCCTATTGCTCCTCCCGCCACTAGTGCGGAGTTGATAACCCACAAGTATAGGGGATCGCAACAGTTTTCGAGGGTAGAGTATTCAACCCAAATTTATTGATTCGACACAAGGGGAGCCAAAGAATATTTGCAAGTATTAGCAGCTGAGTTGTCAATTCAACCACACCTGGAGATTAATTATCTGTAGCAAAGTGATCAGTAGCAAAGTAGTATGGTAGTTTTGATAGTAGTAGCAATAGCAATAGTAACGGTAACAGTAATAGCAATGATTTTGTATCAAGTGCAAGAGTAACAATAGCAGTGGTAACTTAGCAAGAACAATATGAGAGAAATTCGTAGGCATTGGATCGGTGAATTAGTTGGATGATATTCATCATATAACAGTCATAACCTAGGGCGATATGGCACTAGCTCCAGTTCATAAATATAATGTAGGTATGTATTCCGTAAATAGTCATACGTGCTTATGGAAAGAACTTGCATGACATCTTTTGTCCAACCCTCCCGTGGCAGCGGGGTCCTATTGGAAACTAAGGGATATTAAGGCCTCCTTTTAATAGAGAACCGGAACAAAGCATTAACACATAGTGAATACATGAACTCCTTAAACTACGGTCATCACCGGGAAGTGTCCCGACTATTGTCACTCCGGGGTTGCCGGATCATAACACGTAGTAGGTGACTATAACTTGCAAGATCGGATCTAGAACATAGATATAATGGTGATAACATAAACGGTTCAGATCTGAAATCATGGCACCCAGGCCCAAAGTGGCAAGCATTAAGCATGGCAAAGTCATAGCAACATCAATCTCAGAACATAATGGATACTAGGGATCAAGCCCTAACAAAACTAACTCGATTACATGATGAATCTCATCCAACTCCTCACCAACTAGCGAGCCTACGAAGGAATTACTCACTCCCGGTGGGGAGCATCATGGAATTGGCGTTGGAGAAGGGTTGGTGATGACGAAGATCGAAGATCCCCCTCTCTGGAGCCCTGAACGGACTCCAGATCTGGCCTCCCGATGAAGAATAGGAGGTGGCGGCGGCTCCATCTCGTGAAACGTGATAATTCTTTTTCCCTGATTTTTCTCTCCAAATATGTGATTTTATAGTATCAGGGTTGAAGTCTGCGGGGCCACTAGGTGGGGACAACCCACCTGGGCGTGCCTGGAGGGGGGGGGGGGGGGCGCACCCTAGTGGGTTGTGCCCACCCAGGTGCCCCCCTCCGGTGGTTCTTGGCTCCAGAAATTCTTATTTATTGAATAAAAAATCCTCGCAAAGTTTTGTTCCAATCCGAGAACTTTTATTTCTGCACAAAAACAACACCATGGTAGTTCTGCTGAAAACAGCGTCAGTCCGGGTTAGTTTCATTCAAATCATGCAAATTAGAGTCCAAAACAAGAGGAAAAGCGTTAGGAAAAGTAGATACGATGGAGACGTATCAACTCCCCCAAGCTTAAACCTTTGCTTGTCCTCAAGCAATTCAGTTGATAAACTGAAAATGAAAAAGAAAAACTTTTACGAACTCTTTTGCTCTTGTTTACATAAATAAGCTTAAGTAGCACCCAGGTTTTCAGCAAAGATTATAACTAACCATGTCGACAATAACACTTAAAAAATATATTAACTCATAACAACGGCATAATCAACTAGCGAGCAATAATAAGATATCTCAAACAACAACACTTTATCAAAGCAACCATGATATAATATGACAATAGTGGTATCTCGCTAGCCCTTTCTGAGACTGCAAAACATAAATGCAGAGCACCTCCAAAGTCCGAGCAGCGACTAAACATTGTAATTCATGGTAGAAAAGATCCAGTCATGATGCACCCAACATTAGCTACACACAATGCATGAGGATGACAATAGTGCTCTCAAGTTCTGGCGCTTATTTGAGAAGGTGATGACACAACATAAAAGTAAACAGATAGTCCCTTCGCAGAGGGAAGCAGTGATTTGCAGAGGTGCGAGAGCTCAAGTTTTAAAACAGAGGAAAATGAAATTTTGAGAAATGCACCCTTCTTATTTACTTCGCGACCATTAGTTATCGGTATCTTCCATGCTAAACACATTAGTGGTGGTTCCCAAGCGATAAAAGTAAAGATTTACTCCCCCTCCACCATCAATCACACTCCATGGCTTGTCCAAAACAACGGGTGCCATCCATACCAACAACATTCCTGGGGGAGTTTTGTTTAATTATTTGTAATTTGAATTCGGGACTGGGAATCCCTATTACCGCCCCTCTCGTGCAAGGACAAGTGAATAAACACTCATCATGAGAATAACCCGCTTAGCATGGAAGATACTGACTGCCTCCTGTCGCTCTGTGAACAATCCAGGCACACAAAAAAGGATTCTTATTTGAAGTTTTAGAGGTGGCACATGCAAATTTACTTAGGACGCCAGGGTAATACCGCATATAGGTAGGTATGGTGGACTCATCTGGAATAACTTGGGTTTCAGTGTTTTGATGCACAAGCAGAATTCCCAATTAGGTTGAGAAGCGGCCAGCTAGAGAGCGAAAAACGGTCATGAACATGCATTATGCATAAGTAACATTGGATACTAGCATGAGTAGGATATGAACACCATGAACATAAATATCATAGAGGCTATGTTGGTTTTGATTCAACTACATGCATGAACATGTGCCAAGTCAAGCCACCCGAACATTCAGAGGAGGATACCATATCATCATACTACATCACAATTATTTTAGCGCAATGTTGACATCCAAGATAAATCATTATCCACTCCTAGCTACTTAAGCATGGCATGAGAAACTATAATCTCTAAGGGTCATTGCAAACATGTTTGATCATAATGAGCTGAATCATGGATACTAAGTTAAACATATTTACAAAAACAGAACAAGTTGAGTTCATACCTGTTTCTCTCTGCCATAGCCAGTTCATCAAATATCGTCATTATTGCCTTTCACTTGCATGACCGAACGATGTGAAAATAATAATAGTGCAAGAGTGCCGTGGACTAAGGTGGAATCTGCAAGCATTTATTCAAAAAGAAGAAAACAAGGTAATATGGGCTCTCTGTTAGATCAACAACAATGCATATGAGAGCCACTCAACATTTTCATCGTGGTCTTCTCCTCGGTATGACTCAACAAAAAGAAATTTAGAGAAACATACTGAAATATTTTTGGAGTTTTTGGTTTTCTGAAAGAAAGCAAATTTAAGAAAGGAAAAACAAAAACGAGAAAAACTATTTACACGGGAGAGCTCCCAACAAGCAACAGAAGAACAAGAAAATCTTTTTGGGTTTTATTTTTAAATACTACAACTAATTATGCTAGAAAGAAAAGGAAGCAGGAAATATTTTTGTATTTTCTCAAAGTTTTTCAAACACACAAGAAGAAGGCGAGAAAATAAATCTAGCATGGATAATACAATGAAAAAGTGTGGACATCGACAACTGGAATGAAAAGTGTGAACACAAAAGTAATGTCGGTGGAAATACGTACTCCCCCAAGCTTAGGCTTTTGGCCTAACTTGGTAATCTCCATCAGTAGCCTGCATAATGGTTGGAGTGATAGATCACGGAGGCTCTAGGTGCAGATGTCTCAGCCCGTCGTGCAGCCACAACTGCCGCGTTATGTGCTCGGGCCTCGCTCTCAAGAACATAATATCTTCCCTTGCTATGAACATCAAAGAGAGCAGGTGCAGGCAAAAAGGTGTCCACAATGGAACTTTTATTAAACAATAGGTTATAAGTAAAATTATGGGGTTCACCACTAAGGATCTTATGACGTTTCATAGCATCGAAGTCAAGGTATTGCGTGGGTAAGATGGGGTCATAAGGCCAAGGCGAAACACCTAGCTCTCTTGCTAAGCGTGTGGCGTAAATCCCACCATAAAAATATCCACTACCAGCGTTGTGTTGCAATCTACATGCCACTATCGCTCCAAGGTTATAACTTTTGTCACCGGTGAGAGCGGTATGGATAAGGCTCAAGTCTGGAGCACAAAGTGTACTACAATCATGTTTGCCTACAATGCATTTTCCATTAAATAGTGCAAAGTATTGGATTGAGGGAAAATGAATGCTCTTTATTCTACCTTGGGTCACTCCTCTAGTCTCACCATAGCAAAGGCTAGTCAAGAATATCTCAAACTCCGACCTTGGTGGCTCGTCCAATGAGGCCCAAAATGGAATTTTGCAGTGATTAGAAAATGTCTCTAGAGGTATAGTAAATGAATTGTCATATAGTTTAAATGATACTCTGGACTCACGAGGATGGAATTTAAATTCTTTGGTAAATGATTCAGTGAGGCTGAGGTGTTGGTTGCACTTATCTGCAATGTAGGGACCGAGCTCGGCATTGTGAACATATTGCTCAAATTATTCTTTAATGCCCACACGCACCATATAATCGTTGCATGGCCATAAACATGATTTGGTGGCGGCATCTCGAATGGAATTTTCACTTGGTTCAACATAAGACCGGCGAACGGAGCTGCTACTAGAAGATACCTCCGAGGACCTCCGCCTCGAAGAACTCCTTCCAAAGAGGTTCATCATATTCGCGTACAATTTTCTGAAAAAAAATTGTGTCACAAATTTTTGTCGACAAATCTTATTAGAATGATAGCAACTACTCATAGGGATGCATAGAGGCCATATCAAGCATTCAAACTACTTAGAACTCTAAGAATTCAACATGCAAGCCCATCTACAGCAGCACCAAGAGTCATTAATTATTATAAATATAAACCACTAAAGCAAAAACTAATTGGACCAATGGAGGAGGCACATACCAAACAACAATCCCCCGAAACAGTTTCGGAAACAGAGCTTCGAGCAAAGAGATCGAAATTTGTGGGTTTGAGAGAAAGAACACGAGAGAGAGAGCAATGGTGAATTTTTTTCTGGAGGTAGGTGATGATGTGGGAGGAAGAAATAAGTGAGGGGGCCCACGTGGGGACCACAACCCACCAGGGCATGCCTGGGGGTGCTGGCGAGCCCAGGTGGGTTGTGCCCACCTGGAGCACCTCCCTCTGATGTTATCTGCACCAAAAATTCTTAAATATTCAGAAAAAATCGTATTATATTTTCAGAGCATTCTGAGAACTTTTATTTTTGGGTCATTTTTTTATTGCACGGAAAACTCAGGAAACAGGCAAGGCATGGCATTTTATTTTATTTAACTAATAAAAACAGAAAACAAAAGGTAGGGATGGAAGGTAGTGCTCACTGAATTCATCAACTTCATACCTCTCAAAAATGATTTATTAATAAGGTTGATCAAGTCTTATTAACAACCACTTCCGATCAGCATGAAACCGAAGAACTTTCGCAAAACACTAAGTTACCTCAATGGGGATATGAATGTCCCCAACAATAAGCATTTCATATTTCTTTTTGGTGGTAGGTAGAGGTAGTTGAGAACTTCCAATAGTGATTGTCGGAGATTTTTCAATAACATTAATACCATTCACTTGGAATTGTTTCTTCGGAAAGTGCACCGTATGTTCATTACCATTGATATGAAAAGTGACCTTGCTTTTATTGCAATCAATAACAGCCCCTGCAGTATTCAAGAAGGGTCTACCGAGGATAATCGACATGTTGTCGTCCTCGGGCATCTCAAGTATAACAAAGTCAGTCAAGATAGTAACATTAGCAACAACAACGGGCACATCCTCACAAATACCAATAGGTATGGTAGTTGATTTATCAGCCATTTGCAAAGATATTTCAGTAGGTGTGAGTTTATTCAAATCAAGTCTTTTATACAAAGAGAAAGGCATAACACTAACACCAGCTCCTAAATCACATAAAGCAGTTTTCACATAATTTCTCTTGATGGAGCAAGGTATAGTTGGTATTCCTGGATCTCCAAGTTTTTTAGGTACTCCATCCTTAAAAGTATAATTAGCAAGCATGGTGGAGATTTCAGCTTCCGGTATTTTTCTCTTATTGGTGATGATGTCTTTCATGTACTTTGCATAAGGAGGCATTTTTAAGATATCAGTCAAAGAAGTACGCAAAAAGACTGGCCTCAGCATTTCAGCAAAGCGTTCAAATTCTTCCTCATCTTTCTTTTTGGTTGACTTAGGTGGAAAGGGCATAGGTTTTTGAACCCACGGTTCTCTTTCCTTACCATGTTTTCTAGCAACAAAGTCTCTTTTATCATATCTTTTATTCCTGGGTTGTGGGTTATCAAGATCAACTGCTGGTTCTATCTCAACATAATTATCTGGTTCTTTATTATTTGTTTGAGTGTCTTCATGAACCTCATCATTGTCTTTGTCATTATCAGAAGGTGAGTGTTCACTACCAGATTGAGTTTCAGCATCAGAGATAGAAACTTCATTATCATTATCAGGAGGTTTTTCAACTTCAGGTTCACTAGGGGCATGCAAAGTCCTATCATTTTTCTTCTTCCTTTTCTTTTTAGAAGGACTAGGTACATCAGTGTTAATTCTTTGAGAGTCTTGTTCAATTCTTTTTGGGTGTCCCTCAGGATAAAGTGGTTCCTGAGTCATTCTACCTCCTCTAGTCATTACTCTAACAACATGATCATTGATATTATCATTCATTTCATCAAGCAACTTTCTTTGAGATTTAGTAACTTGTTCTAATTGAGTTTGAACCATAGAAGCATGCTTTCCCACACCTCTAACATCATTTGAGATTCTAAATAAAAAGTCACTTAAGCGAGCAATTATATCAGAATTGTATTTCAATTGTTTCATAACATTTGCATTGAAGTGATCTTGCTTTCTAATGTAATTATCAAACTCATAAAGGCATTGACTAGGATGTTTATTATAAGGAATATCACCTTCATCAAACTTTAGTAAAGAATTTACCTCTACCACCTTAGGTGGTGGTGGTGTTTCAAGCCCATGTATTTCTTCGATAGGTGGTAAATTTTTAACATCCTCCGCTTTAATACCTTTTTCCTTCATAGATTTCTTTGCCTCTTGCATATCTTCAGGACTGAGATATAAGATACCCCTCTTCTTTGGAGTAGGTTTGAGTGGTGGTTCGGGAAGAGTCCAATCATCATAATTTTTCAATATGTTATTCAATAATTCTTCAGCCTGTTCAACAGTTCGCTCCTTGAAAACACAACCAGCACAACTATCTAGGAAATCCCTAGAAGCATCGGTTAGTCCATTATAGAAGATATCAAGTATTTCATTTTTCTTAAGAGGATGATCAGGCAAAGCATTAAGCAATTGGAGAAGCCTCCCCCAAGCTTGTGGGAGACTCTCTTCTTCAATTTGTGCAAAGTTAAATATTTCCTGTAAGGCAGCTTGTTTCTTATGAGCAGGAAAATATTTTTCAGAGAAGTAATAAATCATATCCTGGGGACTACGCACACAACCAGGAGCAAGAGTATTATACCAAGCCTTAGCATCACCCATTAATGAGAATGGAAATAATTTGAGAATATAATAATAACGAATCTTCTCATCATGAGCAAACAGGGTGGCTATGTCATTCAACTTAGTAAGATGTGCCACAACAGTTTCAGTTTCATAACCATGGAAAGGATCAGATTCAACCAAAGTAATTAACTCCACGGTGTGTTTCCCGAATTGTGTCACTCCACGGTGTTCCATTGGAGATCAGTTTGGATCGAGGCAGCCTCTTTACCTCCAGATTCTGGCAAAGTTTCCAAGAAGCTATGGGGACTCATCTATCCTTCAGCACCTTCCACCCTCAGTCTCAGGGTCAAGTCGAACGAGTTAATCAAGTGCTCGAAGATATGCTTCGAGCTTGTGTCATCTCCTTCGGTAAGAAATGGGAGGAATCTCTCCCGTATGCCGAATTCTCTTACAACAATAGTGAAAGAACATGCGGTGCCCCCATGTTTGGTTTTGGTAATTGATGACAATCTCTATGGACTAATGGTTGCCTTGAGTTATTTTTGAAGGATTTGTCCATAGGCTTTTCTTGGAGTCCATTTGTTGGTTTCAAGGAGAGTTTGTGATGACCAAGATGCTATTCAAGGAATTACCTAAAGATTGGTCTTGTGAGAGGTTGATCAAGACTAAGTCAAAGAGTGAATCAAGTTGATCAACACACAAAGCGCAGAAGATGTACCGAGGGGGACCAAGCGATCCCATGGTATGGTAAGCATTGTCAATTACGCTTTGTGTACTAATCCATGGTCTTCGTGAGAGTTCTTTGTGGGGTTAGGTTGCGATGTGCAAGTTCAAGTGGATCATCACGAAGAGATCACATGCTTGAAGCTTGCCGTCCATTGTGGTGGCAATGGACTTGTGAAGATGAGCCAAAGAGTGGCTCACCCATAGTGGAGTATGGGGGAGCAATCAACTAGTCTTCACCGAGCCAACGGAATCAAGAAAGGTGGTCCCACTTGAGGAAGTCAAGATCGTCATCATCTAGCTCAAGTGGACTTTGTGCAAGGCAAAGGTTTGCCCTTGATAGGTTTTCTCTTTTACCGGTCTCATGGTTGTAGTTGGGAGACCGGGTTATAGGATCGATTGCCGTACTATCAAGGGGGGCTCTCGATGAGTAGCTTGATCGTATCGTTCATAGAGAGCTCAAACCATTGCATCCTTGCATCATCTTTATTGGTCTTGTTTGGTTTTTCTCCTTGTGAGATTTGGAGCTTATGGTCATCTTGATGACAAGCTTGAGTTCATCGAAAACGGAGTTCTCTTGCATCTTCTATGATGTTTTCGATGTTGGAGGTTATGCCGGTTCTTCTCTGTTGGAGGTTTCACTCCTCTATAAGCTAGGCATACCTCCCCTGCCTCTTCTTACTTTATCCAATCGCTGTTTGGATAGCTCTCGTTGTCTTCTATCCAACAAGCTTGAGTTTGCTCAATTCGGAGCTCATTTGCAGAAGTTATGGCAGTTCTGGTTTTATTGTATCCTTCTGTTGTCTTTCGCTGTGAGATGAAGGCTTCCAAGTGCTATAGCTTATGTGGTGTGCGGTAGTACTGCTCAAGGGAGCAGTAGTACCGCAGGGCCTTGCGGTAGTACCGCTCAATGGAGCGGTAGTACCGCAGGGTCCAGCGGTACTACCGCTCCTGGTGAGCGGTAGTACCGCTGCCTCTAGCCCAGAACGCTGGCGCGCACGGAAGTAGGAGCGGAAGTAATTTTTTACTTCCGCCCCTACGCGGTAGTACCGCTCCCTTCGAGCGGTAGTACCATGTCAAATTTTCGCACGTCCCAACCTCAGCGGATGTAGGCGCGGATGTAATTTTTTACATCCGTGGTTTCGCGGTAGTACCGCTATCCCCGGTGGTAGTACCGCTGCTGCACGTGTGTGGCCGTTGAATACTACCCTTGCGGTAGTACCGCAAGGGCAGGCGGTAGTACCGCTCCGGCAGTACTACCGCCCTGTTGCCCCATTGCAGTAGTGTTTCATTTGGCTACTGCCGCCCCAGCGGTAGTACCGCTCCTTGGAGCGGTAGTACCGCTCGGTGCGGTCTGTGAGGATAACGGTTGGATTTTCCCCCTCCTATAAAAGGGGGTCTTCTTCCCCAATGGATCTTATCCTTTGAGCTCTTGTTATTCCCCCATTGTTGACCTTCTTTGAGCTTGCTATCTCTCAATCCCTCCATGGATTCTTGCTAGTTTTTGGGGAAAAGAGAGAGGAGATCTAGACCCACATTTCCACCAATCCCTTTCTCCTCTATGTGAGGGGAACCCCTTGGATCTAGATCTTTGAGTTCTTGGTGTTCTCCTTCTTGTTCTTCCTCTCATTTTCCTCCCTAGCATTAGTTGCTTCGGTGGGATTTGGGAGAGAAGGACTTGGGCACTCCGTGTGCCCTTGCCATTGCATTTGGTGCATCGGTTTGAGTTCTCCACGGTGATACGTGGAAGTGAAGTTGAGTAGCTTATTACTCTTGGGTGCTTGGTACCCTTGAGCTTGTTCCTCTTGGGTGCTTGGGCGCCCTAGACGGTTGTTGGTGTTCGGAGCTTAATCATTGTGGTGTAAAGCTCCGGGCAAGCTTCGGGGTCTCCAATTAGGTTGTGGAGATCGCCCCGAGCAATTTGACGGGTTCCGGTGACCGCCCCCAAGGGTTGCCAAAGTGTACGGGTTCGGTGACCGCCCCCAAGGGTTGCCATTTGTACGGGTTCGGTGACCGCCCTCAAGGGTCACTTAGTGGAATCACAGCATCTTGCATTGTGCGAGGGCGTGAGGAGATTACGGTGGCCCTAGTGGCTTCTTGGGGAGCATTGTGCCTCCACACCGCTCCAAACGGAGATTAGCATCCGCAAGGGTGTGAACTTCGGGATACATCGTCGTCTCCGCGTGCCTCGGTTATCTCTTACCCGAGCCCTTTACTTATGCACTTTACTTTGTGATAGCCATATTGTTTCTTGTCATATATCTTGCTATCACTTAGTTGTTTATCTTGCTTAGCATAAGTTGTTGGTGCACATAGGTGAGCCTAGTTGTTGTAGGTTTTGTGCTTGACAAATTAACCGCTAGGTTTGTTCTGCATTTGTTCAAGCCTAAACCGTAATTATTTTAAAGCGCCTATTCACCCCCCCCTCTAGGCGACATCCACGATCTTTGAAATAGCTATCAAGCTAGTTTGAAGATGGCACCATTTGAAGTTCTTTACGGACGAAAGTGTCGAACCCCTCTGAATTGGTCGGAAACTGGGGAACGCTGACTCGTCGGACCGGACATTATCCAACAAGCTGAAGAAAAAGTCCGCATTGTCCGGGAACATCTGAAAACTGCTCAGTCTCGTCAGAAGAGCAACTATGACCGAAAGCACAAGGAAATGGTCTATCAGCCTGGCGAGCAAGCTTACCTTCACGTCACTCTGTTGAAAGGCACTCATCGGTTCGGAATCAAAGGCAAGTTAGCTCCTCGCTACATTGGCCCGTTCCGTATTCTTGCCCATTGAGGAGAAGTGGCATATCATTTGCAATTGCCGCCAAATCTTTCTCAAGTGCATGATGTTTTTCATGTATCCCAACTTCGTCGCTGATTCAAGGATCCTATTCGAGCTGTGGATCATGAAATGCTTGAATTGCGGGAAGATCTGTCTTATCCAGAATATCCCGTCTGTATTCTTGATCAAGATGAACGTTGAACTCGTCAGAAGGCAATAAAATTCCTTAAAGTTCAGTGGTCGAATCATTCTGAAGATGAAGCCACTTGGGAACGTGAGGATCGTCTTCGCGAAGAATACCCCGCTTTCTTTCAGTCTTCCTCTTAATTCTCGGGATGAGAATTCTTGTTAGATGAGGAGAATTGTAACACCCCATGTAATTAGCCACAGTGATCCCCCTTAGTTGATGCCATGTCAGCAAGTTTAACAGTGCCTAGTCATCAATTGCATCACATTGCATTTCAAACTCCTAATTCATACTTCAAATTAATTTAAAGTGAAAATAAAAGTTACTCCAAATTGAAAACTAAATTGTTCATCATGTTGCAAATAATCTAGAGGAATTTATAAAATTTACAGCAACAATGTTTAGAATATTTAAATGACCCTAACATCCTAAAACAGCAGCAAAAAAAAGTATTTAATCCATTTATAATTAAAAAAAATCCAAATGAAATGATATGAACTCAAAACCATTTTATGGCATTAGTAAATGTTGCACTGGAGTATTGTGGCTAGTTCACATATTTTACAAAACTATAGATGGGCCCACACATTTTGCAAAGCATTAAAACAAAAGAAAAACAGAAAAGGGAAGAAAGAAAAAGGTCGTAGCAGCTGGGCCTAAGTGACTACAGCAACGTCCCAGCCCACCCCGCACCTTCCCCCACCTCCCGCACTGCTCACCGTCGCTGCTGTCGACGCCACAGCACGCGCGCGCTGGCCTCCCCTCGCCTCTGCTCGACAACGCGCGCTGCTGCCGCCGTGGGCGCCTACAAGGACCCCCCTCGACCCCTCTGGCGAACCCTAGCCGCCCTGTTCGCCCCTCTCCCTCGTTCCCCCACTTCGCCCGAAGCCTCCGCCGCTCGCCGCCGTCGATCCCGCGCTCCCCGACGACCTCGAGCCCCGGTGAGATGTCAAGGAGCTCCGCCGCCCTCCGCTGTGTTGCCTGAGCCGAGTCCCTGGAGATGACGGGCTCGGCATCTAGCGGATCGAGCTCGTCTTCGTCTTCCCCGACGCCGGTGACTGCCGTCGTCTCCGTCGTCCCCTGCTACTACAAAGCTGTCGAGGGCCTTTCTTGGCCGCTCGGTGAGCCTCCCCCTTCTTCCATTCCTTCTTCCTGCGGCCGCCTACGTCCCTAGCTCACGCGTCACCGCTGCCGCATCTCAGCCGCCGCCGGCGAGCTCGTAGTCGAGCCATCGCTGCCCGTCGAGCTCAAGCGAGCTCGGGATCGTGCTCTGCTCGTCAGTGCGGGCCCGTTGCGCCCAACCCCGCGCTCTGTCGTGCCCCATAGCGCCGTTCCCGAACTCTGGCCAAACACGCCGCCCGCCGCCGTCGTCGTAGTGCTCGACTCTGGCCACCGCAGCCTCTGCCACCACCCTAGATCGCCTCGCCATCACCTGCCCGTTCGAATGAGCCCGGCCACGCTCGATACGGTGCCCTGGGGGCGAATCCCGACCCCCTCCCGATCGCGCCACCGTCATTTTTGGTCGCCGGCGACGAGTTGCCGGTCGACGCCGACGTGGACATGCCAGCCCCACCTCACCGTCACTGACCGCGAGCCCCCGTTGACCCGTTGACCCAGTCAACGCTGACGTGGCCACCCCCCTGTGTCACTGACATGTGGGTCCCACCCATTTAAACGAATTTAAGTAAATAAATAATTAGTTAATTAGCTAATTAGGTCACTAAACACCCACTGACTGCTGGGCCCACTCGCTAATTAGGTTAGTTAGGTTAAATTAACTCTGTTTAGTTAGCTCAGTCAATGACATGTGGGTCCTAGTGGGACCCACCTGTCAGGTTTGACTCCGGTCAGCCCCTGTTGACCTGCTGACATCACTCTGACATCATGTTTGCGTCATCTCACACTGTTCTGGATAATTCGTATTTAAGTAATTAAATAAATTACAGAAAATGACTAAAACTTTAGAAAATCATATAAAATAATCAATAGCTCAGATCGAAAAACTTTCTACATGAAAGTTGATCAGAACGACGAGACGAATCCGAATACGTGGTCCATTCATTTATCAGATGCCCCTAGCTACCTGAACATGGAACTTTTAGACTGATTTTGGCAAATGAATAGTGCTCAAATTTAATAAAATAAATCCGAATAAATTCCTAATTTAACTAAATCATTTAGTTAGGAAGTAGAACACCTCTGCATATCATTTAGACATGTCATGCATATTGTTTGCCTTTTTGCCATGAATTTATTGTTTCTTTCCCCCTCCTTCTCTCTCGATAGACGCCGAGACCGACGCCGACGCAGCAGAGTACAACTACGCTCCGGACGAGCAGCCTTCCGACGACCCCTCCTCCTTGCCAGAGCAACCAGGCAAGCCCCCCCCCTTGAGCATCCCGATATCGCCCATTGAACTTTCTCCTGCTTGCATTAGGTTTTGCTACTGTTACTGTTTGCTCCTATTCTGATGCATAGCCTGCTTTTGTAACCTGCTTGTTGTTACCTTACCTGCCTTTTTCAACTGTTTAGTATAGGTTGGTAATGAACCATCAGTGACCCCCATCACTTTACCCGTGTTGCCTCTGCTTCATCACCGACTACTCGATCAACGTGATCGACGACCAGAGGCCGACACATCACCTCACCCCCCCTTTGTTGTATGACTCTGTATAGTTACTATCGAGTGCCAAGGGTGATACCTCGTAACGCACTCCTGATGATAACTCTACAGTGTAGCTGTTCAGTCGTGGTCATCGAGGGTGATTCCTCCTTAACCATTCCCGATACGACTCTGTCGTGCAACCCCTCAAGTGTGAACCTTGAGGGTGATGCCTCCTACGTTCACCTTGATGTTGTAACCACACGGATACTTTGACCTTTGTCACAGGCGGGTCGACCCTGAGGGGTACCCGCAGGGAGATCTATGATGTCGGGCTTGCCCGGAAGGGCGCCTGAGTGTGATATTGTGGCGGAGCTTCAGAAACTCTGATTGTCTCCGCGTGTTATTAAATGAGCCTATTTGATTTGGGTATTTGATCTGAGTGGGTCGACGTGCCCTATACGCACTACCACCACGCGGGATAATGGTTTATGGGGCCCTCTACGTCGTACGTTTCTCCCGAAAGCTCTTCAGACGTCATGGTTCACCATGCGGGCTGATCGCCGGGAATGGGCTGGATACTTAACTGACGAGTTTAGTGTCGCGCCTCCACCCCGGCCAGCCACGCAACGCGCAGGGTGCCCAGGGCGATGGCCCAAGACCTCTGGGTGCATAGGTTAGTCCGGCGTGCTGACCTCTCTGCTGAGCCTAGGTAGGGCGCTGCTTCGTGTTGATCTCTCGAGGCCCGGCATTACCCATCAAGTGTGTCTGGCCAGAGGTGATCGAGCGTGTTGGGTAACAGTAGTGCACCCCTGCAGGGAAGAAAACATCTATCGATAGCCGGTCCTATGGTAAAGGACGCTCAGTTTGGTATCCCGATCTATTACTTGAACTGGATACATGTTTAACTATTTGAAGCTTCGGGATCGCTTTCTCGCTGGGAGTCGAGGAAGGATCTCTAGGCTTTGCCTCAACATGTTTGCTTAATAAAATGCTTTTCTATACTCTTCTAATTGCTGCAAGATGGTGGCTTCGTGAAGATGCTAGTCTTCGATAGGACTAGGCCTTCTCTCTATTCTGGCATTTCTACAGCCCAGTCCACATGTACAACCTCTCTTTGATAATGTTGCATATGTAGTGTAGATCCTTGCTTGCTGAGTACTTCGGATGAGTACTCACGGTTGCTTTGCTACTTCTTTTTCCCCCATTCCCCTTTTGATGTTACCTCAGACGATGGAGCCCAGGAGCCAGATGTCCCCGCAGGAGATTACTACCAGGAGGGTCCAGACGGCACGTACTACTGGATCGAGCCAGCTGACCAGGAGTAGGATCAGAGGCCCCAGGCAGGAGGCCTTCGCCTTTCGATCTAGAGTCGTTGTTTGTGCTAGCCTTCTTAAGGCAAAACCTTGTCTAACTATGTCTGTACCCAGATATTATTTGTATGACTGACCTATGTATTCGGATCCTCGTGATCCCTGGTCTGTAATATTGTGGATCTCCGTTTATTTGTGTTAGAGTTGTGTTGTGATATCTTCCCGTGAGTCCCTGTGCTTGATCGTGCATGTTTGCGTGTATGATTAGTGCATGATTGAGTCGGGGGCGTCACATAACACATAGTGAATACATGAACTCCTCAAACTACGGTCATCACCGGGAAGTGTCCCGACTATTGTCACTCCGGGGTTGCCGGATCATAGCACGTAGTAGGTGACTATAACTTGCAAGATCGGATCTAGAACATAGATATAATGGTGATAACATAAATGGTTCAGATCTGAAATCATGGCACCCGGGCCCAAAGTGACAAGCATTAAGCATGGCAAAGTCATAGCAACATCAATCTCAGAACATAATGGATACCAAGGATCAAGCCCTAACAAAACTAACTCGATTACATGATGAATCTCATCCAACTCCTCACCGACCAGCGAGACTACGAAGGAATTACTCACTCCTGGTGGGGAGCATCATGGAATTGGCGATGGAGAAGGGTTGGTGATGACGAAGATCGAAGATCCCCCTCTCCGGAGCCCTGAACGGACTCTAGAGCTGGCCTCCCGATGAAGAACAGGAGGTGGCGGCGGCTCCGTCTCGTGAAACATGATAATTCTTTTTCCCTGGTTTTTCTTCTCCAAATATGTGATTTTATAATATCAGGGTTGAAGTCTACGGGGCCACCAAGTGGGAACAACCCACCTGGACGCGCCTGGAGGGGGGGCGCGCCTTGGTGGGTTGTGCCCACCCAGGTGCCCGCCTCCGGTGGTTCTTGGCTCCAGAAATTCTTATTTATTGAATAAAAGATCCTCGCAAAGTTTCGTTCCAATCTGAGAACTTTTATTTCTGCACAAAAACAACACCATGGTAGTTCTGCTGAAAACAACGTCAGTCCGGGTTAGTGTCATTCAAATCATGCAAATTAGAGTCCAAAACAAGAGGAAAAGCGTTAGGAAAAGTAGATACGACGGAGACGTATCAGGAGTCTTGTGATATTAATGCCGCTTTGTTGAATCTTGTTATGAAAGATCAATTTTTCGGTAATCCTAGTGAGGATGCCGCGTCCCATCTTAACACATTCGTGGAATTATGCGATATGCAAAAGAAAAAAGATGTGGACAATGATATTGTGAAGATGAAATTATTCCCATTTTCTTTGCGAGATCGTGCAAACATTTGGTTTTCTTCTTTGCCTCGCAATAGTATCAATTCTTGGGATAAGTGCAAAGATGCTTTTATTACTAAGTATTTTCCGCCCGCGAAAATTATTTCCCTTAGGACGCAAATCATGAATTTTAAGCAACTTGAGCATGAACATGTTGCGCAATCTTGGGAAAGAATGAAATTGATGCTAAGAAATTGTCCTACTCATGGTTTAAATCTTTGGATGATCATACAAATTTTTTATGCGGGATTGGATTTTGTTTCTAGAAATCTTTTAGATTCCGCCGTGGGTGGTACTTTTATGGAAATTACTTTGGGTGAATCTACTAAATTGCTAGACAATATTA
This sequence comes from Thinopyrum elongatum, assembly GCA_011799875.1. Classification (NCBI taxonomy): domain Eukaryota; kingdom Viridiplantae; phylum Streptophyta; class Magnoliopsida; order Poales; family Poaceae; genus Thinopyrum; species Thinopyrum elongatum. The sequence goes on from CM022299.1 coordinate 18,861,688, forward strand.
TGGCAAATTATTCACAATGGCATACCGAAAGAGCTCCTACTAGTAAAAAGGTTAATTCGGTTGAAGAAATTTCTTCTTTGAGTGAAAAGGTTGATGCTCTTATGAAATTGGTTGCTAATGAAAGTGCTCCTATTGATTTTAATGTTGTGCCTTTGTCTACCTTGATTGAGCAAAATAGTGATGCCGTAGATGTGAATTTTATCTCTCAAAACAATTTCAATAACAATGCTTATAGAGTTAATTTTAACCCTAGGCCTTTTCCTAGTAATTCCTCTAATAATTATGGTAATTCCTATGGTAATCCTTCTTATAATACTAATAGGAATGCCTCTGATTTTGAGAATAATATTAAAGAATTTATCAATGCTCAAAAGAATTTTAACACTACGATGGAAGAAAAATTGAGTAAGATTGATGATTTGTCTAGAAGCGTTGATAGAATTTCTCATGATGTAGAAAATCTCAAGATGAAAATTTTTGTGCCTAAGGTTGAAGAATCAATTAAATCTTTATATGTTTCTATGGATGAAAGTAAGAAAAGAACCGCTATGCTTAGAGCTAGAAGGGAATTTTTAGAAAAAGCGTTTTCCAGTGATTGCTTTCACAAAAATGATGAAGATCTTAAAGTGATTGGTGTTTCTTCTATTGATTCCTTGTTTAGTAAAATTAAGATTGATGAAAAAGGGACTGAATAAGAGTCAACTTTAGCTAGAAGGCGTCCTGATAATTTGGAGGGTGAAAATCTTGTTGAGAAAATTGGTAAAAGTGGGTTTGGAGAGGTCAAAACTTTAACTAGTGATGTGCCCGCTCTTTTGGATTACAAAGACTTTAATTATGATAATTGCTCTTTGATTGATTGTATTTCTTTGTTGCAATCCATGATAAATTCACCCCATGCCTATGAACATAATAAAGCTTTTACTAAACATATTATTGATGCTATGATGAAAGCTTTGGAAGAAAAATTGGAATTAGAGGTCTCAATCCCTAGAAAATTACACGATGAATGGGAACCTAATATCAAAGCCAAGATTAAATTTTTTGAGTGTTTAGCCTTGTGTGATTTGGGTGCTAGTGTTTCTACAATTCCGAAATCTTTATGTGTTGTGCTTGGTCTTACCGATATTGAAGAATGTTCTTTAAATTTGCACTTGGCGGATTCTACTATTAAAAAGCCTATGGGAAGAATTAATGATGTTCTTATTCTTGCAAATAGGAATTATGTGCCCATAGATTTTATTGTTCTTGATATTGATTGCAATCCGTCTTGTCCAATTATTCTTGGTAGACCGTTTTTACGCACTATAGGTGTCGTGATTGATATGAAAGAAGGGAACATCAAATTCCAATTTCCTTTGAGAAAGGGTATGGAACACTTCCCTAGAACAAGAATTAAGCCACCATATGAATCAATCACAAGGGCATCTTATGGATCTAGAAACAAAGATGACAATACTTAGATCTTTGCATTATGCCTAGCTAAGGGCGTAAAACGATAGCGCTTGTTGGGAGGCAACCCAATGAATAAAATTTATTTTTGTCTTTTTATTTCTATTCTTGAGTGTTTGCACAATTATTCTACAGTTATGATTGTGTTTTTTGTGTTTTAATTAGTCTTTGTGCCAAGCAAAGCCTTTGGGATAGCTTTGGTGATAGTTGATTTGATGTTGTTGGAAAACAGAAACTTTTACGTCCAATAAAATAATTTTGAAAATTCACAGAGGCGTTGAAAAATTCTTAATTTTTACAAAAGATTTTAGCACAAATTTCCTACGTTTTCCTAATTTTTTAGAATTTTTGGAGTTACAAAAGTATGAGAAAAATTCGTATCTTTGCAGACTGTTCTGTTTTTGAAAGATTCTGTTTTCTTTGCATTGTGTGCTTATTTTGATGAATCTATGGTTTGTATTGGAGGTTATAAGCCATGGTAAAGTTAGAATACCGTAGATATAATTAAAAAACAAAATTTGAATGGGTTTTCTACAGTACTTAAAGTAAAGATTGGTTTTCTTATACTAACGGATCTCACGAAGGTTTTGTTGAGTTTTGTGTGATTGAAGTTTTCAAGTTTTGGGTGAGATCACGATGGATGAAGGAATAAGGAGTAAGAAGAGCCTAAGCTTGGGGATGCCCCATGGCACCCCAAGCCATTATCCAAAGATAAGCAAGCAACTAAGCTTGGGGATGCCCGAGTGGCATCCCCTCTTTCTTCTAACGACCATAGGTATTTTACTCGGAGCTATATTTTTATTCGTCACATATCATGAGTTTTGCTTGGAGCGTCTTGCATGATATGAGTCTTTGCTTGTTTTGCTTTTTATTTTAAGTCATGAATCCTTGCTGGACACACCTATTTGAGGGAGCCAAAATTATGCTATGACTTGTTAGAATTGCTCTCTATGCTTCACTTAAATCTTTATGAGCTATGGAATTGCTCTAGTGCTTCACTTATATCTTTTTGAGCATGGTGTGCTTTAGTATTTTTGAAGAAATGCTCTCATGCTTCACTTAGATTTATTTGAGAGTTAGAATTTTTTTTTTTGAAATTCTCTCTTGCTTCACTTAAATTATTTTGAGAGAAGAAAATTTTATGCTCATGTTCTTCACTTAGATTTGTTTGAGCTATCAAAAGCAACATATAAAATTAGTCCCAAAGTGATAGTTATCCAAGAGGGATATAATAAAAACTTTCATGAAGATCATTGGACAAAATAAACTTGATTCCTTGCAATAGTTTTGCGATATGATGATATAATATGTGAGTCATGTTAATGAGTAATTATGGCTTAGTAAGAATATTAATGTTAAGGTTTGTGATTCCCTATGCAAGCACGAAAGTCAATAGTTATGCAATGAAATTACATCCTACTTGTGGTGCATTATTCGGTGTTAGTTACACTTAATGCTAGCTTATGAGATTTTTCGTTTCTTGGTTGGATGCTTCTCAATCTTTTTCTAGCCTTCATTTGCACTAAGTATGATCACTACTTGTGCATCCAAAATCCTTAAACCAGTTTTGCCATATGATTCCACTATACCTACCTATATGCGGTATTTTCGTGCCGTTCTAAGCAAATTTGTATGTGCCATCTCTAATTTCAAAATAAATTTCTCTTTTGCATGCTCATACCGCTCATGAAACGGTAGGGGTGGCTGATATATTTCCATGCTAGATGTGTTACTCTCAAGATGAGTGTTTATTCACTTGTCATTGAATGAGAGTACGGCAAAGGTATTAGGGATGCCCAGTCCCGAAATGAAAAAATGAATTTACCTTATGTTGTCAAATAATAAATTCCTTGGAAAGTGTTGGTATGGACGACACCCGTGGATACAGCTAGCCGTGGAATGTGAAAGTATGGTGGAAAAAGGAATAAACTTTATTTTCCGTTTGGGAACCGCCTATGATATATCTAGCATGGAAAGTATTGGAAACTACTCGGTCGTTTTCGTTGACAGGAAAAGCATGCCACTCAAAATGTTTTATCTCTACTTTTTTCGCTTTGAGCTCTGGCACCTCTACAAATCCCTACTTCCCTCTGTGAAGGGCCTTTCTTTTACTTTATGCAATTTTTATTTTATTTTGAGTCCCCATCTTCTCTTATAAATCACCAACTAAGGGGCACTATGATCGTACTTGAGCATTGGGTGTAGCTAATATGCGAGTGTGTTTCATGAATGGATCAATGATTGAGCATAATGGGCTAGGGATAACATGCTTTAGTGTTGATATTTTGAAAGACATGGTTGCTTGTTGATATGCTTGAGTATTGAAATCTTCATGTCAAAACTAGACTATTGCTTTGAATCATATAAAAGTCCAAATGTCCATGCTACAAAGAAAAGAATATGTGATGAACATGTTAGGCAGCATTCCACACAAAAAATTCTATTTTTATCATTTACCTACTCGAGGACGAGCAGGAATTAAGCTTGGGGATGCTGATACGTCTCCAACGTATCTATAATTCTTTATTATTCCATGCTGTTATATTATCATTCTTGGATGTTTTACAATCATTTTATAGCAACTTTATATCATTTTTTGGGACTAACCTATTGAGATAGTACCCAGTGCCAGTTGCTGTTTTTTTGCTTGCTTTTTACTTCGCAGGAAATCAATACCAAACGGAGTCCAAACGTAGCGAAACTTTTTGGTGATTTTTTCTGGACCAGAAGACACAAGTTGGGCCAAGAAAGTACCTGAGGGGGGCTCCGAGGGGAGCACAACCCACCAGGGCGTGCCTGGGGGCCCAGGCGCGCCCAGGTGGTGAAGGAAATATGCCCTAGAGGCAATAATAAAGTTGTTATTTATATTTCCTTAGATCATGATAAATGTTTATTATTCATGCTAGAATTGTATTAATCGGAAACTTGATACATGTGTGAATACATAGACAAAACACCGAGTCCCTAGTAAGCCTCTACTAGACTAGCTCATTGATCAAAGATGGTTAAGTTTCCTAACCATAGACATGTGTTGTCATTTGATGAACGGGATCACATCATTAGGAGAATGATGTGATGGACAAGACCCATCCGTTAGCTTAGCATAATGATCGTTAAGTTTTATTGCTATTGCTTTCTTCATGACTTATACCTATTCCTTTGACTATGAGATTATGCAACTCCCGAATACCGGAGGAACACCTTGTGTGCTATCAAACGTCATAACGTAACTGGGTGATTATAAAGATGCTCTACAGGTGTCTCCGAAGGTGTTTTTTGGGTTGGCATAGATCGATATTAGGATTTGTCACTCCGAGTATCGGAGAGGTATCTCTGGGCCCTCTCGGTAATGCACATCGTGACAAGCCTTGCAAGCAATATGACTAATGAGTTAGTTACGGGATGATGCATTACAGAACAAGTAAAGAGACTTGCCGGTAACGAGATTGAACTAGGTATGAAGATACCGACGATCGAATCTCGGGCAAGTAACATACCGATGACAAAGGGAATGACGTATGTTGTCATTACGGTTTGACCGATAAAGATCTTCGTAGAATATGTAGGAACCAATATGAGCATCCAGGTTCCGCTGTTGGTGATTGACCGGAGATGTGTCTCGGTCATGTCTACATAGTTCTCGAACCCGTAGGGTCCGCACGCTTAACGTTCGACGACGATTTGTATTATAAGTTATGTGTTTTGGTGACCGAAGATTGTTCGGAGTCCCGGATGAGATCACGGACATGACGAGGAGTCTCGAAATGGTCGAGAGGTAAAGATTGATATATTGGAAGGTTATATTCGGACACCGGAATGGTTCCGGAGTGGTTCGGGTATTTTTCGGAGTACCGAGGGGTTACCGGAACCCCTCGGGGAAGTAATGGGCCTCATGGGCCATAGTGGAGAGGAGGAGGCAGGCCGCAGGAGGTGGCGCGCCCCCCCATGTGGAGTCCGAATTGGACAAGGGGGAGGGGGCGCGGCCCCATTTCCTTCTCCCTCTCTCCCCCTCCACTTCCCTCTTTCCCCCTCCGTTGGAAAGGAAGGGGGGGCGACTAGGTTGGGAGTCCTAGTTGGAGTCCCCCCCACTTGGGCACGCCCTAGGCCGGCCCTCTCCCCTCTCCTCCTTTATATACGGGGGCAGGGGGGCACCCCAAAGCACAACAGTTGTTCTCTTAGCCGTGTGCGGTGCCCCCCTCCACAGTTTACTCCTCCGATCATATAGTTGTAGTGCTTAGGCGAAGCCCTGCGCAGATCATATCACCATCACCGTCACCACACCGTCGTGCTAACGAAACTCTCCCTCGACCTTCTGCTGGATCAAGAGTTCAGGGGACGTCATCGAGCTGAACGTGTGCTGAACTCGGAGGTGCCATACGTTCGGTGCTTGATCAGTTGGATCGCGAAGACGTTCGACTACATCAACCGCGTTAAGCTAACGCTTCCGCTTCCGGTCTACGTGGGTACGTGGACACACTCTCCCCCTCTCGTTGCTATACATATCCTAGATAGATCTTGTGTGAGCGTAGGAATTTTTTTGAAATTGCATGCTCCGTTCCCCAACAGTGGCATCCGAGCCAGGTCTATGCGTAGATGATATGCACGAGTAGAACACAAAGAGTTGTGGGCGATGATAGTCATACTGCTTACCACCAATGTGTTATTTTGATTCAGTGGTATTGTTGGATGAAGCGGCCCGGACCAACCTTACATGACCACGTTCATGAGACCGGTTCCACCGACAGACATGCAACTTGTTTTGCATAAAGGTGGCTGGCGGGTGTCTGTTTCTCCAACTTTAGTTGAATCAAGTTTGACTATGGCCGGTCCTTGTTGAAGGTTAAAACAGCAAACTTGACGAAACATCGTTGTGGTTTTGATGCGTAGGTAAGAACGGTTCTTACTAGAAGCTCGTAGCAGCCACGTAAAACTTGCAACAACAAAGTAGAGGACGTCTAACTTGTTTTTGCAGGGCATGTTGTGATGTGATATGGTCAAGACATGATGTGATATACGTTATTGTATGAGATGATCATGTTTTGTAAAAGTTATCGGCACTGGTAGGAGCCTTATGGTTGTCGCTTTATTGTATGAAATGCAATCGCCATGTAATTGCTTTCCTTTATCACTATGCGTTAGCGATAGTTGTAGAAGCAATAGTTGGCGAGACGACAATGATGCTACGATGGAGATCAAGGTATCAAGCTGATGACGATGGAGATCATGACGGTGCTTTGGAGATGGTGATCAAAGGCACAAGATGATGATGGCCATATCATGTCACATATTTTGATTGCATGTGATGTTTATCTCTTATGCATCTTATTTTGCTTAGTACGGCGGTAGCATTATAAGATGATCCCTCACTAAAATTTCAAGGTATAAGTGTTCTCCCTGAGTATGCACCGTTGCGACAGTTCGTCTTGCCGAGACACCACGTGATGATCGGGTGTGATAAGCTCTACGTTCAGATACAATGGGTGCAAAACAGTTTTGCACGCGCGGAATACTCGGGTTAAACTTGACGAGCCTAGCATGTACAGACATGGCCTCGGAACACTGAGACCGAAAGGTCGAACGTGAATCATATAGTAGATATGGTCAACATAGAGATGTTCACCATTGAAAACTACTCCATCTCATGTGATGATCAGACATGGTTTAGTTGATATGGATCACGTGATCATTTAGATGACTCTACGGATGTCTATCAAAGTGGGAGTTCTTAAGTAATATGATTAATTGAACTTAATTTATCAAGATCTTAGTCCTGATAGTTTTTGCATATCTATGTTGTAGATCAATGGCCCGTGCTACCGTTCCTTTGAATTTTATTGCGTTCCTAGAGAAAGCTAAGTTGAAAGATGATGGTAGCAACTACACGGACTGGGTCCGTAACTTGAGGATTATCCTCATTGCTGCACAGAAGAATTATGTCCTTGATGCACCGCTAGGTGAAAGGCCTGTTGCAGGAGCAGATGCTGATGTTATGAACGTCTGGCAAGCTCGATCTGATGACTACTCGATAGTTCAGTGTGCCATGCTTTACGGCTTAGAATCGGGACTTCAAAGACGTTTTGAACGTCATGGAGCATATGAGATGTTCCAGGAATTGAAGTTCATATTTCAAGCAAATGCCCGAGTTGAGAGATATGAAGTCTCCAACAAGTTCTATAGCTGCAAGATGGAGGAGAATAGTTCTGTTAGTGAACACATACTCAGAATGTCTAGGTACCATAACCACTTGACTCAGCTAGGAGTTAATCTTCCGGATGATAGTGTTATTGACAGAGTTCTTCAATCACTGCCACCAAGTTATAAAGGCTTCGTGATGAACTATAATATGCAAGGGATGGAGAAGACTATTCCCGAGCTCTTCGCTATGCTCAAAGCAGCGAAGGTAGAAATCAAGAAGGAGCATCAAGTGTTGATGGTTAACAAGACCACTAGTTTCAAGAAAAAGGGCAAAGGAAAGAAGGGGAACTTCAAGAAGAATGGCAAGCAAGTTGCCACTCCCGAGAAGAAGCCCAAGTCTGGACCTAAGCCTGAAACTGAGTGCTTCTACTGCAAAGGGACTGGACACTGGAAGCGGAACTGCCCCAAGTATTTGGCGGATAAGAAGGATGGCAAAGTGAACAAAGGTATATTTGATATACATGTTATTGATGTGTACCTTACTAATGCTCGTAGTAGCACCTGGGTATTTGATACTGGTTCTGTTGCTCATATTTGCAACTCAAAACAGGGGCTACGGATTAAACGAAGATTGGCTAAGGACGAGGTGACGATGCGCGTCGGGAATGGTTCCAAGGTCGATGTGATCGCTATCGGCACGCTAATTCTACATCTACCTTCGGGATTAGTTTTAGACCTGAATAATTGTTATTTGGTGCCAGCGTTGAGCATGAACATTATATTTGGATCTTGTTTGATGCGAGACGGTTATTCATTTAAATCAGAGAATAATGGTTGTTCTATTTATATGAGTAATATCTTTTATGGTCATGCACCCTTGAAGAGTGGTCTATTTTTGTTGAATCTCGATCGTGGTGATACAGATATTCATAATATTGATGCCAAAAGATGCAAAGTTGATAATGATAGTGCAACATATTTGTGGCACTGCCGTTTAGGTCATATTGGTGTAAAGTGCATGAAGAAACTCCATGCAGATGGACTTTTGGAATCACTTGATTATGAATCATTTGATGCTTGCGAACCATGCCTCATGGGCAAGATGACTAAGACTCTGTTCTCCAGAACAATGGAGCGAGCTACTGACTTATTGGAAATAATACATACTGATGTATGCGGTCCGATGAGTGTTGAAGCTTGCGGCGGGTATCGTTATTTTCTGACCTTCACAGATGATTTGAGCAGATATGGGTATATCTACTTAATGAAACATAAGTCTGAAACATTTGAAAAGTTCAAAGAATTTCAGAGTGAAGTGGAAAATCATCGTAACAAGAAAATAAAGTTTCTACGATGTGATCGCGGAGGCGAATATTTGAGTTACGAGTTTGGCCTTCATTTAAAACAATGTGGAATAGTTTCACAACTCACGCCGTCTGGAACACCACAGCGTAATGGTGTGTCCGAACGTCGTAACCGTACTTTATTATATATGGTGCGATCTATGATGTCTCTTACCGATTTACCACTATTGTTTTGGGGTTATGCATTAGAGACAACTGCATTCACGTTAAATAGGGCACCATCTAAATCCATTGAGACGACACCGTATGAACTGTGGTTTGGCAAGAAACCTAAGCTGTTGTTTCTTAAAGTTTGGGGTTGTGATGCTTATGTGAAAAAGCTTCAGCCTGATAAGCTCGAACCCAAATCGGAGAAGTGCGTCTTCATAGGATACCCAAAAGAAATTGTTGGGTACACCTTCTATCACAGATCCGAAGGCAAGATCTTTGTTGCTAAGAATGGATCCTTTCTAGAGAAGGAGTTTCTCTCGAAAGAAGTGAGTGGGAGGAAAGTAGAACTTGATGAGGTAATTGTACCTTCTCTCGAATTGGAGAATAGCTCATCACAGAAAATAGTTCGCGTGATGCCTACACCAATTAGTGAGGAAGCTAATGATGATGATCATGAAACTTCAGATCAAGTTACTACCGAACCTCATAGGTCAACCAGAGTACGTTCCGCACCAGAGTGGTACGGTAATCCTGTTCTGGAAGTCATGTTACTAGACCATGACGAACCTACGAACTATGAGGAAGCGATGATGAGCCCAGATTCCGCGAAATGGCTTGAGGCCATGAAATCTGAGATGGGATCCATGTATGAGAACAAAGTGTGGACTTTGGTTGACTTGCCCGATGATCGGCAAGCCATAGAGAATAAATGGATCTTCAACAAGAAGACTGACGCTGACGGTAATGTTACTGTCTACAATGCTCGACTTGTTACGAAAGGTTTTCGACAAGTTCAAGGGGTTGACTACGATGAGACCTTCTCACCCGTAGCAATGCTTAAGTCTGTCCGAATCATGTTAGCAATTGCCGCATTTTATGATTATGAAATCTGGCAAATGGACGTCAAAACTCCATTTCTTAATGGATTTCTCAAAGAAGAGTTGTATATGATGCAACCAGAAGGTTTTGTCGATCCTAAAGGTGCTAACAAAGTGTGCAAGCTCCAGCGATCCATTTATGGACTGGTGCAAGCCTCTCGGAGTTGGAATATACCCTTTGATAGTGTGATCAAAGCATATGGTTTTATACAGACTTTTGGAGAAGCATGTATTTACAAGAAAGTGAGTGGGAGCTCTGTAGCATTTCTAATATTATATGTGGATGACATATTGTTGATTGGAAATGATATAGAATTTCTGGATATCATAAAAGGATACTTGAATAAGAATTTTTCAATGAAAGACCTCGGTGAAGCTGCTTATATATTGGGCATCAAGATCTATAGGGATAGATCAAGACGCTTAATAGGACTTTCACAAAGCACATACCTTGAGAAAGTTTTGAAGAAGTTCAAAATGGATCAGTCAAAGAAAGGGTTCTTGCCTGTGTTGCAAGGTGTGAAGTTGAGTAAGACTCAATGCCCGACCACTGCAGAAGATAGAGAGAAAATGAAAGTCATTCCCTATGCCTCAGCCATAGGTTCTATCATGTATGCTATGCTGTGTACCAGACCTGATGTGTGCTTTGCCATAAGTTTGGCAGGGAGGTGCCAAAGTAATCCAGGAGTGGATCACTGGACAGCGGTCAAGAACATCCTGAAATACCTGAAAAGGACTAAGGATATGTTTCTCATTTATGGAGGTGACAAAGAGCTCATCGTAAATGGTTACGTTGATGCTAGCTTTGACACTGATCCGGATGACTCTAAGTCATAAACCGGATACGTATTTATATTGAATGGTGGAGCTGTCAGTTGGTGCAGTTCCAAGCAAAGCGTCGTGGCGGGATCTACATGTGAAGCGGAGTACATAGCTGCTTCAGAAGCAGCAAATGAAGGAGTCTGGATGAAGGAGTTCATATCCGATCTAGGTGTAATACCTAGTGCATCGGGTCCAATGAAAATCTTTTGTGACAATACTGGAGCAATTGCCTTAGCAAAGGAATCCAGATTTCACAATAGAACCAAACACATCAAGAGACGCTTCAACTCCATCCGCAATCAAGTCAAGGAGGGAGACATAGAGATTTGCAAAATACATACGGATCTGAATGTTGCAGACCCGTTGACTAAGCGTCTTCCACGAGCAAAACATGATCAACACCAAGACTCCATGGGTGTTAGAATCATTACTATGTAATCTAGATTATTGATTCTAGTGCAAGTGGGAGACTGAAGGAAATATGCCCTAGAGGCAATAATAAAGTTGTTATTTATATTTCCTTATATCATGATAAATGTTTATTATTCATGCTAGAATTGTATTAACCGGAAACTTGATACATGTGTGAATACATAGACAAAACACCGAGTCCCTAGTAAGCCTCTACTAGACTAGCTCGTTGATCAAAGATGGTTAAGTTTCCTAACCATAGACATGTGTTGTCATTTGATGAACGGTATCACATCATTAGGAGAATGATGTGATGGACAAGACCCATCCGTTAGCTTAGCTTAATGATCGTTAAGTTTTATTGCTATTGCTTTCTTCATGACTCATACCTATTCCTTTGACTATGAGATTATGCAACTCCCGAATACCGGAGGAACACCTTGTGTGCTATCAAACGTCACAACGTAACTGGGTGATTATAAAGATGCTCTACAGGTGTCTCCGAAGGTGTTTGTTGGGTTGGCATAGATCGAGATTAGGATTTGTCACTCCTAGTATCGGAGAGGTATCTCTAGGCCCTCTCGGTAATGCACATCATGACAAGCCTTGCAAGCAATGTGACTAATGAGTTAGTTACGGGATGATGCAGTACAGAATGAGTAAAGAGACTTGCCGGTAACGAGATTGAACTAGGTATGAAGATACCGACGATCGAATCTCGGGCAAGTAACATACCGATGACAAAGGGAATGACGTATGTTGTCATTACGGTTTGACCGATAAAGATCTTCGTAGAATATGTAGGAACCAATATGAGCATCCAGGTTCCGCTGTTGGTTATTGACCGGAGATGTGTCTCGGTCATGTCTACATAGTTCTCGAACCCGTAGGGTCCGCACATTTAACGTTCGATGACGATTTGTATTATGAGTTATGTGTTTTGGTGACCGAAGATTGTTCGGAGTCCCTGATGAGATCACAGACATGACGAGGAGTCTCGAAATGGTCGAGAGGTAAAGATTGATATATTGGAAGGTTATATTCGGACACCGGAATGGTTTCGGAGTGGTTCGTGTATTTTTCGGAGTACCGAGGGGTTGCCGGAACCCCCCGGGGAAGTAATGGGCCTCATGGGCCATAGTGGAGAGGAGGAGGTAGGCCGCAGGAGGTGCCCCCCCCCCCCCCATGTGGAGTCCAAATTGGACAAGGGGGAGGGGCGCGGCCCCCTTTCCTTCTCCCTCTCTCTCTCTCCCTCCACTTCCCTCTTTCCCCCTCCGTTGGAAAGGAAGGGGGGGCGACTAGGACTGGGAGTCCTAGTTGGACTCCCCCCACTTGGGCGAGCCCTAGGCCGGCCCTCTTCCCTCTCCTCCTTTATATACGGGGGCAGGGGCACCCCAAAGCACAACAGTTGTTCTCTTAGCCGTGTGCGGTGCCCCCCTCCACAGTTTACTCCTCCGGTCATATTGTCGTAGTGCTTAGGCGAAGCCCTGCGCAGATCACATCACCATCACCACGCCGTCGTGCTGATGAAACTCTCCCTCGACCTTCTGCTGGATCAAGAGTTCGATGGACATCATCGAGCTGAACGTGTGCTGAACTCGGAGGTACCGTATGTTTGGTGCTTGATCGGTTGGATCGCGAAGATGTTCGACTACGTCAACCGCGTTAAGCTAACGCTTCTGCTTCTGGTCTACGAGGGTATGTGGATACACTCTCCCCCTCTCGTTGCTATACATCTCCTAGATAGATCTTGCGTGAGCGTAGGAATTTTTTTTGAAATTGCATGCTCCGTTCCCCAACAGGTGGGTTGTTCCCACCTCGGCCACCTCCCGCACCGCCTCTTTGCTCTATAAATACCCCAATATTCCAGAAACCCTAGGGGAGTCGACGAAAATCAATTCCAGCCGCCGCAAGTTCCAGAAACCACAGATCCAATCTAAACACCATCACGGAGGGGTTCATCATCCTCATTGGTGCCTCTCCGATGATGCGTGAGTAGTTCATTGTAGACCTACGGGTCCGTAGTTAGTAGCTAGATGGCTTCCTCTCTCTCTTTTGATTCTCAATACAATGGTCTCTTGGAGATCTATTTGATGTAACTCTTTTTGCGGTGTGTTTGTTGGGATCCGATGAACTTTGAGTTTACGATCAGATCTATGTTTTTATCCATGAAAGTTATTTTAGTCTTTTGATCTCTTATATGCATGATTACTTATAGCCTCGTATTTCTTCTTCGAATCTTTGGTTTAGTTAGGCCAACTAGATCGATTTTTCTTGCCATGGGAAGAGGTGCTTTGTGATGGGTTCGATCTTACGGTGCTTGATCCCAGTGACAGAAGGGGAACCGACACGTATGTATCATTGCTATTAAGGATAACAAGATGCGGTCTATTTCTACATAAATAGATCTTGTCTACATCATGCCATCGTTCTTATTGCATTACTCCGTTTCCCCATGAACTTAATAGACTAGATGAATGTTGGATAGCGGTCGATGTGTGGAGTAATAGTAGTAGATGCAGGCAGGAGTCGGTCTACTAATCTTGGACGTGATGCCTATATAATGATCATTGCGTGGATATCGTCATAATTATTTGAAGTTCTATCAATTGCCCAACAGTAATTTGTTTACCCACCGTATGCTATTTTTCTCGAGAGAAGCCAATAGTGAAATCTATGGCCCCCGGGTCTATTTTCTCATCATATATTTTCAGATCTATATTGCTATTTGCCTTTTTATTTATTTGCCACTTTTATTTTCAGATCTATATTTCTAAAAACCCCAAAATATTTTGCTGCACTTTATTTTATTCGCGATCTATTTATCCAATCTACTACAATATATCTCCGGCCACGTGCCAATTTCTGGCGCCGTTACCCGAAAGGGATTAACAACCCCTTTAACACGTCGGGTTCCAAGTATTTGTTCTTTGTGCGCAGGTGATGTTTACGTAGTGTTGCTTGGTTCTCCTACTGGTTCGATAACCTTGGTCTCATCACTGAGAGAAATACCTACTGTTGCTGTGCTGCATCATTCCTTCCTCTTTGGGGAAATACAGACGTAGTTCAAGCCAACATCAGCCCCCCTCCTTCTTCTTCTTCCTTGGCCTCCCCCCTAGATGGGAGGAGAGTCCCCCCTCTGGTCCATGGCCTGCATGGCGGCGGAGGGGCGGGAGCCCCTCCGAGATTGGATCTCCCTCTCTGTTCTCTTCTGTTTCACGTTCCCCAGATCTGGCCGAAAACCATTTCTTATATTCCCGGAGATCCGTAACTCCGATTGCGCTGAGATTTTAACACGATTTTTTCTGGATATAAGCTTCCTTGCGCCCGAAGTAGAGCTCCAATCGACGTACGAGGTGGGCATAAGACACCTGGGCGCGCCTGGGCCCCCAGGCGCGCCCTGGTGGGTTGTGGTCACTGTGGGCCCCCTCTTTTGATAATTCCAACTCCCAAAAATCACAAATATTCCAAAATTATTCTCCGTAAAATTTTATTGCATTTGGACTTCGTTTGATATGGATTTTCTGCGAAACAAAAAACATGCAACAAACAGGAACTGGCACTAGGCACTGGATCAATAGGTTAGTCCAATAAATCATATAAAAAGTTGCCAAAAATATGTGAAAGTTTTATAATATTGGCATGAAACAATCAAAAATTATAGATACGACGGAGACGTATCAGGGCGCAGTCGAGAAAAATTGAGAGAAAGTGGCCGGAGTTTGTAGATGGCACAAGGAACTATTGGTTTGGTTTAAGTGCAGATGGCATTAATCCTTTTAGGGAGCAGAGCAGCAATCATAGCACCTGGCCTGTGACTCTATGTATCTATAACCTTCCTCCTTGGTTGTGCATGAAGTAGAAGTTCATTATGATGCCAGTGCTCATCCAAGGCCCTAAGCAACCCGGCAACGACATTGATGTGTACCTAAGGCCATTAGTTGAAGAACTTTTACAGATGTGGAACATAAAAGGTGTACGTGTGTGGGATGATCACAAACAATAGGAATTTGACCTACGAGCGTTGCTGTTTGTAACCATCAATGATTGGCCTGCTCTTAGTAACCTTTCAGGACAGACAAACAAGGGATACCACGCATGCACTCACTATTTAGATGAGACCCAAAGTATATATTTGGATAAATGTAAGAAGAATGTGTACCTGGGACATCATTGATTTCTTTCGATCAAGCATCTCTTAAGAAAGAAAGGCAAGCATTTCAAAGGTGAGGCAGATCACCGGAAGAAGCCTGACCACCGTACTGGTGATCATATACTTGATATGGTCAAGGATTTAAAAGTAATCTTTGGAAAGGGTCCTGGCAGACAATCTGTTCCGAATGACACTGACGGACACGCACCCATGTGAGAGAAGAAATCTATATTTTGGGAGCTACCCTATTGGGAAGTCCTAGAGGTCTGCTCTGCAATCGACGTGATGCACGTGATGAAGAATCTTTGCGTCAACCTGCTAGGCTTCTTGGGTGTGTATGGGAAGACAAAAGATACACCGGAGGCACGGGAGGACCAGCAACATTTGCACGAAAAAGACGGCATGCATCCAAAGCAGTATCAAGGTCCTGCCAGCTACGCTCTTACCAAAGAAGAGAAGGAAATCTTCTTTGAATGCCTGCTCAGTATGAAGGTCCTGTCTAGCTACTCGTCGAATATAAAGGGAATAATAAATATGGCAGAGAAAAAAAAATCCAGAACCTAAAGTCTCATGACTGCCACGTGATTATGACGCAGTTGCTTCTGGTTGCATTGAGGGGGCTTCTACCGGAAAACATTCGATTAGCCATTGTGAAGCTATGTGCATTCCTCAATGCAATCTCTTAGAAGGTAATCGATCCAGAAATCCTACCAAGGTTACAGAATGATTTGGTGCAATGTCTTGTCAGTTTCGAGTTGGTGTTCCCACCATCCTTCTTCAATATCATGACGCACGTCCTAGTTCACCTAGTCGACGAGATTGCCATTCTGGGTCCTGTATTTCTACACAATATGTTCCCCTTTGAGAGGTTCATGGGAGTCTTAAAGAAATATCTTCATAATCGTGCTAGGCCAGAAGGAAGCATCTCCAAGGGCCATGAAATAGAGGAGGTCATTGAGGTTTGTGTTAACTTTATTCCTGACCTTAAGCCGATTGGTGCTCCTGAATCGCGGCATGAGGGCAGACTCGGTGGAAAAGGCACGCTAGGAATGGATTCAGTAATATGTACGAACGGGCATTCTTGGGCGCAAGCACACTACACAGTTCTACAAAATTCCACCTTGGTGGCTTTGTATATCGAGGAACACATGGATATTGTATGCTCCAAGAACCTGGAGCAGTCTGAGCCCTGGATTAAACGTAAACACATGGCGACTTTCGGCGGTTGGTTGCAAACACGTCTCATGAATGGCGACACTGTTGGAGATGAGCTGTACTTGTTGGCCAACTCACCATCTTTGACTAATTGACTTTCAAAGGGTACGAGATAAATGGGAATACATTTTACATGATCGCCTAAGATAAAAAAAGCACCAACCAAAACAGTGGTGTCCGCTTTGATGTAGTAAACACCAATAAGGCAAAGGACACATATCATGGTTACATAGAGGAGATATGGGAACTTGACTATGGACGTGATTTTAAGGTCCCTTTGTTCCGGTGTAAATGGGTCAATCTGACAGGAGGCAGGGTAAAAGAAGACCTGCGGTACAGAATGACAACAGTGGATCTCAACAATCTTGGGTACACAGACGAACCATTCATCCTAGCCAATGATGTGGCGCAGGTTTTCTATGTGAAGGACATGTCTACCAAACCGAGAAAAAGAAAATATAAGGAAGCGAATAGATCATACGATGAGCCAAAGCGCCACATAGTTCTATCAGGGAAAAGAAACATCGTGGGAGTGGAGGACAAGACAGACATGTCAGAAGATTATGAAAAGTTTCATGAAATTGCTCCCTTCCCAGTGAAGACTGACCCAAGCATCCTGTTAAATGATGAAGATTGTCCATGGTTACGGCGCAAAGGGACACACGTGAAGAAAAAGTTTTATACCCCAAGATCCACTCTGGGATGTGACCGGCTTCACCGTCATCACTTTCTTCTCTAGTGAGTTTCCAGACTTATAGCTGTAAAGTCCCACTCCGGACAAACCGGAGCGAATCTTTGTAAGAGTTAGGGTATATATGTGTTTTGGCATTTGAAACGGGAAGAAACATTATGTAGGAGTTAATCAATGCAATTATGTCCAAACAAAATATTTCACTATGTATTTTGCAAGGTTGATCATACGCGGTTAGTCCCGGTTGGTGGGGCTCCATATAAAATAACAAGGTTAATACAGACATGGCTTAAACGTTTTGACATAGATGAATACAGCAGAAGCATCGGAGATGATAAGAGAGAAATGTTGTATGACATAAAGTTGGAGCTATTGTGTTGTTTCTTTGATCGGAGGACCCCTTATGCGGAGCCAAGTCCAAGGAGTTCTGCTTGCTTTCTGGTGAAACTGAGGACAACATATCAGATGGTAGGATTGTTCAAGTAACTGTTTGGCATATACAAGATATAACCGAATAATTTGCTTCTATTGTATTTAGGTTAAAACTCATTTGTTTCAAAGGCATTTCATTTTTTTAAACTTATTTTAACTCCAGACTTTTTGTGCGTTCAATATGCACCATTCAAAGCCACATCATCAATTTTCAACCCTTTCTGACTTCATTTGCTATTTTTCATGCATTTAATGTTTTTTTAGCTAAATGACCCTGAAATTGAAAAGCACTACAAATGAACTTTGAAAAGGTTGAAACTTGGCATGGTATCATAATTTCACCCACATAACATGTGCTAAAAAGTTTAGAGTGTTACGGCAAAAACTGGATGCACTTCGTGTACAAACTGGACAATCTCTTTCGAAGTATCAGGGTTTCGGACGAAAACTCATCTGTTACAAAGGCATTTCATTTTTTTAAACTTATTTTAACTCCAGAATTTTTGTGCGTTCTACATGCACCATTCAAAGCCACATCATCAATTTTCAACCCTTTCTGACTTCATTTGCTATTTTTCATGCATTTAATGATTTTTTTAGCTAAATGACCCTGAAATTGAAAAACACTACAAATGAACTCTGAAAAGGTTGAAACTTGGCATGGTATCATAATTTCACCCACATAGCATGTGCTAAAAAGTTGAGAGGGTTACGACAAAAACTGGATGCACTTCGTGTACAAACTGGACAATCTCTCTCAAAGTATCAGGGTTTTGCACGAAAACTCATCTGTTACAAAGATATTTCATTTTTTTAAACTTATTTCAACTCCAGACTTTTTGTCTGTTCAATATGCACCATTCAAAGCCACATCATCAATTTTTAACCCTTTCTGACTTCATTTGCTATTTTTCATGCATTTAATGATTTTTTGAGCTAAATGACCCTGAAATTGAAATGCACTACAAATGAACTTTGAAAAGGTTGAAAGTTGGCATGGTATCATAATTTCACCCACATAGCATGTGCTAAAAAGTTGAGAGGGTTACGGCAAAAACTAGATGCACTTCGTGTACAAAATGGACAATCTCTTTCGAAGTATCAGGGTTTCGGACGAAAACTCATCTGTTACAAAGGCATTTCAATTTTTAAAACTTATTTTAACTCCAGACTTTTTGTGCATTCAATATGCACCATTCAAAGCCACGTCATCAATTTTCAACCCTTTCTGATTTCATTTGCTATAAAACTAAAAGAGCTAAACATAATCTATTTTTGATTAAAACACCTATTCAAAATAACCTAAAAATTACCAAATTGAACATACTGATAAAAAACACTAATATTAAACAGCAGGAAAAAGAATCACTAAAAAATCTATTTTTAAAGTAAAGTTATTCACAAACTAGCGATTCACACAAATTTCAAAGAATTCAAATTTGAAAACTACTGGCACTAACAGAAAGTTTATAATTTTTGTGACCTAAAGCAAAAAGATTCACTCGAAAACTCTAAATATTTGGCTGTAAGTAGAAATAAAAGAAAAAAAATAAAGCGAAAAACAAAAAAAATACTGGAAAAGACCTTTAGTCTTGGTTGCCACCACGAACCGGGACTAAAGGTCCTCCTCCCGCACTGAATTTGGGCCGCCCGAAAACAACCCCTTAATCCCAGCCCGTGGCTGTAACCGGGACTAAAGGTACAACCTTTAGTCCTGGTTCCAGCCACGCACCGAGACTAAATGACCTTTAGTCCCGGTTCATGGCTGCACCTGGGACTAAAGGTCGATGCTATATAACTGGGACTTGGCATTTTCCACCGCCCAGGAGACAGATCGAACACCCACACGCCGCCAGGCCGCTCGTCTTCAACCTCTCCGACGCCGGAGATCGCCGACATCGTCCCACTCGCTCCGGCCCCTCCCCGAGCCCACAGCCCGCTGCATCTTCCTCGACAATGGGAGCGATCGAAGAGCCCCACAGCGCCCGCACCATCGTCTTCCCCCTCGCCGGTCACCGCCACTGCCTCGACCTCGCCCTCGAGCAGCGACGCGTACACGACGACCTCGCTGTGAGCCACCTTGTCTTCCCCCACTCTCCCCTGGCCCGCAACACGGTCCCCCCCTCTCCTACCCCCCCCACCCCCCCCCCCCCCCCCGCGCACACCCCGAGCTCGGCCGCCGCCATGGACAACCAATGATGAGATTGAAAATGTCCTTGTATTTTTCAAGTCATGTTAATGTTAATTATTAGTGTGAGCAAATGGTTACTTTTGATAACGACATTGTGGATGAGACATGAGATTTGGGGAGTATGTGATTTTTGTGTGTAGATGAATGTTAGATGGATTTATGTATTTTTGTGTGTAGATGAACGTTAGATGGATATGCAGATGGATAGATGTTATATTGATGTATGTTAGAATGATGGATGAATAGAAATGTTAGATAGATGGATGTTAAATGGATGAATAGAAATGTTGTTCAAGTGTGGGTTCTCTATTAAAAAGAATGGTTGGATCAATGCTATAAAATGTTGTTCAAATTTTGCCATCTACTATATAGTTGTAAAAGTTTATTAAATATGAGTAGCATAAAAAATGATAATTATTGCATAGGAATTTGTTTTCATAAGAATTTGTTCTCGACGCCGACGATGCCCAGCCCGCATCCTCGTCGTCGACTCGGCGGCGACAACCTGCTTGAGAGGCGCCATGTCCGGGACTAGGCTCCGCCGTGATACGTCTCCAACGTATCTATAATTTATGAAGTATTCATGCCATGTTTACAACAATTTTATATGGTTTTGGTATGATTTGGATGGAACTAACCCGGACTGACATTGTTTTCAGCAGAACTATCTTGGTGTTGTTTTTTTGTGCAGAAATAAAAGTTCTCCAAATGCAACGAAACTTTTTGACGATTTTTTTTGGAACAAAATAGGCACTAGAAGCTTCGTGGGAGGGCCAGAAGAGCCACGAGGTAGGCACAACCCACCAGGGCACGCCAGAGGGGCCTGGCTCGCCCAGATGGGTTGTGGTCACCTCGAGGCCCATCTTAGCATGAAACCGGCGCCAAAAAATCCTATAAATAGAGAAACCCCCAGAAATAACCCTAGATCAGAAGTTCCGCCACCGCAAGCCTCTGTAGCCACGAAAAACCAATCGGGAGCCCGTTCCGGCACTCTGCCGGAGGGGGAAATCATCACCGGAGGCCATCTTCATCATCCCTATGGCCACCATGATGAGGAGGGAGTAGTCCACCCTCGGGGCTGAGAGTTTGTACTAGTAGCTATGTGTTTAATCTCTCTCTTTCATGTTCTTGATTTGGCACGATCTTGATGTATCGCGAGCTTTGTTAATATAGTTGTATCATATGGTGTTTCTCCCTCTCTATCTTGTTGTGATGAATTGAATTTTCCCTTTCAGATTTCGTTTTATCGGATTGAATACTTTTATGGATTTGAGAACACTTGATGTATGTCTTGCTATGAATACCCGTGGTGACAATGGGGTATCATATTGATTCACTTGATATGTGTTTTGGCACTCAACTCGCGGATTCCCGAGGTGACATTGGGGTAATCTATGCATAGGGGTTGATGCACGTTCTTGTCTTTGTTTCTCCGGTAGAAATCTTGGGGCACTCTTTGAGGTTCTTTGTGTTGGATTGAGTATTATGAATCTGAAACTGTTTGATGCATATCGTATAATCAACTCACGGATACTCGTGGTGACATTGGAGTATCTAGGTGACATTAGAGTTGGTTGATGTGTATCATATGGTGTTATTTTGGTATGAACTCTTAGATAGATCGATCGAAAAGGATAACTTGGTGTTATTTTAGTACAAACTCTTGGATAGATCGATCGGAAAGAATATCTTTGAGGTGGTTTCGTACCCTACAAACAATTCCGTCTTATGTTCTCTGCTAGATAAGAACTTTGGAGTGATTCTTCATCGCACGTTGAGGGATGGTTATATGATCCAATTATATTAGCATTGTTGAGAGATTGCACTAGCAAAAGTACGAACCCTAGGCCTCATTTTCAAGCATTGCAATACCGTTTATGCTCACTTTTGTTACTTGCTACCTTGCTGTTTTTTATTGTTCCCATTACAAAAATCATTATCTACTATCGTTACTACACTTCTATCACCATCTCTTCACTGAACTAGTGCACCTATAGAATTTACCATTGTATTTGGTGTGTTGGGGACACAAGAGACTTTTTATTATTTGGTTGCAGGGTTGTTTGAGAGAGACCATCTTCATCCTATGCCTCCCACGGATTGATAAACCTTAGGTCATCCACTTGAGGGAAAATTGCTACTGTCCTACAAAACTCTGCGCTTGGAGGCCCAACACGAGTCTACAAGAATAAAATTGCGTAGTAGACATCAAGCTCTTTTATGGCACCGTTGCCGGGGAGGTGAGTGCTTGAAGGTATATCTTTAGATCTTGCAATTGAATCTTTCAGTTTCTTGTTTTATCACTAGTTTGGTTTGTAAAATAAAACTAAAAAAATGGAATTGAGGTTGCATCATATTGTTCATCTTTATAATGCCTTTCGTGAAAATGATGGACAGGAAAATTGTGCTCAATTGATAGAAGAAGAATTCAATAAAATGTTTGGTATAAAATATTTGAATGATGAGCATGATTGCAATGTTGCTAGCATGAATTCTTTGGATATCCATGATGCTAATGAGATGCAAAGCCATAAGCTTGGGGATGCTATGTTTGTTGAAGATGATATTTTTTAGTCCCCCAAGTTTTGATGTGCAAATTTGTTATGATGAAAGCATGCCTCCTATTTATGATGATTATATTGATGAAAGTGGGTTTGGAAGAGTGTCAACTTTAGATAATAATTATCCCACTTTTTTGGAGGGTGTTGAATCTTATTGTAATAATTATGAAAGTGGATTTGGAGAGGTCATGACTTTATTTAGTGATGAATCCACTATTTTGGAAGAGGTTTCAATTGATTATGACAATCAAGTTGCTATCTATGATGATTATGGTGATGACATGTATGCTATAAAGAATAATAATAACCATGAAACTTGTCATCATGATTTTAATTTTCAATTGGATTATGCCAATCAAGAATCACATGATATGTATTTTGTTGACTTTGCTCCCACAATTATCGATGAGAATAAATTTCTTATGTGGAGAGTAGTAAAATTTATGCTTATGGGTCATGAAAAGAATGATTTATGTGATAGCTATATTGTTGAATTCATTCATGATGCTACTGAAAATTACTATGAGAGGGGAACATATGCTTTTACATATCTCAATAATATCAAGTTTCCTCTCTATGTGTTGAAAATCTTGAAGTTTTGCTTGTTTTGTCTTCCTATGCTAGTTGATTCTTGTTTCCACAAGTTGTTTGCTCACAAAATACCTTTGCATAGGAAGTGGGTTAGACTTTAATGTGCTAGTCATATGCTTCATGATGCTCTCTTTGTGTTTCAATTCTTTACTTTTATGTGAGCATCATTGAAATCATCATGCCTAGCTAAAAAGGCATTAAAGAAAAGCGCTTGTTGGGAGACACCCAACACTTTTACCTACAGTTTTTGTGTGTTCACATGATTAGGCTACTGTATTAATCATGTTTTATTGCTTTTGTTTCAATAAAGTGCCAAGTAAAGCCTTTGGGATAGTGTGGATGATTGTTGATTTGATTCTGTGCAAAAACAGAAACTTTTGCGCCCAGTTCTGGAATTTTGTAAATTCACAGAAACCTGATTTTGCTCTGAATTGCTTACAGGTGATTTATATACAAATTATCTACATTTTCCTAATTTTTCAGAATTTTTATATTTGCAGAAGTATGGTCAAAGTTCAGATTACTACAGACTGTTCTGTTTTAGATAGATTCTGTTTTTAATGCATAGTTTGCTTGTTTTAGTGTTTCCATAGCTTATATTAAGTGATATAAATTGTGGAAATGATAAGTTAGAGTAGGCATTGTGTGATAAAAATTATGAATCTTGTCTTTGACATTACCAAAGTGAATGTGTCTTTATCATACTAACCTATCTCACGAATTTCCGTTAAGTTTTGTGTGATTGAAGTTTTCAAGTTTTGGGTGAGATATCGATATGAGGAGAATAAGGAGTGACAAGACCCTAAGCTTGGGGATGCCCAAGGCACCCCCAAGGTAATATTCAAGGATGATCCTAGCAACTGAGCTTGGGGATGCCCCGGAAGGCATCCCCTCTTTCGTCTCCAACATTATCGGTAACCTCACTTGGAGCTATGTTTTGATTCGTTGCATGATATGTGTTTTTCTTGGAGCATCATTTTATTTTATTATTATTTGATTTCTTTTATTTAGAGTAATGTTCTGCATCTTTTACTTCAATAAAAATGTCAAGTATAGCCTTTCCCATGCTTATTTTGCAAGTATATGAGTTTCTGTTTCAAAATAGAAAGTTTATCGCTGTTGTAAAAATTCTCTAGAAAAATAAGAATATGATAAAAGGTTGATTTTTTTTGCAAAATAAGCTATGATAAATTTTCTAGAGTGTGGTAAATTTTCAGAATTTTTTGAGTTAAATAAGTATGGATCTTACTTCATCCTTTACAGACTGTCTTATTTAGACAGATTGCTGTTATGTTTGCATTGTTTGCATATGTTTGCTTGTTTAATGATTCTATTTGAGGATAGGAGTATTAAATATGCAGAGTCATTTAGTATGCAATGTTAAATAATAACTTTAGTGATTTGCTACAGTAGAGAATGATAAGGTTATGCATTGATTTATACTAACTTATCTCACGAGTTCTTGTTGAGTTTTGTGTGGATGAAGTTTTTAAGATTTAGGGAAACCGTGATATAAAAGGAATTAAGAAGACACAAAAGCTCAAGCTTAGGGATGCCCAAGGCATCCCAAGATAATATTTCAAGAAGTCTCAAGCATCTAAGCTTGGGGATGCCCCGGTAGACATCCCACCTTTCTTCATCAACAATTATCGGTTAGCCTCGGTTGAGCCTAAGTTTTTGCTTCTTCACATGATGTGTGCTATTCTTAGAATGCCATTTTATTTTGTTTTGCTTGCTGTTTAAATAAAATACTTAGATCTGAAAGTTTTTAAATAAGAGAGAGAGTCCTCAAATAGCTACCCATTTACTTAACTACTC
Source organism: Thinopyrum elongatum (assembly GCA_011799875.1). Classification (NCBI taxonomy): domain Eukaryota; kingdom Viridiplantae; phylum Streptophyta; class Magnoliopsida; order Poales; family Poaceae; genus Thinopyrum; species Thinopyrum elongatum. Next base: position 18,886,549 of record CM022299.1, read on the forward strand.
GCTTGATCTTCACTTATATCTTTTTGGAGTAGTTTGTCATTTACTCTTGTGCTTCACTTATATCCTATGAGTAAATTATTGAATGAATTGAATACCATGAAATTTAAATTATATGTTCATATCATTCCTAGTAGTAGCTTCACATTGGGTTTAGAAAGTGAATTTTTTTGAAGCTTGACAATCACAATATTGGTCATACAAGCAATTCATGAATGATTAGTATAATGAAGAGAACTTTCACATGCAAATATATTATCTTGGAAATCTTCTATGATTGTGAATACCTGTTAATTATTTTCAAACTTGAGCAAATTAGTCGAAGTTGGACAAGGAAGACAACGTAATGAGTTATGGTTGTGTATATTTGCATAGAAGTTATATTGTTATGGATCCTCCAACATGTGGTGTTTGCTTAGGATCTTTTGCTAGCCAAAAATTCGTACTAAGTAGAGATACTACTTGTGCATCCAAAAACCCTTAAACCCAGTTTCTTGCCATGAGTGTCCACCATACCTACCTATGGATTGAATAAGATCCTTCAAGTAAGTTGTCATCGGTGCAAAAAGGCAATAAAACTTGCTTCTAAATGTGTTTGATCATTTAGAGTAAGAGAAAATTGAGCGTTGTACGAACTTGTGATGGCAAAGTAATAAAAGCGATGGACTGCATAATAAAGGTTGCTATCATAAGGGGCAATATAACGTGATGTTCTTTTGCATTAAGGGATTGTGCATACAAAACTAAAAAGCGCATGACAACCTCTGCTTCCCTCTGCGAAGGGCCTATCTTTTACCTTTCAGTATTAACTTTTATGCAAGAGTCAATAGTATACATTCTCATTTCAACCTCAATTATTCTCTAGTTGGCAAGCATCATGTGGTGGGGAAAGATCTAGGCACATATGGCCAGTCAAATATATTTGATCATGATTTATTATTGTTGACAATTATCTCTATGATAAATGAGTTTGGAGGCGAAACATTAAGCCCCCATCTTTCTCTGTGTTCGATGGATGCCATTTGTTTACAACACTTTTATATGGTTTTGGTATGATTTGGATGGAACTAACCCGGACTGACGTTGTTTTCAGCAGAACTACCATGGTGTTGTTTTTTGTGCAGAAATAAAAGTTCTCCAAATGCAACGAAACTTTTTGACGATTTTTTTGGAACAAAAGAGGCACTAGAAGCTTTGTGGGAGGGCCAGAAGAGCCACGAGGTGGGCACAACCCACCAGGGCGCGCCAGAGGGGCCTGGCTCGCCCAGATGGGTTGTGGTCACCTCGAGGCCCATCTTAGCATGAAACCAACGCCAAATAATCCTATAAATAGAGAAACCCCCAGAAATAACCAAAATCGAAAGTTCCGTTGCCGCAAGCCTCTGTAGCCACGAAAAACCAATCGGGAGCCCATTCCGGCACTCTGCCGGAGGGGGGAATCATCACCGGAGGCCATCTTCATCATCCGTATGGCCACCGTGATGAGGAGGGAGTAGTCCACCCTCGGGGCTGAGGGTTTGTACTAGTAGCTATGTGTTTAATCTCTCTCTCTTGTGTTCTTGATTTGGCACGATCTTGATGTATCGCGAGCTTTGTTAATATAGTTGTATCATATGGTGTTTCTCCCTCTCTATCTTGTTGTGATGAATTGAATTTTCCCTTTCAGATTTTGTTTTATCGGATTGAATACTTTTATGGATTTGAGAACACTTGATGTATGTCTTGCTATGAATACCCGTGGTGACAATGGGGTATCATATTGATTCACTTGATATGTGTTTTGGCACTCAACTCGCGGATTCCCGAGGTGACATTGGGGTAATCTATGCATAGGGGTTGATGCACGTTCTTGTCTTTGTTTCTCCGGTAGAAATCTTGGGGCACTCTTTGAGGTTCTTTGTGTTGGATTGAGTATTATGAATCTGAAACTGTTTGATGCATATCGTATAATCAACTCACGGATACTCGTGGTGACATTGGAGTATCTAGGTGACATTAGAGTTGGTTGATGTGTATCATATGGTGTTATTTTGGTATGAACTCTTAGATAGATCGATCGAAAAGGATAACTTGGTGTTATTTTAGTACAAACTCTTGGATAGATCGATCGGAAAGAATATCTTTGAGGTGGTTTCGTACCCTACAAACAATTCCGTCTTATGTTCTCTGCTAGATAAGAACTTTGGAGTGATTCTTCATCGCACGTTGAGGGATGGTTATATGATCCAATTATATTAGCATTGTTGAGAGATTGCACTAGCAAAAGTACGAACCCTAGGCCTCATTTTCAAGCATTGCAATACCGTTTGTGCTCACTTTTGTTACTTGCTACCTTGCTGTTTTTTATTGTTCCCATTAAAAAATCAATATCTACTATCGTTACTACACTTCTATCACCATCTCTTCACCGAACTAGTGCACCTATAGAATTTACCATTGTATTTGGTGTGTTGGGGACACAAGAGACTTTTTATTATTTGGTTGCAGGGTTGTTTGAGAGAGACCATCTTCATCCTACGCCTCCCACAGAATTATAAACCTTAGGTCATCCACTTGAGGGAAAATTGCTACTGTCCTACAAAACTCTGCGCTTGGAGGCCCAACATGAGTCTACAAGAATAAAATTTCATAGTAGACATCAAGCTCTTTTCTGGCGCCGTTGCTGGGGAGGTGAGTGCTTAAAGGTATATCTTTAGATCTTGTAATTGAATCTTTCAGTTTCTTGTTTTATCACTAGTTTGGTTTGTAAAGTAAAACTACAAAAAAATGGAATTGAGGAAAAATTGCTACTGTCCTACAAAACTCTGCGCTTGGAGGCCCAACACGAGTCTACAAGAATAAAGTTGCGTAGTAGAAATCACGCCGAGCTGGCACTGGGAGGTGCTACCTTCCGGAGCGCGCAGCTTGGTGAGGAATCAGGCTCCCATCATCGACCCGGAGCTTCTTTGGTGGCGGTCGCATGGGCCACTATCGGTGCGAAGGCAGCCGGCCCCCGAGGAAGTGGTACGTCACCGTGTTAGGGAGGAGGACGAGTACGTCCATCGCTACATGGTTGCATTGAACGTCAGGTTCTCCAATACCTGGCAGGTTCTTCAGGGATCTCACCCGAGCTATGATCCTATGATGGTTCCTTCTCTTTGGGTGTCCACTGCCCGCGCCTCAGGAACCGCGAGTCAACTGGATTATTCGATAATATTCGAGCTGTATTAGTGATGTTATATGATAATATTCAAGATGTATTAGTGATAATATTCGAGATGTATTCGAGATTATATTCGATAATATTCGATGATGCATTAACTGGATTATTCGAGATGTATTAGTGATATTATATGATGATCTTGCTAAAAAAAATCCTCCTCGCCATCCCTCGCCCCTCAGATCGAACCTCTTCGGTGGCTGACTACTATGATTCAGTTTTTGCTTATTGAATGCATTCTAATTTGAATACTAAATTGTTTTATCTTTCTTTTCTGGATTAGTTAAGCTATGGACGATAGTGGCAGAGGCGATCAAGAGGATATCATGTTCGACATGGTACGCTCCCAAAACCCAGAGATTGAATCAGATGACGGCACACAATATCTGAACAATTCCGGTGAGGGAATTGAGGTAGAACCAAGAGACGAAGGGCACACAAACAATGATGGCGAAGGAAATGTTCTTCAATTAACAAAGACCGGTGAGGTATATATATATATATATAGGACAAAATTTATCTACTATCAGTGGTAGTTACCACCACTTGAGGTTTGTATGTTCTATGTAGTATCTATCAAATCGGAGAGTATGTACGTATTTCACAAATATAATAAAAACTATGGGCCAACTTGCAATTTTTTCATATAACTCACTTTGAAGTATCTTATATATAGTATATGAACATACTTACAATGATAAAGTAGTATATATACTACCATATGATAGTATATGAGACATGTGGGGTAACAACCCACAGGTGGTAGGATGGATTTTTCCTATATATATTTATATATATATATATATATATATATATATATTAACGAATCTTTCTTATTTTAGCCCTCCGGATCGAGCAAATCTTCTACAAGGGTAGTACGAGGCCCGGCCAAAAAGTTGCCCGATGGCATAAAGTACAACATCGATGAAATCAAAGAAGATGGCGAACCGATTGCTCCTAAAAAGAATGCGGACAAATTTATACGTCAATGCAGAGTTATTGTCAGGGACCAAATCCCAATCACCGTTCAAGAATGGAATAAGCCAAAGGAAGATCGAGGAGTTAGTTTTGTCGACGAAAGAGCAAAAAATCTGCTTCGGGATACGCTCAAGTCACATTTTACCCTATCAGAGCATTTCACAGATCTCCAACAGGATAAAGTTAAGAAGTGTGCTCTTAAGAAGATGGCCACACAATTCCAGACTTGGAAGAAACGATTATGGGCCAACCACATCAACGCAGAAAAGAAGACTCCCGAATTCACTGGACCACTAGAGAAGGTAAAAGATCACTGGGACTTATTTGTGGAGTTCAAGGAATCGGAAGCAGCTAAGGAACGGTCGAGGAAAAACAAGATAAATGCTGAGAAAAAAAAGTTTCACCATGTTCTCGGGCTAGGTCGCTACAAGACTGGCTGGCCTAAGTGGGATGAATCTGAGGAAAAGATGATTGCTGTAGGTGTCACTGCAAAAATAGTGGGTTGGCCCGACTGGTGCAGGACTTGGTTTTATGCGCATGGGGGAAAGTTGGACCCAAAGACAATGGAGATTATTGAACATGCAAGTCTTAAAGAAGCCTCAGACGCTTTACTTGTTGCAATGGAAGAGGCTCGAACGGGAGCGTTCCAGCCCAAGAGAGAGAACGACGAGCTTACACGCGCCCTCAAGAATCCTGAACACACGGGACAAACACAAGGCAAAGGCGTTGTTCCGTGGGTTGAGGGGTTTGCGGACTAGAATGACACTTATAGAAGCCATGCGAGAAAGAAGAAGCAGGATGCACATCGGCTTGAAAAGGTAGAATCAAAGAACGCGGAGTTGGAACGCGCTTTCATGCGGCAGCAGGAGCAGATCGACACACTTAGCCAGCAAAGGGCGTCTCAACAGGAGCAACCAGCTGATCCAACATTGGATAGTACCGTCCCATCTATGCCGAAAAGCAGCGTGGGTTCCACGGGGGTCCCGGCCGATGATGCACTGCTGGCTCGCTACCCCTGAAGGAAATATGCCCTAGAAGTAATAATAAAGTTGTTATTTTATATTTCCTTATTCATGATAAATGTTTATTATCCATGCTAGAATTGTATTAACCGGAAACTTGATACATGTGTGGGTACATAGACAAAACACCGTGTCCCTAGTAAGCCTCTACTAGACTAGCTCGTTAATCAAAGATGGTTAAGTTTCCTAACCATAGACATGTGTTGTCATTTGATGAACGAGATCACATCATTAGGAGAATGATGTGTCGGACATGACCCATCCGTTAGCTTAGCATAATGATCGTTCAGTTTTATTGCTACTGCTTTCTTCATGTCAAATACATATTCCTTCGACTATGAGATTATGCAACTCCCGGATACCGGAGGAATGCCTTGTGTGCTATCAAACATCACAACGTAACTGGGTGATTATAAAGATGCTCTACAGGTATTTCCGAAGGTGTTTGTTGGGTTGGCATAGATCGAGATTAGGATTTGTCACTCCGAGTATCGGAGAGGTATCTCTGGGCCCTCTCGGTAATGCACATCATAAGAAGCCTTGCAAGCAATGTGACTAATGAGTTAGTTGCGGGATGATGCATTACAGAACGAGTAAAGAGACTTGCTGGTAACGAGATTGAACTAGGTATGAAGATACCGATGATCGAATCTCGGGCAAGTAACATACCGATGACAAAGGGAATAACGTATGTTGTCATAACAGTTCGACCGATAAAGATCTTCGTAGAATATGTGGGAACCAATATGAGCATCCAAGTTCCGCTGTTGGTTATTGACCGGAGAGGTTTCTCGGTCATGTCTACATAGTTCTCGAACCCGTAGGGTCCGCACGCTTAATGTTCGATGACGATTTTATATTATATGAGTTATGTGATTTGGTGACTGAATGTTGTTCGGAGTCCCGGATGAGATCACAGACATGACGAGGAGTCTCAAAATGGTCGAGAGGTAAAGATTCATATATAGGACGATGATATTCGGACACCGGAAGTGTTCCGGGGGTACCGGGTACATATCGGGTCACCGGAAGGGGTTCCGGGCACCCCCCGGCAAAGATATGGGCCTAATGGGCCAAGATGGGAAACACAGTAGCCAGCAGGGGCTGCTGCACCCCCCATATGGGCCGCAACTGAGGGAAAGGAAATGAGGGGGAAAGAGAAGGAAGGGGAGGGGATTCAGCCTCCCCCTTCCTTCCCTCCTCCCTCCTCTTTCCTTCCCCCTCCGGTAGATATGGAAGGGGGGAGGCCGACTTGGAGGAGGCGCCCAAGTAGGATCCCTCCTACTTGGGGCGCCCCTTGCTGCTCCCCTCCCTCTCCCACCTATATATATGTGGGGGGGGGGGGCACCGCTAGAACACACAACATTGATTCCTAGCCGTGTGCGGCGCCCCCCTACACAGTTTACGCCTCCGGTCATATCTTCGTAGTGCTTAGGTGAAGCCCTGCGCGGATCACTTCAGCATCACCGTCACCACGCCGTCGTGCTGACAGAACTCTCCCTCGACACTTTGCTGGATCAAGCGTTCGAGGGACGTCATCGAGCTGAACATGTGCAGAACTCGGAGGTGCCGTACGTTCGGTGCTTGATCATTCGGAACGAGAAGAAGTTCGACTGCATCAACCACGTTAACAAACGCTTCCACTTTCGGTCCACGAGGGTACGTAGAAACACTCGCCCCCTCTCGTTGCTATGCATCTCCTAGATAGATCTTGCATGAGCGTAGGAATTTTTTTGAAATTGCATGCTACGTTTCCCAACAGTGGCATCCGAGCCAGGTCTATGCATAGATGATATGCACGAGTAGAACACAAAGAGTTGTGGGCGGTGATAGTCATACTGCTTACCACCAACGTCTTATTTTGATTCGGTGGTATTGTTGGATGAAGCGGCCCGGACCAACCTTACATGACCACGTTCATGAGACCGGTTCCACCGACAGACATGCAACTAGTTTTGCATAAAGGTGGCTGGCGGGTGTCTGTTTCTCCAACTTTAGTTGAATCGAATTTGACTACGGCCGGTCCTTGTTGAAGGTTAAAACAGCAAACTTGACGAAACACCGTTGTGGTTTTGATGCGTAGGTAAGAACGATTCTTGCTAGAAGCCCGTAGCAGCCACGTAAAACTTGCAACAACAAAGTAGAGGACGTCTAACTTGTTTTTGCAGGGCTTGTTGTGATGTGATATGGTCAAGACATGATGTGATATACGTTGTTGTACGAGATGATCATGTTTTGTAAAAGTTATTGGCAACTGGCAGGAGCCTTATGGTTGTCGCTTTATTGTATGAAATGCAAACGCCGTGTAATTGCTTTACTTTATCACTATGCGTTAGCGATAGTTGTAGAAGCAATAGCTGGCGAGACGACAACGACGCTACGATGGAGATCAAGGTGTCAAGCCGGTGATGATGGAGATCATGACGGTGCTTTGGAGATGGAGATCAAAGGCACAAGATGATGATGGCCATATCATGTCACATATTTTGATTGCATGTGATGTTTATCTTTTATGCATCTTATTTTGCTTAGTACGGTGGTAGCATTATAAGATGATCCCTTACTAAAATTTCAAGGTATAAGTGTTCTCCCTGAGTATGCACCATTGCGATAGTTCATCGTGCTGAGACACCACGTGATGGTCGGGTGTGATAGGCTCTACGTTCACATACAACGGGTGCAAGACAGTTTTGCACAAGCGGAATACTCGGGTTAAACTTGACGAGCCTAGCATATACAGACATGGCCTCGGAACACTGGAGACCGAAAGGTCGAACGTGAATCATATAGTAGATATGATCAACATAGAGATGTTCACCATTGATGACTACTCCATCTCACGTGATGATCGGACATGGTTTAATTGATTTGGATCACGTATCATTTAGATGACTTGAGGGATGTCAATCTAAGTGGGAGTTCTTAAGTAATATGATTAATTGAACTTAATTTATCATGAACTTAGTCCTGATAGTATTTGCATATCTATGTTGTAGATCAAAGGCCCGTGCTACCGTTCCCTTGAATTTTATTGCGTTCCTAGAGAAAGCTAAGTTGAAAGATGATGGTAGAAACTACACGGACTGGGTCCGTAACTTGAGGATTGTTGGGGATCGGTGTAGAAATTAAAAAAAATTCTACGCATCACCAAGATCAATCTATGGAGAGACTAGCAACGAGAGAGAGGGGAGTGCATCTTCATACCCTTGAAGATCGCGATGCGGAAGCGTTGCAAGAACGCGGTTGGAGGAGTCGTACACGCAGCGATTCAGATCGCGGTCGATTCCGATCTAAGCGCCGAACAACGGTGCCTCCGCGTTCAACACACGTGCAGCCCGGTGATGTCTCCCGCGCCTTGATCCAGCAAGGAGGAGGGAGAGGTTGGGGAAGACAACTCCGGCAGCACGACGGCGTGGTGGTGGAGCTTGCAGTTCTCCGGCAGGGCTTCGCCAAGCTCAATGGAGGAGGAGGGGGTGTTGGAGAGGGGGAGGGCTGCGCCTTGGATGAGGTGCTGCTGCCCTCCCTCCTCCCCTCTATTTATAGGGCGAAGGGGGAAGGGGGCTAGCCCCTCTAGATGAGATCTAGAGGGGGGGCGGCGGCCAAGGGGAGGGGGCTTGCCCCCCAAGCCAAGGGGGGCGCCCCCTTTAGGGTTTCCCCCAACCCTAGGCGCATGGGCCCTAGGGGGGGATGGCGCCCAGCCCACTTAGGGGCTGGTTCCCTTCCACATACAGCCCATAGGGCCCTCCGGGGCAGGTGGACCCCCGGAACCCCTTCGGTGGTCCCGGTACAATACCGGCAAACCCCCGAATACTTCCGGTGACCGTATGATGACTTCCCATATATAAATCTTCACCTCCGGACCATTCCGAAACTCCTCGTGACGTCTGGGATCTCATCCGAGACTCCGAACAACATTCGGTAACCACATACTATTTCCCATAACAACTCTAGCGTCACTGAACCTTAAGTGTGTAGACCCTACGGGTTCGGGAACCATGCAGACATGACCGAGACATCTCTCCGGCCAATAACCAACAGCGGATCTAGATACCCATGTTGGCTCCCACATGTTCCACGATGATCTCATCAGATGAACCATGATGTCGAGGATTCAATCAATCCCGTATACAATTCCCTTTGTCCATCGGTATGTTACTTGCCCGAGATTCGATCATCGGTATCCCCATACCTCGTTCAATCTCGTTACCGGCAAGTCTCTTTACTTGTTCCATAACGCATGATCCCGTGGCTAACTCTTTAGTCACATTGAGCTCATTATGATGATGCATTACCGAGTGGGCCCAGAGATACCTCTCCGTCATACGGAGTGACAAATCCCAGTCTCGATTCGTGCCAACCCAACAGACACTTTCGGAGATACCTGTAGTGCACCTTTATGGTCACCCAGTTACGTTGTGATGTTTGATACACCCAAAGCATTCCTACGGTATCCGGGAGTTGCACAATCTCATGGTCTAAGGAAATGATACTTGACATTAGAAAAGCTTTAGCAGACGAACTACACGATCTAGTGCTATGCTTAGGATTGGGTCTTGTCCATCACATCATTCTCCTAATGATGTGATCCCGTTATCAACGACATCCAATGTCCATGGTCAGGAAACCGTAACCATCTATTGATCAACGAGCTAGTCAACTAGAGGCTCACTAGGGACATGTTGTGGTCTATGTATTCACACATGTATTACGATTTCCGGATAACACAATTATAGCATGAACAATAGACAATTATCACGAACAAGGAAATATAATAATAACCACTTTATTATTGCCTCTAGGGCATATTTCCAACAGTCTCCCACTTGCACTAGAGTCAATAATCTAGTTACATTGTGATGAAACGAACACCCATAGAGTTCTGGTGTTGATCATGTTTTGCTCGTGGAAGAGGTTTAGTCAACGGATCTGCGACATTCAAATCCGTATGCACTTTACAAATATCTATGTCTCCATCTTGAACATGTTCACGAATGGAGTTGAAGCGACACTTGATATGCCTGGTCTTCTTGTGAAACCTGGGCTCCTTGGCAAGGGCAATAGCTCTAGTGTTGTCACAGAAGAGAGTCATTGGGCCCGACGCATTGGGAATAACTCCTAGGTCGGTTATGAACTCCTTCATCCAGACTGCTTCCTGTGCTGCCTCCGAGGCTGCTATGTACTCCGCTTCACATGTAGATCCCGCCATGACACTTTGCTTGCAACTGCACCAGCTGACTGCCCCACCATTCAAAATATACACGTATCCGGTTTGTGACTTGGAGTCATCCAGATCTGTGTCGAAGCTAGCATCGACGTAACCCTTTACGACGAGCTCTTCGTCACCTCCATAAACGAGAAACATATCCTTAGTCCTTTTCAGGTACTTCGGGATGTTCTTGACCGTTGTCCAGTGTTCCATGCCGGGATTACTTTGGTACCTCCCTACCAAACTTACGGCGAGGTTCACATCAGGTCTGGTACACAGCATGGCATACATAATAGACCCTATGGCTGAGGCATAGGGGATGACACTCATCTTTTCTCTATCTTCTGCCGAGGTCGGGCATTGAGCCGTGCTCAATCTCACACCTTGCAATACAGGAAAGAACCCCTTCTTGGACTAATCCATATTGAACTTCTTCAATATCTTGTCAAGGTATGTGCTTTGCGAAAGACCAATGAGGCGTCTCGATCTATCTCTATAGATCTTAATGCCTAATATGTAAGCAGCTTCTCCAAGGTCCTTCATTGAAAAACACTTATTCAAGTAGGCCTTTATGCTTTCCAAAAGTTCTATATCATTTCCCATCAATAGTATGTCATCCACATATAATATGAGAAATGCTACAGAGCTCCCACTCACTTTCTTGTAAATACAGGCTTCTCCATAAGTCTGCATAAAACCAAACGCTTTGATCATTTCATCAAAGCGAATGTTCCAACTCCGAGATGCTTGCACCAGCCCATAGATGGAGCGCTGGAGCTTGCATACTTTGTCAGCATTCTTAGGATCGACAAAACCTTCTGGCTGCATCATATACAATTCTTCCTTAAGGAAACCATTAAGGAATGCCGTTTTGACGTCCATTTGCCAGATTTCATAATCATAGAATGCGGCAATTGCTAACATGATTCGGACGGACTTCAGCTTCGCTACGGGTGAGAAGATCTCATCGTAGTCAACCCCTTGAACTTGTCGATAACCCTTAGCGACAAGTCGAGCCTTATAGATGGTCACATTACCATCCGCGTCTGTCTTCTTCTTAAAGATCCATTTGTTCTCTATGGCTTGCCGATCATCGGGCAAGTCTGTCAAAGTCCATACTTCATTTTCATACATGGATCCTATCTCGGATTTCATGGCTTCAAGCCATTTGTTGGAATCCGGGCCCGCCATCGCTTCTTCATAGTTCGAAGGTTCACCGTTGTCTAACAACATGACTTCCAGGACAGGGTTGCCGTACCACTCTGGTGCGGAACGTGTCCTCGTGGACCTATGAAGTTCAGTAGCAACTTGATCCAAAGTTTCATGATCATCATCATTAACTTCCTCTCTAGTCAGTGTAGGCACCACAGAAACATCTTCCTGAGCTGCGCTACTCTCCGGTTCAAGAGGGGGTACCTCATCAAGTTCTACTTTCCTCCCACTTACTTCTTTCGAGAGAAACTCTTTCTCCAGAAAGGATCCATTCTTGGCAACAAAGATCTTGCCTTCGGATCTAAGGTAGAAGGTATACCCAATAGTTTCCTTAGGGTATCCTATGAAGACGCATTTTTCCGATTTGGGTTCGAGCTTTTCAGGTTGAAGTTTCTTGACATAAGCATCGCATCCCCAAACTTTCAGAAACGACAGCTTAGGTTTCTTCCCAAACCATAATTCATACGGTGTCGTCTCAACGGATTTCGACGGAGCCCTATTTAAAGTGAATGCGGCAGTCTCTAAAGCATAACCCCAAAATGATAGCGGTAGATCGGTAAGAGACATCATAGATCGCACCATATCTAATAGAGTGTGATTATGACGTTCGGACACACCATTACGCTGAGGTGTTCCAGGCGGCGTGAGTTGTGAAACAATTCCACATTTCCTTAAGTGCGTGCCAAATTCGTGACTCAAATATTCCCCTCCACGATCTGATCGTAAGAACTTTATTTTTCTATCACGTTGATTTTCAACCTCACTCTGAAATTCCTTGAACTTTTCAAAGGTCTCAGACTTGTGTTTCATTAAGTAGACATACCCATATCTACTTAAGTCATCAGTGAGGGTGAGAACATAACGATAACCACCGCGAGCCTCAACGCTCATTGGACCGCACACATCAGTATGTATGATTTCCAATAAGTTGGTTGCTCGCTCCATTGTTCCAGAGAACGGAGTCTTGGTCATTTTGCCCATGAGGCATGGTTCGCACGTGTCAAATGATTCATAATCAAGAGACTCCAAAAGTCCATCTGCATGGAGTTTCTTCATGCGTTTGACACCAATGTGACCAAGGCGGCAGTGCCACAAGTATGTGGGACTATCATTATCAACCTTACATCTTTTGGCATTCACACTATGAATATGTGTAACATCACGTTCGAGATTCAATAAGAATAAACCATTGACCAGCGGGGCATGACCATAAAACACATCTCTCATATAAATAGAACAACCATTATTCTCGGATTTAAATGAGTAGCCATCTCGCATCAAACGAGATCCTGATACAATGTTCATGCTCAAAGCTAGTACTAAATAACAATTATTGAGGTTTAAAACTAATCCCGAAGGTAGATGTAGAGGTAGCGTGCCGACGGCAATCACATCGACCTTGGAACCATTCCCGACGCGCATCGTCAACTCGTCCTTCGCCAGTCTTCGCTTATTCCACAGCTCCTGTTTTGAGTTACAAATGTGAGCAACCGCACCGGTATCAAATACCCAGGAGCTACTACGAGCGCTGGTAAGGTACACATCAATAACATGTATATCATATATACCTTTGGTATTGCCAGCCTTCTTATCCGCTAAGTACTTGGGGCAGTTCCGCTTCCAGTGACCGTTTCCCTTGCAATAAAAGCATTCAGTCTCAGGCTTGGGTCCATTCTTTGGCTTCTTCCCGGCAGCTTGCTTACCGGGCGCGGCAACTCCCTTGCCGTCCTTCTTGAAGTTCTTTTTACCCTTGCCTTTCTTGAACTTAGTGGTTTTATTCACCATCACAAAGCTCTTATAGCTAGGTGGAAGCGACTGAAGGATTCTGTCAACGACCGCGTCATCTGGGAGATTAACTCCCAGCTGAGACAAGCGGTTGTGCAACCCAGACATTTTGAGTATGTGCTCGCTGACAGAACTATTCTCCTCCATCTTACAACTGTAGAACTTGTCGGAGACTTCATATCTCTCGACTCGGGCATGAGCTTGGAAAACCATTTTCTGCTCTTGGAACATCTCATATGCTCCGTGTTGCTCAAAACGCTTTTGGAGCCCCGGTTCTAAGCTGTAAAGCATGCCGCACTGAACCAGGGAGTAATCATCACTACGCGACTGCCAGGCGTTCATAACGTCTTGAGTTGCTGGGAAAACAGGTGCATCACCTAGCGGTGCTTCAAGGACATATGCTTTCTTGGCAGCTATGAGGATGATCCTCAAGTTACGGACCCAGTCCGTGTAGTTGCTACCATCGTCTTTCAGCTTGGTTTTCTCTAGGAACGCGTTGAAGTTGAGGGCAACATTAGCGTGGGCCATTTGATCTACAAGACATATTGTAAAGATTTTAGACTAAGTTCATGATAATAAAGTTCATATAATCAAATTATTCAATGAACTCCCACTCAGATAGACATCCCTCTAGTCATCTAAGTGACACATGATCCGAATCGACTAGGCCGTGTCTGATCATCACGTGAGACGGACTAGTCATTAACGGTGAACATCTCTATGTTGATCGTATCTTCTATACGACTCATGTTCGACCTTTCGGTCTTCTGTGTTCCGAGGCCATGTCTGTACATGCTAGGCTCGTCAAGTCAACCTAAGTGTTTTGCATGTGTAAATCTGGCTTACACCGTTGTATTCGAACGTTAGAATCTATCACACCCGATCATCACGTGGTGCTTCGAAACAACGAACCTTCGCAACGGTGCACAGTTAGGGGAAACACTTTCTTGAAATTTTAGCGAGGGATCATCTTATTTATGCTACCGTCGTTCTAAGAAAATAAGATGTAAAAAAATGATAAACATCACATGCAATCAAATAGTGACATGATATGGCCAATATCATTTTGCTCCTTTTGATCTCCATCTTCGGGGCGCCATGATCATCATCGTCACCGGCATGACACCATGATCTCCATCATTGTGTCTTCATGAAGTTGTCTCGCCAACTATTACTTCTACTACTATGGCTAACGGTTAGCAATAAAGTAAAGTAATTACATGGCGTTTTCATTGACACGCAGGTCATACAATAAATTAAGACAACTCCTATGGCTCCTGCCGGTTGTCATACTCATCGACATGCAAGTCGTGATTCCTATTACAAGAACATGATCAAACTCATACATCACATATATCATTCATCACATCCTTTTGGCCATATCACATCACACGGCATAAGCTGCAAGAACAAGTTAGACGTCCTCTAATTGTTGTTGCAAATTTTTACGTGGCTGCTATAGGTTTCTAGCAAGAACGTTTCTTACCTACGCCAAAACCACAACGTGATATGCCAATTTCTATTTACCCTTCATAAGGACCCTTTTCATCGAATCCGATCCGACTAAAGTGGGAGAGACAGACACCCGCTAGCCACCTTATGCAAATAGTGCATGTCAGTCGGTGGAACCTATCTCACGTAAGCGTACGTGTAAGGTCGGTCCGGGCCGCTTCATCCCACGATGCCGCTGAATCAAGATAAGACTAGTAACGGCAAGTAAATTGACAAAATCGACGCCCACAACAACTTGTGTTCTACTCGTGCATAGAAACTACGCATAGACCTAGCTCATGATGCCACTGTTGGGGATCGTTGTAGAAATTAAAAAAAATTCTACGCATCACCAAGATCAATCTATGGAGAGACTAGCAACGAGAGAGAGGGGAGTGCATCTTCATACCCTTGAAGATCACGATGCGGAAGCGTTGCAAGAACGCGGTTGGAGGAGTCGTACACGCAGCGATTCAGATCGCGGTCGATTCCGATCTAAGCGCCGAACAACGACGCCTCCGCGTTCAACACACGTGCAGCCCGGTGACGTCTCCCGCGCCTTGATCCAGCAAGGAGGAGGGAGAGGTTGGGGAAGACAACTCCGGCAGCACGACGGCGTGGTGGTGGAGCTTGCAGTTCTCCGGCAAGGCTTCGCCAAGTTCAACGGAGGAGGAGGGGGTGTTGGAGAGGGGGAGGGCTGCGCCTTGGATGAGGTGCTGCTGCCCTCCCTCCTCCCCTCTATTTATAGGGCGAAGGGGGAGGGGGGCCGGCCCCTCTAGATGAGATCTAGAGGGGGGGCAGCGGCCAAGGGGAGGGGGCTTGCCCCCCAAGCTAAGGGGGGCACCCCCTTTAGGGTTTCCCCCAACCCTAGGCGCATGGGCCCTAGGGGGGGATGGCGCCCAGCCCACTTAGGGGCTGGTTCCCTTCCACATACAGCCCATAGGGCCCTCCGGGGCAGGTGGACCCTCCCGGTGGACCCCCGGAACCCCTTCGGTGGTCCCGGTACAATACCGGCAAACCCCCGAATACTTCCGGTGACCGTATGATGACTTCCCATATATAAATCTTCACCTCCGGACCATTTCGGAACTCCTCGTGACGTCCGGGATCTCATCCGGGACTCCGAACAACATTCGGTAACCACATACTATTTCCCATAACAACTCTAGCGTCACCGAACCTTAAGTGTGTAGACCCTACGGGTTCGGGAACCATGCAGACATGACCGAGACATCTCTCCGGCCAATAACCAACAGCGGGATCTGGATACCCATGTTGGCTCCCACATGTTCCACGATGATCTCATCAGATGAACCACGATGTCGAGGATTCAATCAATCCCGTATACAATTCCCTTTGTCCATCGGTATGTTACTTGCCCGAGATTCGATCGTCGGTATCCCCATACCTCGTTCAATCTCGTTACCGGCAAGTCTCTTTACTCGTTCCGTAATGCATGATCCCGTGGCTAACTCTTTAGTCACATTGAGCTCATTATGATGATGCATTACCGAGTGGGCCCAGAGATACCTCTCCGTCATACAGAGTGACAAATCCCAGTCTCGATTCGTGCCAACCCAACAGACACTTTCGGAGATACCTGTAGTGCACCTTTATGGTCACCCAGTTACGTTGTGACGTTTGATACACCCAAAGCATTCCTACGGTATTCGGGAGTTGCACAATCTCATGGTTTAAGGAAATGATACTTGACATTAGAAAAGCTTTAGCAGACGAACTACACGATCTAGTGCTATTCTTAGGATTGGGTCTTGTCCATCACATCATTCTCCTAATGATGTGATCCCGTTATCAACGACATCCAATGTCCATGGTCAGGAAACCGTAACCATCTATTGATCAACGAGCTAGTCAACTAGAGGCTCACTAGGGACATGTTGTGGTCTATGTATTCACACATGTATTACGATTTCCGGATAACACAATTATAGCATGAACAATAGACAATTATCACGAACAAGGAAATATAATAATAACCACTTTATTATTGCCTCTAGGGCATATTTCCAACAGGATTATCCTCATTGCTACACTGAAGAATTATGTCCTTGATGCACCGCTAGGTGAAAGGCCTGCTGCAGGAGCAGATGCTGATGTTTTGAACGTCTTGCAAGCTCTATCTGATGACTACTCGATAGTTCAGTGTGCCATGCTTTACGGCTTAGAATCGGGACTTCAAAGACGTTTTGAACGTCATGGAGCATATGAGATTTTCCAAGAGTTGAAGTTAATATTTCAAGCAAATGCCCGAGTTGAGAGATATGAAGTCTCCAAAAAGTTCTATAGCTGCAAGATGGAGGAGAACAGTTATGTCAGTGAACACATACTCAAAATGTCTGGGTATCATAATCACTTGACTCAGCTGGGAGTTAATCTTCCAGATGATAGTGTTATTGACAGAGTTCTTCAATCACTGCCACCAAGCTACAAAGGCTTTGTGATGAACTATAATATGCAAGGGATGGATAAGACAATTCCCGAGCTCTTCGCAATGCTCAAAGCTGCGGAGGTAGAAATCAAGAAGGAGCATCAAGTGTTGATGGTTAACAAGACCACTAGTTTCAAGAAAAAGGGCAAAGGAAAGAAGGGGAACTTCAAAAAGAATGGCAAGCAAGTTGCCACTCCCGGGAAGAAGCCCAAGTCTGGACCTAATCCTGAAACTGAGTGCTTCTACTGTAAAGGAACTGGTCACTGGAAGCAGAACTGCCCCAAGTATTTGGCGGATAAGAAGGATGGCAAAGTGAACAAAGTTGTATTTGATATACATGTTATTGATGTGTAGCTTACTAATGCTCGTAGTAGTGCCTGGGTATTTGATACCGGTTCGGTTGCTCATATTTGTAACTCGAAACAGGGGCTACGGATTAAACGAAGATTGGCTAAGGACGAGGTAATGATGCACATCGGGAATGGTTCCAAGGTCGATGTGATCGCCGTTGGCACGCTACCTCTACATCTACCTTCGGGATTAGTTTTAGACCTGAATAATTGTTATTGGGTGCCAGCGTTGAGCATGAACATTATATCTGGATCTTGGTTAATGCGAGATAGTTATTCATTTAAATCAGAGAATAATGGTTGTTCTATTTATATGAGTAATATCTTTTATGGTCATGCACCGTTGAAGAGTGGTCTATTTTTGTTGAATCTCAATCGTGGTGATACACATATTCATAATATTGATGCCAAAAGATGCAAAGTTGATAATGATAGTGCAACATATTTGTGGCACTGCCGTTTAGGTCATATTGGTGTAAAGTGCATGAAGAAACTCCATGCGGATGGACTTTTGGAATCACTTGATTATGAATCATTTGATGCTTGCGAACCATGCCTCATGGGCAAGATGACTAAAACTCTGTTCTCCGGAACAATGGAGCGAGCCACTGACTTATTGGAAATAATACATACCGATGTATGCGGTCCGATGAGTGTTGAGGCTCGCGGCGGGTATCGTTATTTTCTGACCTTCACAGATGATTTGAGCAGATATGGGTATATCTACTTGATGAAACACAAGTCTGAAACATTTGAAAAGTTCAAAGAATTTCAGAGTGAAGTGGAGAATCATCGTAACAAGAAAATAAAGTTTCTACGATCTGATCGCGGAGGCGAATATTTGAGTTACGAGTTTGGCCTTCATTTAAAACAATGTGGAATAGTTTCACAACTCACGCCACCTGGAACACCACAGCGTAATGGTGTGTCCAAACATCGTAACCGTACTTTATTAGATATGGTGCGATATATGATGTCTCTTACCGATTTACCACTATCGTTTTGGGGTTATGCATTAGAGACAGCTGCATTCACGTTAAATAGGGCACCATCTAAATCCGTTGAGACGACACCGTATGAACTATGGTTTGGCAAGAAACCTAAGCTGTTGTTTCTTAAAGTTTGGGGTTGCGATGCTTATGTGAAAAAGCTTCAACCTGATAAGCTCGAACCCAAATCGGAGAAGTGCGTCTTCATAGGATACCCAAAAGAAACTGTTGGGTACACCTTCTACCACAGATCCGAAGGCAAGATCTTTGTTGCTAAGAATGGATCCTTTCTAGAGAAGGAGTTTCTCTCAAAAGAAGTGAGTGCGAGGAAAGTAGAACTTGATGAGGTAATTGTACCTTCTCTCGAATTGGAAAGTAGTTCATCAGAGAAAACCATTCCAGTGATGCCTACACCAACTAGAGAGGAAGCTAATGATGATGATCATGAAACTTCGGATCAATTTACTACAGAACCTCGTATGTCAACCAGAACACGATCTACACCAGAGTGGTACGGGAATCCTGTACTGGAAGTCATGTTACTAGACCAAGGCGAACCTACGAACTATGAAGAAGCTATGATGAGCCCAGATTCCGACAGATGGCTTGAGGCCATGAAATCTGAGATAGGATCCATGTATGAGAACAAAGTATGGACTTTGGTGGACTTGCCCGATGATCGGCGAGCCATAGAGAATAAATGGATCTTCAAGAAGAAGACTGACGCCGATGGTAATGTTACAATCTACAAAGCTCGACTTGTTGCAAAAGGTTTTCGACAAGTTCAAGGAGTTGACTACGATGAGACTTTCTCACCCGTAGCGATGCTTAAGTCCGTCCGAATCATGTTAGCAATTGCCGCATTTTATGATTATGAAATCTGGCAAATGGACGTCAAAACTCCATTCCTTAATGGATTTCTCAAAGAAGAGTTGTATATGATGCAACCAGAAGGTTTTGTCGATCCTAAAGGTGCTAACAAAGTGTGCAAGCTCCAGCGATCCATTTATGGACTGGTGCAAGCCTCTTGGAGTTGGAATATACGCTTTGATAGTGTGATCAAAGCATATGGTTTTATACAGACTTTCCGAGAAGCCTGTATTTACAAGAAAGTGAGTGGGAGCTCTGTAGCATTTCTAATATTATATGTGGATGACATATTGTTGATTGGAAATGATGTAGAATTTCTGGATAGCATAAAAGGATACTTGAATGAATGTTTTTCAATGAAAGACCTTGGTGAACCTGCTTATATATTGGGCATGTAGATCTATAGAGATAGATCGAGACGCTTAATAGGACTTTCACAAAGCACATACCTTGATAAAGTTTTGAAGAAGTTCAAAATGGATCAGTCAAAGAAAGGGTTCTTGCCTGTGTTGCAAGGTGTGAAGTTGAGTAAGACTCAATGCCCGACCACTGCAGAAGATAGAGAGAAAATGAAAGTCATTCCCTATGCTTCAGCCATAGGTTCTATCATGTATGCTATGCTGTGTACCAGACCTGATGTGTGCCTTGCCATAAGTTTGGCAGGGAGGTACCAAAGTAATCCAAGAGTGGATCACTGGACAGCGGTCAAGAACATCCTGAAGTACCTGAAAAGGACTAAGGACATGTTTCTCGTTTATGGAGGTGACAAAGAGCTCGTCGTAAATGGTTACGTCGATGCTAGTTTTGATACTGATCCGGATGACTCTAAGTCACAAACCGGATACGTATTTATATTGAATGGTGGAGCTGTCAGTTGGTGCAGTTCCAAGCAGAGCGTCGTGGTGGGATCTACGTGTGAAGCGGAGTACATAGCTGCTTCGGAAGTAGCAAATGAAGGAGTCTGGATGAAGGAGTTCATATCCGATTTAGGTGTAATACCTAGTGCATCGGGTCCAATGAAAATCTTTTGTGACAATACTGGAGCAATTGCCTTAGCAAAGGAATCCAGATTTCACAAAAGAACCAAACACATCAAGAGACGCTTCAACTCCATCCGTGATCAAGTCAAGGAGGGAGACATAGAGATTTGCAAAATACATACGGATCTGAATGTGGCAGACCTGTTGACTAAGCCTCTTCCATGAGCAAAACATGATCAGCACCAAGACTCCATGGGTGTTAGAATCATTACAATGTAATCTATATTATTGACTCTAGTGCAAGTGGGAGACTGAAGGAAATATGCCCTAGAGGCAATAATAAAGTTGTTATTTTATATTTCTTTATTCATGATAAATGTTTATTATCCATGCTAGAATTGTATTAACCGGAAACATGATACATGTGTGGGTACATAGGCAAAACACCGTGTCCCTAGTAAGCCTCTACTAGACTAGCTTGTTAATCAAAGATGGTTAAGTTTCCTAACCATAGACATGTGTTGTAATTTGATGAATGGGATCACATCATTAGGAGAATGATGTGATGGATATGACCCATCCGTTAGCTTAGCATAATGATCGTTCAGTTTTATTGCTACTGCTTTCTTCATGTCAAATACATATTCCTTCGACTATGAGATTATGCAACTCCCGGATACCGGAGGAATGCCTTGTGTGCTATCAAACGTCACAACATAACTGGGTGATTATAAAGATGCTCTATAGGTATCTCCGAAGGTGTTTGTTGGGTTGGCATAGATCGAGATTAGGATTTGTCACTCCGAGTATCGGAGAGGTATCTCTGGGCCCTCTCGGTAATGCACATCATAAGAAGCCTTGCAAGCAATGTGACTAATGAGTTAGTTGCAGGATGATGCATTACAGAATGAGTAAAGGGACTTGCCGGTAACGAGATTGAACTAGGTATGAAGACACCGACGATCGAATCTCGGGCAAGTAACATACCGATGACAAAGGGAATAACGTATGTTGTCATAACGGTTCGACCGATAAAGATCTTCGTAGAATATGTGGGAACCAATATGAGCATCCAGGTTCCACTGTTGGTTATTGACCGGAGAGGTGTCTCGGTCATGTCTACATAGTTCTCGAACCCGTAGGGTCCGCACGCTTAACGTTCGATGACGATTTTATATTATATGAGTTATGTGATTTGGTGACCAAATGTTGTTCGGAGTCCCGGATGAGATCACGGACATGATGAGGAGCCTCAAAATGGTCGAGAGGTAAAGATTCATATATAGGACGATGATATTCGGACACCAGAATTGTTCCGGGGGTACCGGGTACATATCGGGTCACCGGAAGGGGTTCCGGGCACCCCCCGGCAAAGATATGGGCCTGATGGGCCAAGAGGGGAAACGCAGCAGCCAGCAGGGGCTGCTGCACCCCCCATATGGGCCGCACCTGAGGGAAAGGAAAGGAGGGGAAAGAGAAGGAAGGGGAGGGGATTCGGCCTCCCCCTTCCTTCCCTCCTCCCTCCTCTTTCCTTCCCCCTTCGGTAGATATGGAAGGGGGGAGGCCGACTTGGAGGAGGCGCCCAAGTAGGATCCCTCCTACTTGGGGTGCCCCTTGCTGCTCCCCTCCCTCTCCCACCTATATATATGTGGGGGGGGCGCCGCTAGAACACACAACATTGATTCCTAGCCGTGTGCGGCGCCCCCCTCCACAGTTTACGCCTCCGGTCATATCTTCGTAGTCCTTAGGCGAAGCCTTGCGCGGATCACTTCACCATCACCGTCACCACGCCGTCGTGCTGATGGAACTCTCCCTCGACACTTTGCTGGATCAAGAGTTCAAGGGATGTCATCGAGCTAAACGTGTGCAGAACTCGGAGGTGCCGTATGTTCGGTGCTTGATCGGTCGGAACGAGAAGAAGTTTGACTACATCAACCACGTTAACAAACGCTTCCGCTTTCGGTCTATGAGGGTACGTAGACACACTCTACCCCTCTTGTTGCTATGCATCTCCTAGATAGATCTTGCGTGAGCGTAGGAATTTTTTTTAAATTGCATGCTACGTTTCCCAACAACCCCATGGATGATATCAAAGAGACGACAACTTGTGAGCTACACGTGAAACTGAAGAACATATACATGAAGGTGGCGGTCGGCTTTCCTTTACCGAATCCACCTAAAGCAACCATCCATGGCAATCCGATTCCAGCTGGCTATGCTCGTGTCGGGGTGGATGAAGTTCTGTACAGATATGACTCACTAGAGCTTGACTTTCCTAGAGGTCAAGCGAAGCAGACACTGGGAGAAGTCGTACATGGTCTCATTGTATGGAGAAATGAATGCATCGTCTTTCCAAACTCAGTGCCAAGGCCACCGACTCCTCCTCCAAGTCCGCCGCGTCAGCCGACTCCTCCTCCAAGTCCGCCGTGTCAGCCGACTCCTCCTCCAAGTCCGCTGCGTCAGCCGACTCCAGCCCACCCCGAGACGGAGCCCAGTGCAAGTCCGCAATATCGATCTCTGCAGCGTCAGCGGAGTCCCAAGTGGATGGGAGCACCAAAGAAGAAATCCGAGCCTCCTGCCAAAAAGAAGTTGGCTTACGAGATGACTGCGGAGGAAACCAATGCCCAAGTGGCTGCCGAAGTGAAGGCCCATTTTGCTAAAAAAACTGCCCCTGCCACCAAAGGAGAAAATACCTGAGAAAGTCATACAACACTTTGTGGATATTGCTAAACTGGCACCTGTGGAGAGAAGGCAATCAGACTATTAACGCTCTATTAGCAAGTCATTTCATGAACAAAAAATATGGAGTCGAGCCTTACAGGTAGTAATAAAAGCGGGAAAACTGTTCCCCAGCTTGGAGAACAGGCAGTGCAATCGACCCCCCCCCCGCTCAAGGTGAGTACCGATCGGTAACCGGCGTCAATGCTCTTGCTAAAGAAATGGGTCTCACAATTGAGCAACTCCTAGGCACTGAGGATTGATAACCCTCAAGTATAGGGGATCGCAACAGTTTTCGAGGGTAGAGTATTCAACCCAAATTTATAGATTCGACACAAGGGCAGCCAAAGAATATTTGTAAGTATTAGCAGTTGAGTTGTCAATTCAACCACACCTGGAGATTAAATATCTTTAGCAAAGTGATCAGTAGCACAGTAATATGATAGTTTTGATAGAAGTGGTAACAATAGCAGTAACGGTAATAGTGATAGCAATGATTTTGTAGCAAGTGTAACAGTAATAGCAGCAGTAGTAACTTAGCAAGAACAATATGTGGAAAACTCGTAGGCATTGGATCGGTGAATTTGTTGGATGATATTCATCATATAACAGTCATAACCTAGGGCGATACAAAATTAGCTCTAGTTCATAAATATGATGTAGGCATGTATTCCGTAAATAGTCATACGTGCTTATGGAAAAGAACTTGCATGACATCTTTTGTCCTACCCTCCCATGACTGCGGGGTCCATAAGGAAACTAAGGGATACTAAGGCCTCCTTTTAATAGAGAACCGGAACAAATCATTAACACATAGTGAATACATGAACTCCTCAAACTACGGTCATCACCGGAAAGTATCCCAATTACTGTCACATTGGGGTTTACGGATCATAACTCGTCATAGGTGAATATGACTTGCAAGAAATCTAGATCATCGATATAATGGTGAAAACATAAACGGTTCAGATCTGAAATCATGGCACTCGGGCCCTAGTGACAAGCATTAAGCATGGCAAAGTCATAACAACATCAATCTCAGAACATAGTGGATACTAGGGATCAAGACCTAACAAAACTAACTCAATTACATGATGAATCTCATCCAACTCTTCACCAACCAGCGAGCCTATGAAGGAATTACTCACTCCCGGTGGGGAGCATCATGGAATTGGTGATGAAGGAGGGTTGGTGATGACGAAGACCGAAGATTCCCCTCTCCGGAGCCCCGAACGGGCTCCAGATCTGGCCTCCTGATGAAGAACAGGAGACGGCGGCGGTTCCGTATCGTGAAACGCGATGAAACTTCCTCCTTGATTTTTTCTCCAAAAATAGGTATTTATGGAGTTGGAATTAGGGTCTGCGGGGCCACGAGGTGGGCCCAACCTACCAGGGCGCGCCAAAGGGGGGGGCGCCCTGGTGTCTTGTGCCCAGCCAAGGGCCCCCCTCCGGTGGTTCTTGGCTCCAATATTTTTCTTTTATTGTAAAATAATTCTCCAAAAAGTTTTGTTCCATTCCGAGAACTTTTATTTCTGCACAAAAACAACACGATGGTAGTTCTGCTGAAAACAACGTCAGTCCGGGTTAGTTTCATTCAAATCATGCAGATTAGAGTCCAAAACAAGAGCAAAAGCGTTAGGAAAAGTAGATACGACAGAGACATATCAAATCCCCCAAGCTTAAACCTTTGCTTGTCGTCAAGCAATTCAGTTGACAAACTGAAAGTGAAAAAGAAAAACTTTTACGAACTCTTTTGTTCTTGTTTACATAAATAAACTTAAGTAGCACCCAGGTTTTTAGCAAAGATCATGACTAACCATGTTGACAATAACTCTTAGAAATTATATTAACTCATATCAATGGCATAATCAACTAGAGAGCAATAATAAGATATATCAAATGCCAACACTTTGTCAAAATAATCATGATATAATATGACAACAGTGGTATCTCGCTAGCCCTTTCTGAGACCGCAAAACATAAATGCAGGGCACCTCCAAAGTTCAAGTAGCGACTAAACATTGTAATTCATGGTAGAAAATATCCAGTCATGATGCATTCAACATTAACTACACACAATGCATGAGGATGACAATAGTGCTCTCAGATCTAGTGCTTATTTGAGAAGGTGATGACTCAACATAAAATTAAATAGATAGTCCCTTTGCAGAGGGAAGCAGGGATTTGCAGAGGTGCCAGAGCTCAAAGTTTTGAAAACAGAGATAAATGAAATTTTGGGAAATACACCCTTCCTGTTTACGTAATGACCAAGAATTATCAATATCATCCATGCTAAACACATTAGTGGCAGTTCCCAAGTGATAAAAGTAAAGGTTTACTCCCCCTCCACCAACAAACACACTCCACGGCTAGCCGAATCCATGGGTACCGTCCATACCAACAACAATCTTGGGGGAGTTTTGTTTAATTATTTGCAATTTTTTATTTCGGGACTAGGAATCCCTATTACCGCCCCTCTCGTGCAAGGACGAGTGAATAAACACTCATCGTGAGAATAACCCGCTTAGCATGGAAGATACTGACTACTCCATGTCGCTCTATGAACAATCCAGGCACAAAAACAGATGTTCATTTGAAGTTTTAGAGGTGGCACATGCAAATTTACTTAGAACGGCAGGGTAATACCGCATATAGGTAAATATAGTGAACTCATCTGGAATAACTTTGGTTTTAAGGATTTTGATGCACAAGCAGTATTTCCGCTTAGTACAGGCGAAGGCCAGCAAATAGGTTGAGAAGCGTCCAACTAGAGAGCGAAAAAGGTCATGAACATGCATTATGCATAATAAACATTGAATACTAGCATGAGTAGGATATGGACACCATGAACATAAATATCGTAGAGGCTATGTTGGTTTTGATTCAACTACATGCATGAACATGTGCCAAGTCAAGCCACTTGAAACATTCAGAGGAGGATACCATATCATCATACTACATCACAATCATTTTAACACAATGTTGACATCCAAGATAAATCATTATCCACTCCTAGCTACTTAAGCATGGCATGAGAAACTATAATCTCTAATTGTCATTGCAAACATGTTTGATCATAATATGCTGAATCATGGATACTAGGTTAAACATATTTACAAAAACAGAACAAGTCGAGTTCATACCCGCTTTTCTCTGCCACAGTCACTTCATCAAATATCGTCATTATTGCCTTTCACTTGCACGACCGAATGATATGAAAATAATAATAGTGCAAGAGTGTCATGGACTAAGTTGGAATCTGCAAACATATTCAAAAGGAGAAGACAAGGTAATATGGGCTCTTTGTTATATCAACAATAATGCATATGAGAGCCACTCAACATTTTCATCGTGGTCTTCTCCTCGGTGTGACTCAACAAAAGAAAAGAATTTCAGAGAAACATACTGAAATATTTTTAGAGTTTTTAGTTTTTCTTGAAAAAAGCAAATTAAAGAAGGGAAAACAAAAATGAGAAAAACTATTTACACGGGAAAGCTCCCAACAAGCAAAAAGAAGAATCAAGAAATCTATTGGGTTTTCTTTTAAATACTACAACTAATTAAACTAGAAAGAAAAACCGAAAAGAAGCAACAAACATTTTTTTAGATTTTCTCAAAGTTTTTCAAACACACAAGAAGAAAGCGAGAAAATAAATATAGCATGGATAATACAATGAAAAAGTGTGGATACCGACAACTGGAATGAAATGTGTGAACATGAATATAATGTCAGTGGAAATACGTACTCCCCCAAGCTTAGGCTTTTGGCCTAGCTTGGTAATCACCATCCGCGGCCTGCGTAATAATCTGAGTGATAGCTCATGGAGGCTCTTGGTGCGACCACCTCAGCCCGTCTGGTGGCCTCGACCTCTGCATTGTATGCGCGGGCCTCGCTCTCAAGAACGTAGTATCTTCTCTTACTTTCATTGTCAAAAAGAGCAGGGGCAGGCAATACAACAGGTACAATGGGTTCTTTATGAAACCTCAAGTTATAAGTATAATTATCGATTGTGCCTGTGAGGAACTTATGACGTTTCATTGCCCCAAAATCTACATACTGATTGGGTAGGATGGGATCATCAGGCAGAGGTGTCACACCAACCTCTTTAGCTAAACGAGAAGCATAAATCCCACCATAAAAGTGACCACTACCAGCGTTGTGTTGCAATCTCCATGCAACAATCGCTCCCAGATTATAACGTTTAATTCCGGTCAGGGCAGTGTGTATGAGACTCCAGTCAGGGGCACATAATGTACTGCAATCCTGCTTGCCCACGATGCATTTGCCATTAAAGAGTGCAAAGTAATGAATTGATGGGAGATGAATACCTTTTATTCTACCTTGTTCACTCCTCAATCCTCACCGTAACAAAGACTAGTCAGAAATGGCTCGTACTCAGCCTTTGGTGGTTCGTCTAGCAAACCCCAAAATGGAATTTTGCAGGCACTACAAAACATCTCTAGAGGCATGGTAAATGGATGATCATAAAGACTAAATGAAACTCTAGACTCACGAGGATGAAATTTAAATTTCTTAGTGAATGTTTCTGTGAGGTTGAGATGCTGAATGCACTTATCTTCGATGTAGGGACCGAGCTCGGTGTTGTGAACATATTGCTCAAATTCTTCCTTAATACCTGCGCTCACCATGAAATTGTTACACGGCCATAAGCATGATTTGATAGCGGCATCCCGCATTGAGCTTGCACTTGGCTCGACATAAGACCGACGTATCGAGCCACTACTAGATGATGCCTCCGTAGACCTCCTCCTCGAAGAACTCCTAAAGAATTGCACTTTTGTTTGCGTACAATTTCTGGAAAAAATAGGACACAATTTTTTTGTCAACAAAACTTCACAATATTGATAACAACTACTCATAATGATGCATAGAGGCTATATTAAGCATTCAAACTACTTAGAATTCTAAGAATTCAACATGCAAGCTCATCTACAGCAGCACCAAGAGTAGCTAATTATTCAAAATATAAATCACTAAAGCAAGAACTAATTGGAGCAATGGAGCAGTCACATACCAAGTAGCAATCCCCCAAAACAGTTTCAGAAACGGAGCTTCGAGCAAAGAGATCAAAATCCGCGGGTTTGAGAGCAAGAACACGAGTGAGAGGGCTATGGTGATTTTTTTTCTGGAGGTAGGAGATGACATGGGCTAAAGAGATAAGTGAGGGGACCCACGTGGGGACCACAACCCACCAGGGCGCGCCTGGGCTTGCTGGCGTGCCCTGGTGTCTTGTGGTCACCAGGTGCACCCCCCTCTGATGTTATTTGCACCAGAAATTTAGAAATACTAGTAGATACCCCGCGCGTTGCTGCGGAAATTTGTAGTCTTTTGCTGAGCATCTCTTTAGAGCATAACACAACTCATAAAGGGGCTATTGGAAGTGTCAAAGGGGTGAGCAAGACTGCGAGTAAACAAAAGAATTTCAATGTGATCGATCTAACAAAGCTGTAAACCCTTCGGCTTACCAAAATAATGAAACATTCATGAGAAAAACAATGTACTGTAAATATAGTCTGACATTGCTACCTCAGCAAGGAAAACTTGGAAACTTCTATAGGGTAACTATGTGTGATGCTCACTTGTTTTAAACAAATGAATTTTCTAACAGAAGAAACATTTTTTAGAACACAGGGAGTAACTCACTGCTTCTATTTTCCACTGAAAATGAGACGCATCAGCCAAAAGAAGGGAAACTGGCAGTGACTCTTGTGGATATAGTTTAGAAAGATGAATAAAGGTTGGTTACATTACATACACCTATAGATCGCTAACTGAACACACACAGCTCACAAGCAAACCATGCCCATAGTTTCCTCTTCTTTGTCTCCCGCGTCCGCCTCTTGATATTTCTGTCTAGAGCAAGCTTGCTGGCCGAGGCACAACATCTGAGGCTTCACTGATGGTTTGGGGACAACATACAAAGTATGCCAGCTGCTTATTTCGTTGGTGGATTCGACAAATGTAAAAGCATGAATGGAGTATCTCATTAAAATGACAACTGAACACCAAAGAATAATGTTTGTGGAAATATTCAAACATCACTTGCAATCAATTAAATAATAAACATAGCACTCCATACCAAAGCTCTCTAGATCTACATAAAGAATCAATGAGTCAGAAAATAACATATTGTGTTATGTACTATGTTGTAATCAAAAGAAAAAATAAGCTTGACATTGAATGGAAACTTTACAACCTAGCATATCACAGCAATTCAAAGAGCCCTTGTACCACAATATTAGGATACTAACCCGGCCCTAGGAAGTTGAGTAAATACTGACTTTTAGAGGTCGTCAAACAATGTGTGAGAAATAGCAAGGCAACATAGAACTATAAAATGCACTCGGGGAGAAATAAATTATTCTTGAATAACAAAACAGTGAAATACTATATCCAACTACAAATTCGATACTACACATGCTTTTCTACTGGTATTGCTTGCCTTCTCATCATCAAGTGGGTGAAAGAAAAAAAATTAACCTAACATTACATTATATATCATTTCAAGAAAGAGGATTTTAGAAAGGAATCCACCAAAAAAGCCCAAAGGGGCCCTGTGCATGTCTAGAAAGAACCACAAAACATGTAGGCATAGCCTGGCTTCACAAATGTTGCAAACTAAATCACCATCAAGTCATATTATGTAACAACATACAGAGGGAGATAACTACAACAAACGTGTAACCAAAATGAAAGGAAAATTCCAGCCACAAATCCTTCAAAAACAAATTACTTTTTATCATAAAAAATCTTACAGAATACTACTCCGAAGGTACTTAATTGCATATTAGAAATTCATCAGCTCTAACTGAAAGCACCTCCTAAATCCTTATCCAAGCAAACCAACCCAACTCTCTGCAAAATAAGTTGAACCACAAATGATATGGCTATATATAAACTTAAAGAAAATTTGAAGAAACTAACGCACAAAAAATCTGGATGGTGGATGATAGGACCTCCCATGCAGTACTGTGATGAATTTTCCAATCTGCACATTCATACATCTTAGTATCTATACATGACCACGAGCCACATACCAATCAGTAAAAAGATGGAAAAGTAAGGTGCTTTTACAGTACACATCAGGCCCGTACAGCAAAGATCTGGACAAATTTACAACCGGAACGACCTCATCTGAATTTACAGTAAGTATGCATCTCTTCCACTAAAAGAACATATATGGCTTCCGGGGAATGAAACAGGAGTAAAGATCTGCACAAATATACTGTGGGAACGACCTCATCTTCCTGCTCCTACCTTTCGCGATAGAGGCAGTACTTTGATTGAGATCCGGCATACATGTCCATGATCGGCATCGATCTGGATCCATCATGACGCCGAACTATGATTGGGGGTTGGCGCCCTCACCCTTTCCAGCACAGCTACACCGATTGGAAATCAGGCTTTCAACCAATCTAAGTAAAAAAATGCAGTTCAGATCTGAGGAGATAGACAGGAAGGAGAACTCCCACCTCTGACGCATGTGGTGTTGAAGGAGGGCGCTGATGGTGGCGCGCATGGTACACCGGGAGGTCAGCGGCGATCATGGGGCACCCGGAAGGCGGCCGGGCGCATGTCTCTAGTGTCGATGGCCAGAGAGGCTTGGCCGGCGGCGGCGTAACATGGGATGTGTGGTGCAAATACAGAGGGGGCATAAGAATTGGGAAGACAACGCTGGAAATTTACTGCTAGGAGATGAAAGGAACCGTCGGAGGAAGAAATAAGAGGAAGGGGCAGTAATGAGTGCGATGGGGGTACGAAAATCAGACGCTTCATTTCGTTTAAAAAGAAAAGAAAGAGAATTGTTGAGGTGGAGCGAGCGGGATAGTTGGAAAGGAACGAAGCGGTATCTTCCACTTAGCGGTGGCAAGTCTCAGTAATATTGACAACTTTTGATCGGACGACTGCTGACTCCTGAGCTACACTGCATCAATGGCGATAAGAATTCGGATGATGTGGCTTCATGAGAAGGCTGGAAAATCACCTAGTGGGGTGCCTCTATTTAGATATAGAAGATTCAGAAAAAAAATTGTATTAAATTTTTAGGGCATTATGAGAACTTTTATTTTTCGGTCATTTTTTATTGCACAGAAAATCCAGAAAACAGGATAAACATGGCATTTTTTATTTGACTAAGAAAAACAGAGAACAAAAGGTAAGGATAGAAGGTAGTGCCTACTAAATTCATCAACTTCATACCTCTCAAAAATGATCCATTAATAAGGTTGATCAAGTCTTATTAACAACCACTTTCGATTAGCATGAAACCGAAGAACTTTCGTAAAACACTAAGGCTGTGTTTGGTTGAGCTACAGATTCTGAAAAGCTGCTGTGAGCTGTGAGCTGTGAGAAAGCTGTTGTGAACTTTCAGCTGTGGGAAAGTTGGAAGCTGTTTGGTTGAAACAACTGTGAAAATGTAGCTTTGTTTGTGAATTGTCTGTAATGCCCCTGGATTAAATGAACTAGTCATCAACCCGTACTAACGGAAATTGTAGAATAGCTAACCTAATAACCCTTTTTCATGAAAATAATTACAACCTTTATGATGTCAAAATAGTAATTAAAGAGAAATACCCATACTGATATAGATTTTATTAGAACAATCGAAACCTTCCAGATGATTTGGCACTACATATGTAGACCAGAATGTGTGATGCATGTAGCTCACCGGCGGACATATGCATACTACTGTACCAGACAGTATCATATCTCTGAAATTACCAGGCTCCTGTGCTAGACAGTGCTCTGTCTCTGAAACTGCCAAATCTATCTTTGAAATTAGCACACAGCAAGCACAACCAGCTGGAGTAGAGCACGCGGCCGACCAGACACGGAAGCGTACAAGCTCTACTCGCATGCCAAGCAGATCACGAACGCAACTGGCTAGATCAGAGCATGCACGCAGCCGGCTAGCTTGGTCGTTGGCAAGAAGACGAGGCGTCGAACTAGGGCAGCGGCGACCTAGGACGGAAGAAGAGGAGCTCGCCGTGGATCTCGATGCCGACGGCCGCGTCAGGGTCTCCGTGATGCTGGTCGCAGGAGGGATGCCGGAGCTGGGGAACGCGGGCAACCGGAGCTGGGTCCTATGATACGTCTCCAACGTATTTATAATTTTTGATTGTTCCATGTTATTATATTATCTGTTTTGGATGTTTTATATGCATTAATATGCTATTTTATATTATTTTTGGGACTAACCTATTAACCCAGAGCCCAGTGCCAGTTTTTTCCTTGTTTTTGAGTTTCGCAAAAAAGGAATATCAAATGGAGTCCAAACGGAATAAAACTTTACGATGATTTTTCTTGGACCAGAAGACACACGTAGGACTTGGAGACCAAGGAAAAGGAGACCCGAGGTGACGACAAGGGTGCAGGGCGCGCCCCAGGGGGGCGCCCCCGTGCCTTGTGGGTCCCTCGGAGCTCTTCTAACCCTAATCTTCGGCCTATAAATTCCCAAATATTCCCAAACCATCAGAGGCATCCACAAAAATACTTTTCCGCCGCCGCAAGCCTCTGTTCCCGTGAGATCCCATCTTGGGGCGTTTTCCGGCGATCTGCCAGAGGGGGATTCGATCACGGAGGGCATCTACATCAACCCTATTGCCCTTCCGATGAAGCGTGAGTAGTTTACCTCAGACCTACGGGTCACTAGCTAGTAGCTAGATGGCTTCTTCTATCTGTATGATCTTCAATACCATGTTCTCCTCGATGTTCTTGGAGTTCTATCCGATGTAATATTCTTCTGCGGTGTGTTTGTTGAGATCCGTTGAATTGTGGATTTATGATCAGATTATCTATGAATATTATTTGAATCTTCTCTGAATTCTTATATGCATGATTTGATATCTTTGTATTTCTCTTCGAATTATCGGTTTGGTTTGGCCAACTAGATTGGTTCGTCTTGCAATGGAAGAGGTGCTTAGTTTTGGGTTCAATCTTGCGGTGTTCTCACCCAGTGACATAGTAGGGGTAGTGAGGCATGTATTGTATTGTTGCCATCAAGGATAAAAAGATGGGGTTTTCATCATATTGCTTGAGTTTATCCCTCTACATCATGTCATCTTACTTAATGCGTTACTCTGTTCTCTTGAACTTAATACTCTAGATGCAGGCAGGAGTCGGTCGATGTGTGGAGTAATAGTAGTAGATGCAGAATCGTTTCGGTCTACTTGACATGGACGTGATGCCTATATGCATAATCATTGCCTTGGATATCGTCATAACTTTGCGCTTTTCTATCAATTGCTCGACAGTAATTTGTTCACCCACCGTATTATTTTCCTTCAAGAGAGAAACCTCTAGTGAAACCTATGACCCCCGGGTCTATTTTCCCTTATATATTTTCAGATCTATAAACCAGAAATACCAAAAATATCTTGCTGCAATTTATTTACTTTTATTTTATTTTATGTTTTAGTAATCTTTTATATCTATCTCTATCAGATCTCACCATTGCAATTGACCGTGAAGGGATTGACAACCCCTTTATCGCATTGGGTGCAAGTGTTTGATTGTTTGTGTAGGTGCATAGATTGGAGACTTGCTTGTGCTTCCTACTGGATTGATACCTTTGTTCTCTAACTGAGGGAAATACTTATCTCTACTTTGCTGCATCACCCTTTCCTCTTCAAGGGAAAAACCAACACAAGCTCAAGAAGTAGCAGCCTGCTCGAGGGGTGGAGGGATGGGAAGGGCTCGATGCCCGATGCGGAGGGTCCGACACGACGGGCAGCGCCACGACGGAGGGCCGGCCGGAGTGGCGGCAGCGGCTAGGAACCCATCGGAGAAGGAAGCAGGAGGCGGCCAGGGCTGTTCGGTTGGGTGTGAGGGGGGAAAAGAAATGAACCGGTACTGACTTGGGAGTGACAGCGTGGGTAATTTTTGCCCAGAATCTGATTCTCACAGCTGAGAAGTTGGGGTCGAGCCTGCTGCGAGCTGATGCGAAAACTACACTGCCGAGAAGCTGCAGCTTTTTAGAATCTGCTGTGAGCTGCCGGCCCTTTGGTTCAGATTCTGCTTTTGCGAAGCAGAAGTTGGCTTTAGAAGCCGAACCAAACACACTCTAAGTTACCTCAACGGGGATGTGAATATCCCCAACAATAAGTATGTCATATTTCTTTTTGGCAGTAGGTAGAGGTAATTGAAAACTTCCAATAGTGAGTGTTGGAGATTTTTCAATAACATTAATACGATTCACTTGGAATTGTTTCTTCGGAAAGAGCACCGTATGTTCATTACTATTTATATGAAAAGTGACCTTGCTTTTATTGCAATCAATAATAGCCCCTGCGGTATTCAAAAAGGGTCTATCAAGGATAATCGACATGTTGTCGTACTCGGGCATCTCAAGTATAACAAAGTCTGTTAAGATAGTAACATTTGCAACAACAACGGGCACATCATCAGAAATACCGATAGGCATGGCAGTTGATTTATCAGCCATTTGCAGAGATATTTTAGTAGGTGTGAGCTTATTCAAATCAAGTCTTTTATATAAGGAGAAAGGCATAACACTAACACCAGCTCCTAAATCGCACAAAGCAGTTTTGACATAATTTCTTTTGATGGAGCAAGGTATAGTTGGTATTCCTGGATCTCCAAGTTTTTTAGGTACACCATCCTTAAAAAAATAATTAGCAAGCATGGTGGAGATTTCAGCTTCCGGTATCTTTCTCTTATTAGTGATGCTGTCTTTCATGTATTTTTCATAAGGGGCCATCTTTAAAATATCAGTCAAGCGAGTGCGCAAAAAGACTGGCCGAAGCATTTCAGCAAAGCGTTCAAATTCTTCATCATCTTTTTTCTTAGTTGGTTTAGGTGGAAAGGGCATGGGTTTTTAAACCCATGGTTCTCTTTCTTTACCATGTTTTCTAGCCACAAAGTATCATTTATCATATCTTTTATTTTTAGGTTGTGGGTTATCAAGATCAACAGCAGGTTCTATCTCAACATCATTACCTGGTTCTTTATCATTGTCTAGTTGAGTGTCTTTATGAACATCATCATTATCATTTTCATTATGACTAGGTGAGTGTTCATTACCAGATTGAGTTCCAGCATAAGAAATAGAGATATCATTATTAGAGGTATGCAAAGTCCTATCCTTTTTCTTTTTCTTCTTCCTTTTAGAAGGACTAGGTGCATCAGTGTTAATTCTTTAAGAGTCTTGTTCAATTCTTTTAGGGTGTCCCTCAAGATAAAGCGGTTCATGAGTCATTCTACCTCCTCTAGTTACTACTCTAATAGCATGGTCATTCATATTATTATTCATTTCACTAAGCAATTCTCTTTGAGATTTAGCAACTTGTTCTAGCTGAGTTTGAACCATAGAGGCATAGTTTTCGACACCTCTAACATCATTAGTGATTCTAAATAACAAGTCACTCAAGCGAGCAATCATATCAGAATTGTTTTTCAATTGTTTCATAACATTTGCATTGAAGTGATCTTGTTTTCTAATGTAATTATCAAATTCACAAAGGCATTGACTAGGATGTTTATTGTAAGGGATGTCACTTTCATCAAACTTTATAAAAGAATTTACCTCTACCACCGGTGGTGGTGGTGTGTTGCTACTTCTTGAGCTTGCGTTGGTTTTTCCCTTGAAGAGGAAAGGGTGATGCAGCAAAGTAGAGATAAGTATTTCCCTTAGTTTGAGAACCGAGGTATCAATCCAGTAGGAGGTACAAGCAAGTCTCCAATCTAAGCACCTGCACAAACAATCAAACACTTGCACCCAACACGATAAAGGGGTTGTCAATCCCTACACGGTCACTTGCAAGGATGAGATCTGATAGAGATAGATATAAAAGATTACTAAAACATAAAACAAAGTAAATGTAAATAAATTTCAGCAAGGTATTTTTGGGTTTTTGGGTTTATAGATCTGAAAATATATGATGGAAAATAGACCCGGGGGCCATAGTTTCACTAGAGGCTTCTCTCTTGAAAGAAATCATACGGTGGGTGAACAAATTACTGTCGAGCAATTGATAAAAAAGCGCAAAGTTATGACGATATCCAAGGCAATGATTATGAATATAGGCATCACGTTCATGTCAAGTAGACCGAAACGATTCCGCATCTACTACTATTACTCCACACATCGGCCGCTATCCAGCATGCATCTAGAGTATTAAGTTCATAAGAACGGAGTAACGCCTTAAGTAAGATGACATGATGTAGAGGGATAAACTCAAGCAATATGATGAAAACCCCATCTTTTTACCCTTGATGGCAACAATACAATACGTGCCTCGCTACCCCTACTTTGTCACTGGGTGAGGACACCGCAAGATTGAACCCAAAACTAAGCACCTCCCATTGCAAGAAAAACCAATCTAGTTGGCCAAACCAAACCGATAATTCGAATAGAAATACAAAGATATCTAATCATGCATAAAAGAGTTCAGAAAAGACTCAAATAATATTCATAGATAATCTGATCATAAATCCACAATTCATCAGATCTCGACAAACACACTGCAAAAGAATATTACATCGGATAGAACTCCAAGAACATCGAGGAGAACTTTGTATTGAAGATCAAAGAGAGAGAAGAAGCCATCTAGCTACTAGCTATGGGCTCGTAGGTCTGTGGAAAACTACTCACGCTTCATTGGAAGGGCAGCAAGGTTGATCTAGAGGCCCTCCGTGATCGAAACCCCCTCCGACAGGGTGCCGGAAAAGGCCCCAAGATGGGATCTCACAGGAACAGAGGCTTGCGGCGGCGGAAAAGTATTTTGGTGGACGCTTCTGGTGGTTTGGGAATATTTGAGAATTTATAGAGCAAGAATTAGGGTTAGGAGACCCTCGAGGGGCCCACAAGCCCTAAGGGGGGCGCGCCTAGCAGGCTTGTGGCCTCCTCGGCCATCTTCTGCCTCCTCTCCAAGCTCCATGGATGTCTTCTGGTCCAAGAAAAATCATCATAAAGTTTTATTCCGTTTGTACTCCGTTTGATATTCCTTTTTTGTAAAACTCAAAAACAAGAAGAAAAAACAGAAACTGGCACTGGGCTCTAGGTTAATAGGTTAGTCACAAAAATAATATAAAAAAGCATATTAATGCATATAAAACATCCAAAACAGATAATATAATAGCATGGAACTATAAAAAATTATAGAT
The DNA here is from genome assembly GCA_011799875.1 of Thinopyrum elongatum. NCBI lineage: Eukaryota > Viridiplantae > Streptophyta > Magnoliopsida > Poales > Poaceae > Thinopyrum > Thinopyrum elongatum. The sequence goes on from CM022299.1 coordinate 18,923,941, forward strand.
ATGTTGGAGACGTATCATGTGTCAAGTCCATGTATTTCTTCAATAGGTGGTATATTCTTAACATCTTCAGCTTTAATACCTTTTTCCTTCATACATTTCTTTGTCTCTTGCATATCTTCAAGACTGAGAAATAAGATACCCCTCTTCTTCGGAGTGGGTTTAGGCGGTGGTTCGGGAAGAGTCCAATCATCATAATTTTTCAATATGTTATTCAATAATTCCTCAGCTTGTTCAACAGTTCGTGCCCTGAAAACACAACCAGCACAACTATCTAGGAAGTCTCTAGAAGCATCGGTTAGTCCATTATAGAAGATATCAAGTATTTCATTTTTCTTAAGTGGATGACTAGGCAAAGCATTAAGAAATTGGAGAAGCCTCCCCAAGCTTGTGGGAGACTCTCTTCTTCAATTTGCACAAAGTTAAATATTTCTTGTAAGGCAGCTTGTTTCTTATGAGCAGGAAATATTTTTCAGAGAAGTAGTAACTCATATCCTGGGGACTACGCACACAACCAGGAGCAAGACTATTGTACCATATCTTAGCATCACCCTTTAATGAGAACGAAAATAATTTGAGGATATAATAGTAGCGAATTTTCTCATCATGAGCAAATAGGGTGGCTATATCATTTAATTTAGTAAGGTGTGCCACAACAGTTTCAGTTTCATGGCCATGGAAAGGATCAGATTCAACCAAAGTAATTAACTCTAGGTCGACAAAGAATTCATAATCCTTATCAGTAACAAAGATAGGTGAAGTAGCAAACTTAGGATCACATTTCATCCTAGCATTCAAAGATTTTTCTTTCAGTTTGCGTAATAATTTCTTAAGATCATCTCTATCATTGCAAGCAAGAAAATCTCTAGCTGTCTCCTCATCCATAACCTTCAGGTACCTCAGGCATTTCATATCTAGGAGTGCTAGATCTAATAGGTGTTTCAAGATTTTCACCTTCAAGTACTTCATCAGTTTCAGCATTCTCTATATCTTTAGCTCTAGCAATTTGTTCATCAAGAAATTCACCTAATGGCACATCATCATCAAGCATAGTACTAGCATCATTCATAGTGGAAGTAGCATCATCAATAACTTGCGATATATCAGGATTAATAGCATGTGGTGGTGTTGCAAGTCTACTTAAAATAGAAGGTGAATCAAGTGTAGAGCTAGATGGCAGTTCCTTACCTCCCCTCGTCTTAGAGGGAAAAATCTTAGTCTTTGTATCCTTCAGATTCTTCATAGTGATAAATAGATAGTAATCCCAAGTGACTCAAGAAATATAGCTATGCTCCCCGGCAACGGCGCCAGAAAAAGGTCTTGATGACCCTCAAGTATAGGGGATCGCAACAGTTTTCGAGGGTAGAGTATTCAACCCAAATTTATAGATTCGACACAAGGGGAGCCAAAGAATATTTGTAAGTATTAGCAGTTGAGTTGTCAATTCAACCACACCTGGAAATTAAATATTTGTAGCAAAGTGATCAGTAGCACAGTAATATGATAGTTTTGATAGCAGTGGTAACAGCAGTAGTAACGGTAACAGTGATAGCAATGATTTTGTAGCAAGTGTAACAGTAATAGCAGCAGTAGTAACTTAGCAAGAACAATATGTGGAAAACTCGTAGGCATTGGATCGGTGAATTCGTTGGATGATATTCATCATATAACAGTCATAACCTAGGGCGATACAAAACTAGCTCCAGTTCAAAAATATAATGTAGGCATGTATTCCGTAAATAGTCATACGTGCTTATGAAAAAGAACTTGCATGACATCTTTTGTCCTACCCTCCCGTGGCAGCGGGGTCCATAAGGAAACTAAGGGATACTAAGGCCTCCTTTTAATAGAGAACCGGAACAAAGCATTAACACATAGTGAATACATGAACTCCTCAAACTACTGTCATCACCGGAAAGTATCCCAATTACTGTCACACTGGGGTTTACGGATCATAACTCGTAATAGGTGAATATGACTTGCAAGATCGGATCTAGCGCATAGATATAGTTGTGAAAACATAAACGGTTCAGATCTGAAATCATGGCACTCGGGCCCTAGTGACAAGCATTAAGCATGGCAAAGTCATAACATCATCAATCTCAGAACATAGTGGATACTAGGGATCAAGCCCTAACAAAACTAACTCAATTACATGATGAATCTCATCCAACTCCTCACCGACCAGCAAGCCTACAAAGGAATTACTCACTCCCGGTGGGGAGCATCATGGAATTGGTGATGAAGGAGGGTTGGTGATGAAGAAGACCGAAGATTCCCCTCTCCGGAGCCCCGAACGGGCTCCAGATCTGGCCTCCAGATGAAGAACAGAAGGCGGCGGCGGCTCCATATCGTGAAACGCGATGAAACTTCCTCCTCGATTTTTTCCTCCAAAAATAGGTATTTATGCAGTGGGAATTAGGGTCTGCGGGGCCACGAGGTGGGCATAACCCACCAGGGCGGGCTAGGGGGGTGCCCTGGTGTCTTGTGCCCAGCCATGGGGCCCCCTCCGGTGGTTATTGGCTCCAGTATTTTTCTTTTATTGTAAAATAATTCTCCAAAAAGTTTTGTTCCATTCCGAGAACTTTTATTTCTTCACAAAAACAACACCATGGCAGTTCTGCTGAAAACGGCGTCAGTCCGGGTTAGTTTCATTCAAATCATGCAAATTAGAATCCAAAACAAGAGCAAATGCGTTAGGAAAAGTAGATACGGTGGAGACGTATCAAGGATCTCCCCATGGCTACTGAATTTGCATGAAAATATGTCCCCGGGAAGCCTCTGGTCAGGCCTGAGGAGGTCCCACTTCTATCAATGCAAATGCGCAGATTGCATGACTGGTACCTGAGAGACTTAAAGGTCGGGCGAGAGAGCCTCATGGTGTATGTCAAGCCAGAGCATTACTTCAATGCAAATGATGTGTGGATTGAGTTTCCAGAATTTTTTCAGTTATTCAATCAAGACAAACTCGACAAATCTATCGTCAGTTGCTATTGTCTGTAAGTGATTTCTTTCTGTAATTTAAGTCTCTAGCTCAGCTCGTTCATTGCCTGTAATTATCCTCACTATATTCATTTGTGTGGTATTATGCAGAATGAAGATTTTTGAATTGAAAAGAGATGTAGTCTATGGCATTGGGTTCATTAACCCAAATACCGTTAATGAAGCTATGTTAATTCAACACAAAGATGACACAGAGGCCAACTTGCTAATGTTTTTGAAGGAACTAAATGCCAAACCAGAAATACTATTTCCTTACAACTTCAGATGAGTGTTACTGTCTTGTACTACAAATTCTATTTTGCTTACTCGATGTTGAGTGTAGTTGATGAGTTATGCATGCCCGCTTATACAAACATGTGCGCAGTTTCCACTGGATCCTGCTAATCATTAGAGTTGACGAGGAAACTGTTGAAGTACTGGACTCACTAAGTAAAGACCCTGAAACATACAAAAGCATATTTTTTATGCTTGACAGGTAATTTCAATCATTATCGCACTATGTCGGACTCTTTAGTTCATTTTCTGATATCAAGTAATTAATAACTCCTTTATTCATTTTCTTTATCGGGCAGGGTTTGAAAAAAGTTCATCAAAGAGGTTGTCGTTGCATGGGAACCACAGCTAAAATGGCGAAGGTCCAAGGTAATTAAGTAGTACTAGCTTGTTACGTCTGCGCATCTCTTTAATTCTAGTTTCAATACTATTATCATGCTTGGTTATTATCTAATTGAATTCTATTTTCGTAAAGTGCATGAAGCAGGAAAGTGGGAATAATTTATGTGCATACTACGTTTGCCAGAACATTCGCTTTATGACCGAAAGGAGCAGAAGTGCAAGACATCTTTGGGTACGTAAACACTATTCACAATTTTTTTATCCCGCACGATCTAATATATATACACACAACTAATATATTTATGTTGATCTCCTTCTTTAAAGATGGTGGAGATGCGGGATAGGCTCCTACCAAAGGACCGCGTAAGAGCACTTCAAGAGGAAATTTTGGGATTTTTGCTTCAGCAGGTCATAGCTCCCGACGGAGAATACCATTACACCTAATGCCTGCATGTAGTGATCTGCAAATTGTAGGAGAAACTATATATACCAAATTGTGTGTGTGTGTATATATATATATATGCATATGGTCGTACGAGAAATTCTATTATATATGCATGACGTGTACAATATGTAGTAGCATAAAATATGTTTGAAATGAAAAAGAATTAAATGAAAAACACAAAATGAAAAGGAGAAATAAACAATAAACCCCTAAACCTTTAGTACCGGTTGGTGGCACCAACCGGGACTAAAGGTCCCCAGCCCCCGGCGCGCGCTGCCTGCCACGTGGAAGGGATTTAGTCCCGGGTCGTGGCCAACCGGGACTAAAGGGTGGGGGCCTTTAGTCCCGATTTGTTAGTCCCGGTTGGTGACCTGGGACTAAAGGCCTTTCCCAACCGGGACTAATGTCCGTTTCTCCACTAGTGCTTGTAGTCGCCGCTACATGTCGACGGATCTGGTTGTGATTTTTGTTTCTTCTAATCTTCTATTGCCACAAGAGATTATGAATATATCAAATGTTTTAACCCAAAAAATACACATTAAAACAAATAATACTACTCTCTCCATCCAGGTGTGTTGGGTACCTAAGGAGGAGCACGAGAATCTAGGCGCAAGGATATTGTGCTAGGAAAATAATTTGAACCGTGATTCCTGCCGACTCCTCAGGCGGTGAGGTTAGAGTTTCCTGCCTTGCATATGCAGCGTTGAGTTTTGGTCTCATGTTCTTCATGTTGATTCAACGATTGAACGACAATGACTGTGTCTCTGGTGCGTTGGTCCTTAGGGGCATGTGCACAAAGACTTCCTGACTTTCATCGACAATGTCAGGCCGACTCTAGAATGGGGGCGGCTAGAGAGGCGCGACAACGTTAGTCGTTCGGTAGTCCATGGACCTCGATGTAACTTTTATTATGTTTGAGGTGTTTAGTATTTCCGGTGAATCTTTATATAGTCTTGATCCTTTTGCGAAAACATACCTTAGAAGAAACTCTATACTATTCAATCATACGAATCAAACAACCTATATGGAGAAAGATGTCTAACGATCCAATCTTCTAAAACTCGTATGAATTTCTTTAAATCAAAGAGGTGTAATGATGCCCGATTTATTGTGTGCTTTTATCAAATGTGGCGCCGCTCTAGTATAATTTATTGATGATAGCATAATTGCACGTCAAATACCACTTTTGGAAGTTACTCATCAGTTTCATGGCCTTAAGATGACGTCGTCGTCATATTTGTTTTGCAACATGGTATGTTTTCTACAGGTTTAACATACTAGAGGCTAACATTATAGGAAAAGATAAAGGCAATTTTTCATTCATAAATTCCTAAAAAAACATTTGAAGTTCTCTAGATGAGCCCTCGGTTTTGATGACTACCTGTTACAAAAGAACGTGTCGAAGTTTGAATGGGAAGACAACAAGGAAATCAAACAGGGTTCTATTGTTGGTGTCCACCACACAAATCCCGCCCAAACTCTCCGCATGAGGGCAGTTCATCACTTATCTCTCTTTTGATTATTGCAGATAGTTAATGTGAAAAGTCCAATAAAGCTTCAAGCATTTGTGTAATGAATTGTTTCCCCTCGACCCGTGACCTAGCCAATACACATAAGGAAGGGGCACCATATATTACGCGTTATTGGGGTTCCTTAACTTCACTGGTTGATTCGGCAACGACGGAGTGATGGGGGACCCCGAGACTTTGTTTTTGCACGTGTTTATTAATGTAGTTTCTCTATTAGATCTTTGGCTCTCCATGGTTTTTGCCTCAACGGCTGCATTGGCAGTGTCAAATAAGCTTCCTCCAAATCTCTCACCGAGGCAATGGTTTTTTCATCGACCTCAATGCCATTTTTATTATGTTTGAGGTGTTTAGTACTTCCGGTGAATCTTTATAATATCCGTTATGTGAAAATACCTTAGAAGAAACACTATAATATTCAATCGTACTAATCAAAGAACCTATACGGTGAAAAATGTCTTAAGGATCTAGTCTTCTTCTTTTTTTTTTGCGAATGGAAAGGATTGTATTAATCAGGGTAGCTCATTACAATCCTGCTGGCATAAGGTGCCAATCTCATCAGGTCCGTTCCGCAACCAAACAGCAGTACGAGGGATCGAAAGTCCCATTTGAGCTAACATATGACTAACTTTATTTCTACTCCTACTCACATGTGAAATCACATAGTCTGGGCCTACAGAAAGAAGCCTCTTTATCTCGCCAACTAGAGCTGCTACAGGTGATCTATTCTGGTCCGTCTCCATGATCATGTTGGCTGCAGTGGTGCTATCAGTTTCTAGTATGAATGGTTCATTGTTGCTCCACTCCAGTGCTAGGGCGATTCCCTCCCTACATGCTTCTACCTCCGCCTCAAGTGGGCTAGCGCAGGAAGTAATGAACCTGCATGATGAATAGATGATTGCCCCGGTATGGTCGCGAAGGATCATGCCCGCACCTCCAGTACTGTCCGACTCCCTCCAAGCTCCATCAACATTCAGTTTAATCCATCCAGCAGGAGGCTTTGTCCAACGCTCCGGCGGCCGTGGGCAGGAAGCCGGCGTGCTTCTCACCATGGATTGTCGGCGGTGTTGTCCTTGAGTTACCACCATTTTCCCGTTAGCCAGATCGCTATGGGGGTGTTGCGCAATGCACATGAGGCTGTCAATGTAACTGCATAAGAATCTGCGAGAAGCTTCAATAGTTGGCGTCGGCTTGTGATGGGTAATCTCGTTGCGGACATGCCATGTACGCCAAAAGGTCATGAGTATTGGCAGCCGCTGCTCTTCCAAGCACTCGTTCAGAAGAAGCAAGGCCCATTCCGAACCAGTGTTTGCAATATTCTCAAGTTGTGGCATGCTGAATGAGGCGGCCATCTCTTCCCACAACATACGAGCAAGCGGACATCTGCACATGGCATGGTATGTATCCTCGGATTCCATGCCACATAAGACACAAATATTAGTGACCTCCAGATTTCTTTTAGCCTTATTCTCCATTGTTGCAAGGGAATTTGTGATTAGACGCCATGCAAAGACGCGTACCTTGGGAGGGGCAGGGCACCCCCATACTACCTTCCAGACGGCACGCATGCCGTCCGGTGCCCTGCTAGTGGCGCACATAGTAGTGCTGGACATGTTGTCGATGGCAAGGCGATACGCGCTTCTGACAGAGAAAATACCCCGCGGGTCGGGTGCCCAAGCCAAGACATCCTCAAGCCGCCGCGGAGAAGCCTTGATCTTGAGGATGCATGCGGCATCAATTGCGTGGAAGTGCTGGTGGACAAGCTCCGGTATCCACCGCCCGTAGTCGTCCAGCAACTCGCTAGCTCGATGAAGACGACAAGTGCCCCGCGCCGTGATGGGCCTGTATGATGGCGGTCGAGGCAGCCATGGGTCGCGCCAGATACGAATCTGCTCACCATTGCCGACACGCCAAAGAAGACCTTTTTTCAATAGCTCCAAGCCATGTTGGATTGCATGCCATGTGGGTGATGCGTTGCCTGCAAAAACAGTGTCCACTAGGGACCCATTAGGATAATACCTCGCTTTCAACACCATGGCGCAAAGTGAGTCCGGCTTCGTGAGTAGGCGCCATGCTTGGCGAGCTAGCAAGGCTTGGTTGAAGATGCGAAAATCACGGAAGCCAGGCCCTCCTCTTCCTTTTGGTTCAATAATTTTGTCCCATGCCCTCCAATGTGTCTTTCTCTTACCATTCTTAGAACCCCACCAAAAGTTTCGCACTAGCCTTGTTAGGTCATCACACACCGATGCCGGTAACTTAAACACTCCCATGATATATGTGGGAATAGCCTGTGCCACACATTTTATCATTGCTTCAATACCTGCTTGGGACAGGGAGTCTCCCCATGCCATGATCCTTTTAGTTAGACTAGCCTGTAGCATTTGGAATTTTCCTTTGTGCATACTACCATCTGGGGTCGGTAAGCCAAGGTACTTCCCCTCAAATTCCGAGTTTACTACCTGAAGCTCCTGTTTGATAGCTTGCTGCACCTCCACTGGGCAAGCTTCACCAAACTGAATAGAACATTTCTGTGGGTTAATAAATTGTCATGTAGCTTGCTCATAACTATTAATAACACCACGGATGTACTGGGCCTGCTCCAGGTTAGCTTTGAAGAACAATAATGTGTCATCCGCAAATAGAAGATGTGAAATACCGGGTGCTCTCGGGCATACCTTCAAGGCTTGTAAGTTATGATTTTCTATTCCTTGCCTCAGTAAAGCACTTAGCCCATCGGCAACAAAGAGAAATAGAAACGGTGATAGGGGGTCTCCTTGCCGAAGCCCACGCGACGGTGCAAACGAATCTAAGGTGACTCCATTAAATTTCACAGAGTATCTCACCGAGGTCACACATGTCATAATCCACTGAACCCACTGGTGAGCGAAGCCTAGCTTTATCATTGTTTGCTCCAAGAAGACCCAATCCACTCGATCATAAGCCTTTGATAAATCCAACTTATAAGCACAGTAGCTGTTTTCTTGCTTTTTCTCGTGTTGCATGAAATGGAGGCACTCAAATGCCAGGAGGGCATTATCCGTGATCATCCGTCCTGGTACAAAGGCACTTTGTTGCGGAGATATGATTTCATCCAAAATGGGTCTCAACCTATTCACCAGGCATTTTGCAACAATTTTGTAAATGACGTTACAGAGGCTTATGGGCCTGAAATCAGAGACTCGGGTTGGATCATTTACTTTCGGAATAAGAACAATTATCTAGTCTTCTAAAACTCCTACGAATCTTCTGTAAATCAAAAGGTGTAACGACGTCCGATTTATCTTGTGCTTGTATCAAATGTCGCACCGCTCTATAATTTATTGATGATAGCATAAGTGCACTTCAAATACCACTTTTGGAAGTTACCCAACATTTACATGGCCTTACAATGTCGTCTTGGTCATACTTGTCGTACAACCTGGTATGTTTTTTATAGGTTAAACATACCAGATGCCAACAAGACAAAAAAAAATTAAAAGGCAACTTTTCATTCATAATTTCGTAAAAAAAATTGGAAGTCCTCAACACGAGCCCTTGGTTTGATGACTACTTGTTACAAAGGAGCCCGTGGAAGTTTGAGTGGGAAGACGAAAAGGAAATTAAACGGGATTCTATTGCTAGTGCCCACAAGATAAATCCCGCCCAAACTCTCCCTGGGATGGCAGTTTATTACATGTCAAATGGATAGAATGTACTATATCATCAGACCCTATCTCTCTCTTGATTGTAATAGCTAGTCAATGTGGAATGACCAATAAAGCTTGAAGAATTTGTGTTATTACTTTTTTCCTGTTGAGGGCGGTGAGGAGGCGGCGGCTCCTTGAATGGAATAATGTCCTTGCTGACTATCCCCGTTTGTGTGTTGTGTCTAACATCATCGGAGGGCCTGTGAAGATGTGTCTTCGATGAATATCTCAAGATTAGATCGGTGCTAGTATTCGGTGGATCCGTTTGGATCCAAACCTATTTCATCTCTAGTGGACCCATCTGAATTTGCCCGTTCATCGCCTTTGTTCATCTGTTTACATGTTTGATTATTTCAATCTATACTTTTATTTATGGACGATGCTTACTGTTCTGGTGTGTTGGCCCTGTAAGACCTTAACATGACGACTTCACCAGGGGATTCTTTGGCTTTGGGTTTTTTGATCTACATAAAGCTTCTATGATGACGGATTTTTGTCCGAGGTATTGGTCCAACTGGACCTTAGCACCAGAGCTTCCCTAAGCACGGCACAATGTCAAACCCTCTTCGACGATTACATGGCCTTACAATGTCGTCTTGGTCATACTTGTCGTACAACCTGGTATGTTTTTTATAGGTTAAACATACTAGATGCCAACAAGATAGATTTTTTTTAAAAGGCAACTTTTCATTCATAATTTCGTAAAAAAACACTGAAAGTCCTCAACATGAGCCCTCGGTTTGATTACTACTTGTTACAAAGGAGCCCGTGGAAGTTTGAATGAGAAGACGAAAAGGAAATTAAACGGAATTCTATTGCTAGTGCCCACAAGATAAATCCCGCCCAAACTCTCCTTTTGATCTATACTTTTCTTTTTGGACGATGCTTACTGTTCTGGTGTGTTCGTCCCGCGAGGCCTTAACGACGACTTCTGCAAGTGACCAGTACAACAAGGTTTGCCCCCGCGTCGGTGAGGGAAGGATAATTTTGGTGACGCGATTACAGTTCACTCAATTATTTGTAGTCGTCACTACATGGTGTGCGGATATCGTTGTAATTTTTGTTATTTCTCATGTTCTTTGTATCGCCATCACAGATTTTAAAAATTCAAAAGTAAAAGAAAAACACACCTAAAAGAAAGCAAAGAAAGGGTACTCATTTTTTTTTGAACACAGTACAGACGCAAGTGTTCATATACACGCGCATACACCCACCCCTATGAACGCACACATGCACACCCTACCCCTATGAGCACCTCCGAAAGACTGAGCCGACATATCATCTTAAAATGAAAGGGTACTCATTTAGCTGCGTAGATTTTGAACTATTTAATTTATTATTTGCCGTACATTTACGTCTCGTTCGAACTTTGAAAAAATCGGTGGATACCGTGGACCGGAGGGCAAGGCTGGTGCTGGTGGGTACACATGGAAACGAGCAGGCAGTCGATGGCTACCTCGGGAGGAAATCAATCGACATCTCCTCAAGACCATTCCATGCCATACACACATAAATATATTAATTAATTGGAATACCATATTTTTTTCCAGCTCTACAGAGAGAAGATACGAAGCTGTCCGGCCCTACACCACATAAAATAGAAAGAAACGGTGAGAGAGGCAATTAACAAAGGTCGTAAATGGCAGTCAATATTTTCCTTTCAATGACACCTTCCAGAGAGCCCCTCCCCCCTTCTTACCCCTCTATAAATTCACCCCTTGGTCTTCATCCCTCCCACACATCAACAGCGCCACAGAATAGTCTCCTCCTCCTCCTTGTTGCTAGATGTAGATTCTGGTCCATCTCTTCTAGCCCCATAGATGTAGCCTATTGTCTACCAAGTTCTTTCCAGCATATCCTCTATGGATGCTCGTGCTTTTTGTTCTTGGTTTCCGCTTGTGATCCACAGCACAGATCTTGTTTTCCTCTGTTTTCGTTTGGTTTTCTTTGATCTGTGTTGTTTGTTTTGGATTTGGTTTGGAGGTGGAGCTCCTATCATTCCAATGAAGGGTCTACCGGAAGGGTTTGTGCAGCTGCTTGTTCATGGTTCCCACTATTCTATCTCCATAGAAAACAAGGAGATAGGCTTGTGGTTTGCATGACCGAGGAGCCGCTTCGATCCCTCGCTGACCGCTGTTTGGATTGAAGGGAGCTCTGCATCTTGATCTACTGTCAATTAGTTTCATCTGCCGTCTATTGGATGTTAGCCGCTTCCTATCTTAAATGCTCCACGGTCCAGATCTGAATGGGAGCTAGTTCTTCCTCTCGAGATCTCTCGAGGAGTTTGTTTTTTTTGGGTATTTGCTACTAAGATTTGAGTAGGCCAGGTATTTTCTAAGGTTATATTTGAAGTCAAGATTTGAATAGCCTTGGTATTTTGTTTCTCCCCAAGTTAATGAATAAAAGATTCAGGTTGTGCTTCGTACTTTGAACGCACCTTTATTACCTTGCTTTTGAGCCGTGGTGTCACTGTTGCTTCGTCTTCATCCCTTCCCTCCTTGCCGTCTGTTCTACAGGACTGGTGTCCATTTGTGGCTGGGCTCTTAGATCTCACCATGGATGCATTTATCACCTTGTCCTACTCTTGGACACATGATTTTTCTTGCTAGATTTGCATCAGATTCCTTATGTGCTGCTTGGATCTGGGTGCTGAGCGCAGCACATGCGCCATTACTTTTGCTGTCTCTGCCCCATGCGCTCATCACGTGCTTGCTGTCACCCTTGTTCCATTTGATTAGTCTCGGATGAGGGATTTGCCATAGATTGATTAAAATGCAATGAAACTGTTTATGTATCATATATTATTCTTTTAATTTTTTGCAGGATGTACATGATGATGGTGATTGATCCCTTCTGCTCTGGTGAAAGCTTTGAGACGTTGAAGATCTAGCTAGCTGTGCTATACCCAGTGTTGCAATTGTGCTTGAGGTGTAAATCTTGCGTTGTATGTTGTAGCTTAAGCTTGTATCCGTGAGCACACTGTTCTTTTGTAAGCTGTGTAACATGTCTATCTGTCGAGCACTGTTGAAAGTAGATTTGGCTTTGGGCCTAGTGGTCGTCTTTGTATCTAATCTTGACTTTGTCAGTATATTTGAATAGCAAAATATATTTTCTTTTGTCACTAGTCTGTCTAGATTTGAATGCGAGTATTTTTCCTGATATGACTTCTGATGTGTTATTTTATTCACTTGGAAAAAATATTGAAGTACAAAAAGCCTGGATGTAGTACAAGCTTTCAACAGCCACATGTGTGCTATCAAACTCAATATAATACAAATTAAAAATGACAGTATCTACATGTAACAGAGTTACTCGGCACATTTCAAGTGAAGCACTAACGAACTCCAAAAGCATTAATCCGAAATTTATGGTATACCAGTTGGATGGTCCACTCACAGAATTATGTACGCCTATTGGTCACAAAAACACATTTAGAGAGTTCATTCGTCTAGAAGAAGTTTCAGATCTATGTTCATATATACTTCTAAAAAGTACAGTAAACCTTTTCTCGGTATGTATCGCTGCACGTAAAAATATCATGGGAAGGCATCCCATTCTATCAGATTCCTACATCGTCCAATCTGCTGGCAACAGTGTGCATGCACCTACATCGTCGATTTGCTAGCAAACTTCCCCGCGTTACTCAGTTTGCATGCAGGATTATGCATTAACTGTGATTGATTTATTTTCTAACAATTTCCCCGCGTCACTCAGTTTGAATGCAGGATTTTGCATTAATTGTGATTGATTAATTTTCTAGCAACTTCCTCAAATCACGGCTTGCTTCCTAAAATTTAGTTTGTTGCCTATAGTTTCAAGGCATGTATAATTAAATATATTTGGTGTCCAACCATTAGGGGTGGAAACGGATTCGATGCGGATCGGAGTGCTCTTACCACGTCCGTTTTCATATTTTCAAAACGAATACGAATCCGAATATCGATGTTATCGGATACGGACGCGGCTCGGATGTTATTCGAATACGGATACATATCGGATGTTTTCTTGATTCGGAACGGCTCGGATGTTATTCGAATACGGATACGTATCGGATGTTTTCTTGATTCGGAACGAATACGAAAAATATCGACATATTGCTTAAGTAAATTAGTCAATAGCTATGTGACATGAAATAATCAACTTGTGACATACAATAAGTCAATGATGGTTTATGAATAAATACTATTGTAATGCGTAATAATTTCTAAGTTTAATCATATAAAGAGTAAATTTTGACCACTTATTTGGCTTTTATGTTGGATAATTGGAATATTGGGGCTAGAATTTTGAAAATTACCTCCCATAATCTTATCCGGATACGGATATATCCACTTCCATATCCATATTTGTGTCAAAACGTCCTACCATATTTTATTTTTGATTTGTTTAATAAATTCGGATATGGATAATTTCCATTTTCATTTTGGTTCGGATGCGGATGTTTCGGATACGAATAGGCATTTCCTCGGATACGAATATCGGATATTTCGGATTATCCGCTGCCACTTTCCACCCCTACCAACCATCAAATTGGGATCCTAATTTTTTTTTGCTTTGTACGCAATTTTCAATCTTGAGGATACTTGTTTGCTTCCTACACTTGTTTTGGACTGATTTTTTATTTGTTTGTTCAAATTGCTTCGATATGGTTAAAGTTTGTTTGTTTGGATCCTTGTTTGTTTGGTATTGTTACAATTTTTTTAGATTGTTTCAGTCTTGTAGTTTTTTTTAGGGAATTTCAGTCTTGTAGTCAGAAGTGTGTCCAGTGTATTCTGTTTGCACAGACAAAAAATGTTTCGTGCAATCATTTCTTTAGAAAAAAATAGAAAAAAAATAAAAAATAGAAACATTATCGATAAAGCATAGCTCAACAACTAAATTGTATTTAGGAGCTTATGAATGAAGATAAGGACAATATTTACATAACAATGGTGGGTTCAAATGTTTGTGAGCAAAATGTACATAAGCAAAGCACAAATAAAGAATTTGAGGATGAAGTACTATATGGGAGTCTGAATTGTTTCGATGGTTCTAAGTAGAAGCAAAAAAAAAAAAAGAATAAGTAGGAGCTGCCAAGGAAGCTTGGATCGGAAACTATAGAAGCACATAAGTATGATACTGGAAGCTCCATTTGCAGGATGCATGACAATAAGCTATGTACACGTGACACTGAAGACAAACATGTGCAATATACATGAGCTCAAATGGAAGCATAGAACAATAAAAATTCTAGCAAACTAATGTTGTGTCCAACAAGGGAATGGATGTTTTCTGTTACCAACATAGATTTTTTTTAATAAACCATGATAGCAGAATGTATAGAGTTCAAAAGCATCTTCATTCCAGTATGGATGTTGCATAACAAAGAAGCATGGGCATGCTACTTTGGGAACATTACTAGTCTTGGATGGAAGCAAGAAAAACTGAAATTGTAAATAAAACTAATATGACCATCAAGATTGGGATGCACACTATTGTGTTATTCGTAGCAAATTAACCAAAAAACGTAGATAATATAGTGATCGCTCACACGTCCGATAGAAGCATGACAAAATTAACCAAAATTCTTAGATAGTTAGTGATCAATTACAAGTAGGATAAAAGCATAACATGAACAAGCGAATCAAGATTGGAGGAGTCAATATCTAGGTCAAATGAGTGTATGTTGCCCGTTGGGAGGGGGGCGAATCTTGTAATCTTCCTCGCATGTTGGCTTCTTTCGGAAACCGAGATGATGCTACATTACGGTGGACAAGAGAAGTTGGGATCTGATCTTAGTGTACCTGATTGGGGGTAGCGATGATGTTGGGAGCTCGCTTGTGCATGTGGTGGATATTGTCGTGATCTTAGTGAAACTCACGACCGCAGTGGGAATGGGAGGCTCATGGCTTAGAGAACCAGGGCGGCATGGTAGTGCGTGCTTGGCGATAGGGATTATTCATGGAGCAGGCGAGATGGGGAAGATGGTCGGGCGGGTTTGGGTAGGTAAAATTAATGCAGGATAACTAACGAGGGATCATTGGTGGAACGTGGCGGCAAAATTGGGGGCCTAGCTTGGAAACAATGCGATGGACTTTGGAAGCAATATGAGTCGTGAGATAAAAAACGCATCGACTCCCATTCATAGGTATTTACCTTTTTTGGAATCAACGCGCGCGCGCGCGGGGGGGGGGGGGGGGGGGGAGTCCCCCCACCTGAATATATTTCTCAAGCTACGACATAGCACATGCCTAGTTACAATAGTAAAACACAGAATCACTTGGACCTAGAAGAGAGGTATAGCTGCCACAAGGAGACAACCACCTTTTCACAAGGCCTAGGGATGAAAGGCCATACTTTTCGGCAGAAAACACATATTTGACCTGTGGACGAAAACAATTCAAAATTTGAACTGCTTTCGAAAAAATTTCACGCTGCTGACCCTTTCGAGTGGCGCCCGACAGAAAGGCGCCGCACCCTACTGTGCAGCGCCTTTCCTTTAGGTGTCGCACCCCTGGCCAGCGTGGCAGCCAGGGGCCAGGCGCGGCCCCACAGACAGCAGTGCAGCGCCTAACCTATGGGCGCCACACATTGTAATGTGCAGCGCCTATCGCTTGGGCGCCACACTTGTAATGTGCAGCGCCCGGTCCTTAGGCGCTGCACTGTCTGTTTGCCACTTAGGCTGGCCCCACCCCCACCCCACCCACAACCTGAAGCTAAGCCCCCCCTCTCTACCCCTCTCCCCCCTCTCAAATCCTTCTCAAATCTTGCAAATCCGGAGTATTTGTCCGTGGATTTCGAAGCCAACCCCTCCCTTAAGGTTATCTCCTCCGATCCCCTCTTTTTCATCCATAGGAATTGGAACATTTGCTCAAATCTTGCTAGTTTGGGGAAACCCTAGTTTTGCCTTGGATTTGGAAATTTGTGTTGAAACATGTTATGTTTCTTTGCTAATTTGGTAGGGTTAGGCTTCATACTATGCTAGGGTTAGGGTTATGTGTGTTTTTATGTTGGGGTTAGGGTTATGCTATTGTTAGGGTTGTGGTTATTGTTAAGTGGGGGTTAGGGTTATTGTTTCATATCTATGTTAGGGCCAATATTTGGTTAAGTACTTACTTGATATATGTGTGTTTTTGATTATTGTAGGGATGGGAAGAACATGTGTTTATGTTCATCATGTGGATAAAGAGGCCTTTTTGAAAGGCAATGTTGAGTCGGACCCGGATGAGCTTGACATGGTGTTTGAGAGTAGTCCTAGCTATGCGGAGCTCTTGGAACAAGTGAGGAAGGATTTGAATTGGATGGACCCAAGTGACGTTGTTGAGTTCGAGGGAAGGCATAATGTTGGTTTTGGAATGCACATCCGTTGGAAGACAATGCGTGTGAACTCCGAGCAACGCTGGG
Source organism: Thinopyrum elongatum (assembly GCA_011799875.1). Lineage (NCBI taxonomy): Eukaryota > Viridiplantae > Streptophyta > Magnoliopsida > Poales > Poaceae > Thinopyrum > Thinopyrum elongatum. Next base: position 18,940,596 of record CM022299.1, read on the forward strand.
TTGCATACAAGGAGACGGTTGCCGAATCTCTAGACAAGGCTCTTGAGTTATTTGCCTCCAAGAAGGTTGAGTCTACTTTGCATTTGGACTTGAACCGGATCCCTCCCCGTTGGTTGCTAGTACTCCCCCACCCATGAACCAAGATCAAATGAGTGAATCTCATTTCACGCAACAAGATTGGCCAACATTGAGCCCGATTCCAAACAACCAAAATGAAGCTTTTGAAGAGGAGAATGATGAGTACGAGGAGGATGACAACGAAGTTGATCTCCATGACAACAATGTGGGTGATCTCGACCAATATCATGTGCAAGAGACAATGGACTAATCCATCCCTTTTTCCCGTGCATATGCATCGGACTCGGATGACGATGGTCCCGATGAAGAAGTTGATGAGGAGGGGTTCACGCCGAAGGAGGCCCAAGCATTCAAGAAGGTATTCGGGCGGGATCACAAGACACCATTGTTCAAGGATCTTAGTCTCGCGGATGAAGCCGTTGTGGATGGTGGCAAATGTATATCTCTTGGAGCTAGGCCAAGTTCTCACCGTGATTTGGAAGATGGCAAGAACGGGATATTTCCCGGTTGTGAGTTTGATTCTTTCTTGGAATTGAAGATGTGGCTCGACAACTACTCCGTTACGCATTATCGTCCACATAGAGTGGCCAACTCGGACATCAATGTGCGTTACACGGTTAAATGTGAAGTGCCAAGATGTCCATGGATTGTGCGTGCAAGGCCATGGAAAGGAGGTCCCACTTGGCTCATAGTGAGTTGTCTACCAAATCACATGTGCCGGCACAAGAATGCGGATGGCGAGCTTGTGTACCAACAACACAGACAACTCACGTCCGAGTTCATCGCTTACAGGCTTTCCAACCAAATATCCACACTTCCAACAATGAGCATTAAGAGTGTCATTGGCATTGTGAAAGCCATCTTTCATTACAAGATCAAGTACGACAAGGCATGGAAGGCGAAGCAAGCCGCATTCAAGATGTTATATGGCAATTGGGAGGAAGCATACAACCGACTCCCTAGGTTGTTGTTAGCTATGGCCGCCACAAACCCAGGCATGGTTCATGTGGTCGAGCCTCATGGGCACCAAACATTGATTCACAACGGGAGAACCGTCCGAGTATTTGGCCGTGCATTTTGGGCCTTTGAGCAATGCGTGAGGGCTTTTGAGCATTGTCGGCCCATCATCGCCATTGATGGCACGTTCTTGACCGGACAATACAAGGGCACTCTTTTGGTTGCAATAGCAAGTGATGCCAATAACCGGGTGTTGCCTTTGCCTTTCGCTTTGGTTGAGGTGGAGAACAATGATAACTGGGAGTGGTTCTTGCGTCAATTGAGAACAAGGGTATTACTGGCTGAAAGGGAAATTTGTGTCATATCGGATCGCCATCCAGGAATTCTAAACGCGGTGGTTGTTGACATTCCCGGACATGCGATGTTGCACCATCGATGGTGCATGAGGCACTTTTGTGCAAACTTCTATAGGGCATGTGGTATCAAGGAGTTGGCCGATGATCTTCAAGATTGTTGTCTCGCTTTCTTCGACAGGCGGTTCGCCAACTTGTACAATGCATTGGTCACACACAAGAAACTTGATCCCGGTGGTCTTGACTTTCTCAATAGGAACATTGTAGAAAGGAATAAGTGGGCACGTGCTTTCGATGAAGATGGCCGGAGGTACGGTCAAATGACAAGCAACATGGCAGAATGCTTCAATAAGGTGCTCAAGGGTGTACGTGCATTACCCGTGACGGCAATAGTTCAATACACATTTGACAAGATGAATGCATACTTTTTAAAGTACTCAATGGAGACGGATAAGCAGATTGCTGGTGAGAACAAGGAAAAGCACAAGTATAATTTCCCACCAAAGGTTGAAGAATGGTTGGAATTTCAATCACGAAAGGCAGACTCCCAAGAAGCTGTTCTATATGACGACAATGAGTGGAAGTATGAAGTGAAAGAGCCTGGAGGAACCTCAAATGATGGCCACCAACACGGAGGCCGCGCTTTCAAGGTCTCCCTAACATGGTGTGATTGCAGCTGCATGAGGCCATCGTTGCTTCATCTTCCATGCTCGCACTTGTTAAACGCATCCCGTGTTAGGAATGTTGACGTCAATCACCCTCTTACCGTGCGGGAGTCCGAGTTCTCAATCATGACGGTAAAGAATACATGGGCTCCCCGGTTTGAGCCATACTTGGACCAATCACAATGGCCGGAGTATCATGGAGTTCAACTATGGCCGGACCCGGAATTGAAGGTCATTAGACGGGGAAGACGTAAGACAAAGCGTCTTAGAGGTGACATGGACGGATGGGGCCGTGGTGGCGGTCGAGAATACGGCACTGACCAATTCCAAGAGCCTCGTGAGCAATCCCGTTGTGGGGAGTGCAATCATGGGGGACACAACACAAGAACTTGTCCCAAACCAAGAAAGAGATCAAAGAAAAATGATGCAAGCACAAGCCAAGCAAATGGTAGCCAACCAAGTCAACCAAGGAGTAGCCAACCATGTCAAACAAGTGCCCAAGTGCCAAACCAATCAAATCAACCAAGCCAACGAGGAACTAGGCAACAAAGAGGGAGTCAACTAGGTCTTAGAAGAGGCCGTGGTGATGGTCTTGGCCGTGGTGGTGGTACAGGCCGTGGTGATGGTCTTGGCCGTGGTGAAGGTCTAGGCCGTGGTGATGGTCTTGGCCGTGGTGGTGGTAGAGGCCGTGGTGGTGGTGTAAGCCGTGGTGGTGGTCTAGGCCGTGGTGGTGGTAGAGGCCATGGTGATGGCCTAGGCCTTGGTGGTGGCTATGGCCGTGGTGGTGATCTTGGCCTTGGCGGCGGCCGTAGTGGAGGAATGTTTTCTTGGCTCAATGGACTATTGCCGTATGTGACTTACTATGATCTTGTTATTTTGGCTCAATGTTTGTGTTGTCATTTTGCATTTTGTGACTAACTATTATGTTGCCATTTTCGTAGGTATGGCAACAATGAAGGGGGTGGAGGACAAGGATGTATCCATGCCGTATTTGTCATGAACTATCTTCTAGGGCAAGATGCCATTTGTCGTCAACTATGTCGTACTAGGCAAATTTGTCATTTGTAATGAATGTGTCGTGAACTATGTCGTAGTAATGTTTGAATTGTCTTAAGTGATGAACTCATTGGCATATTACTTGTGTTTGTTCAAACTGCTGTGATGCTCAAGTTATTGTAAGTGTTGTGATGTTCAAGTGAATTGAAATTGCTGTCAACTCTGTTTTTGCAGTAAACAACATTGCAGCGCCCAGAGTACAGGCGCTGCACCGTATAGTGTAACGCCTGACCGTTGGGCGCTGCACTGTACAGTGCGGCGCCTGAGTCATGGGCGCTGCACTGCTGTTAACTGCTAAACTGCAGAAACAGATGCACTTTTGGCTGCAAACTGAATTCACAAGTATAGTGGAGTGTAGTAGTGCTGTAAACTGCAGAAACTGAACAAAGAGAACTAATAACTTGAACATCACATCATTTAGGACAATTCAACATTACTACAAGTTCGCAAACACAAGTACCACACTCGTAAGAGTTCACCAACATATGACATAACCTCACAAGTTCATCAACCTAATGAAACAGCTACAAGAGCACTTCATAATAAAAAAACACAAGCACTAATGCCTTCCGCGCGTGTTCCTGGTGCCACGCCTGGAGGCAATCTTCTTCTTCCTGCTAGGACGAGCCTCCTCTTCCTGCACTTCCTCTGCCGCCTCATCATCCAAGCTAGCCATCCGCGAGGTCCCTACGACCACCTTTGGGTTGCCTCTGTTGTCAAAGTCAGTGGGCGTGTACCGGCTTCTGGGCTGCCTAGGCTTCAACATATATGCGGACCAAACTTGAGCGTCCACCAAAGTCATGTCATCATCAAGGTCATGGCCCTATCACACAATCAAACAATATGGTAACGACCAGCGCCATAATCAAGTGAGAATCACATCTAAAGGATTAGTCATACCTCTTGGGTGACCGCACCCTCATCATCCAGATAAGCATATGAGGAAGTCACATCGTCCCCCTGATTGTGAGATAAGGGGTCTGATGGTGTACCAGACCTAGAGGTAGATGGTTCATCATATTCTGGGTCACGGTAACCGAGAAGGTTCGATAACCGCCTTAACTTCTTGGCCTGGCGCTGTAACATGAACAAGTGTATAAGATACCAAACTCCGCAAGATATGTAACATGGACACATGAGTGCGTTATGTACCTTGAGAACTTTTCGTAGTGGACCTTCATCATTGCCTTCTCCAACCGGTGTCTTCTCCAGAATAGACTGGCTTTCATCAGCTGATTTCTTGATCTGGTTGCGCTGCGCATGAGAACGAAGTAACACGTTAGCCATTCAAACATGTGTAATACGGCCAACGGGAAAGTAAAGAAGGGAACACTTTACCACATAGTTAATCATCGGATCAGCAGGGACTCCTAGCCCTTCCCTGACATCTTTGTTGTACTTCCCCTTTGATAGATCCTCAAAGTTTACGGGTTCTTCAAGAATATCCTCATTGTATGCCGGCGGGCATATCTCAACTCGAGTATTTTCAAGAAGCCATCATATGTAGTTATCGAAAGCAAGTGAGCTATGCTCACGAAGCTGGGCGCGTGCACTATTACGAGCTTGCTCCACACAAAGATGGAAGCGGGTAACATACGAAGCATGATGCTTGTCCCAGTCCTTTATCTTCCACTACTTTCTCCTGTCCAACCTGCATGGTAGAAAACCAAACATTAGCACAATCAAGAAGGAGTGGCGATGCTTAGTCAATACGGTTCATGCTCTCTTACCTATGAAGTGCTTTGTCCGTGTCCACCCACTCCGGCGGGTGAGGCTGGAACAGACCAAACTGACGATACACGTGATGTGGCAAGTGAAGCTCAACCGCCAAGTTGCATATCAGTGGGCACTGCATGAGCCAAACATCCCTATCCCGCAAGCACATCGGGTTGATGGCAAACTCTGGAGTGTACCCTACTGTGTCATTGGCGCCATATGGCTGCCATTGCACCTATGAAATAGGACAATAACGCAACATTGATGACAATTATTCAGGCAAGCATGAGAAATAATTGAAGTAATGTCCTCGTTACCTGCTCAGGCGTAATCGTGTCCAACTCGGCAATGTACTTTTGGTACATGAGATTGACATCGTTCGTCGTCTCAGAAACCACATCCCACTTGTAAGCCCAAGTGGGGCACCGTAATTCGTCATCTTCATCCCAAGGATTAAACTTGACGCTCTTCGGGCGTCCAACAGGCAGACGCTCCTAGCTCCATACAGAAAGTAGAAGCAGATTACCACCAATGCCTGCCCTATCTGTGATCCTGCAACACGCATCGTCCAGCTACATATGAAAGAAAACAATGTTAACTTGACAGCAAGGTTGCATTGCTAATGAAGAAATGAGTTGATAACAAAACAAACCAACTACCTGTCGGTACAAGTAGGCAAGAGTCACTGAACCCCAGCTCCATCTGCTATCGAAGACGGTCAACGCCTTCAGCCACATCCATGGAGCGTTCTTGCCCGTGGAGTCAGGAAACAAAGTCCTCAAGACAACGTACCACATATAAACACGAGCATGTGTCTGGACCACATCATCAGTGGCATCCGCAGGGCAATGGGCAAAGTTCCTTTAAATCCACGTGAAAGCAGCTCCGGCTGCTTTCCTTTCCTTCTACTTCTCTTCTCCCTCCTCTACATCAGCCTCAGCCTCGGTAGGAGCCATACCGATAAGAGCAGTCATCTGCTGGCGCCACCCATCAGAATCGGTGCTCATACAGAGAGGCCTCCCGTCGATAGCAAGACCGGTGATCAAGGAGACATCCTCGAGCGTCACGGTCATCTCCCCAGTCCGAAGATGGAAACTGTGCGTCTCCGGCCTCCACCGATCAGCAAGAGCGGACACCAGTGGAGCGTTGAGGTTCGGCGTGGACCGGCTGACCAACTGAATCCACGGGAGTAGTCCTGCCTGCTGGATGTACGGTGTGTACCGCTCATCGTACGGCATGGCAGGACCAGAGACCCTGTGATACCGAATCTTCAAAGGTTCAAGCTTCTGCAAAAAACAAGTAATGACAAATCTTAGGGCATGTCAATTTTAACTAAAGGCAAATTTGCTAAATATTTAGATTACTCATTATTACCATCTCCTTCTCGCGCATCATGTAGGCCCGGTGTCGTGTGTCATAGGCATCGTCAAGAAGCCAAACCATCCTTACAAAGTTCAAACAATAAACATATATGAGTTCATCTCAAATATCGGTATACACTAAACATCTCATATGTGTTCATCTAAAAAAAATAAACAATCTAGGTTTCATTAACAAGAATCATATAGTACCACTATGACTACACATCCTCCATCACAACACCCAATCTTGGACAAATAAAGATCCAAACCAAGCAAATCAAGGGTTCCACCCAATCTTGGACAAATCCCTAAAATTGCAACGAATTTACGGAGGAAAAGAAAGGGAACGGAGAAGTTTACCTAGTAGGAGGGATTGGAAATTGAATCCACGGCTTAAATCTTCAGATCTGAGAGGGGTATGGGGGGGATCCAAAGGGGGCGCCGCTGGTGCTCTCTGTTCCAGAGAACAACTCCCTGGAGATAGGGAAGAACTGCCTGGGAGGGGCTGGCCCGTTGCGGCTTAAGTCACAGTGCAGCGCCGAAGCGATAGGCGCTGCACATTACAATGTGTGGCGCCCAGAGGTTAGGCGCTGCACTGCTGTCTGTGGGGCCGCGCCTGGCCCCGGGCTGCCACGCTGGCCGGGGGTGCGACGCCTAAAGAAAAGGCGCTGCATGGTAGGGTGCGGCGCCTTGCTGTCGGGCGTCACTCGAAAGGGTCAGCAGCGTGAATTTTTTCGAAAGCAGTTCAAATTTTGAATTGTTTTCGTCCACAGGTCAAATATGTGTTTTCAACCATACTTTTCAGTCCAGACCGGTTGGAGTGATGCGGTCCTAGAGGCACGTGATAAAGGTACCTGGGTTGACCCCTAGCTGCTGCCATATCCTTGCTGAGAGGGGGCAAGAGAAGAAAATATGTTCCAAGTCTTCAACACCATAGTTGCAGCATGAGAAGTTAGCATTATTGATGATGTTCTTGAAGGCAAGGTTAGCACTTGACTTTAGTCTGTCTGTGAATAGTAACCATGCAAAGATCCGAACTTTGTTAGGATCTCTGTTGTGCCAAATAGATATCGAAAATGGGTATTCATTGTGGCCTTGAAAGAGAAGATCATATGCTGTTTTGTGGAGAAATTCTTCCCACGAATGAGAAAGCGCGAGTCTCGCTCCGTAGACGGCAAGAAATCCTGCAACATAGATGGTAACGTAATAAACTCTTGCAAGGCTGCAAAGGTCAGGTGGTTTCATAGGTTAGATTCTAGACCAAATCGTAAGATATTTTCTACCCCGAGCAAAGGAGTAATTGAGTGTGAGAAAAGGTAGGGAAATGCTATATATAGTGGTTTGGGAGTAGCGAAGTGTCATACCAAAAATAAGTTGAAGATCCATTATTGGTGAGCGCAAAGGATTTTTTTTGTAGGTCGGGCATGTGACAGTTTATGGTTTTGTAAAGCATTGTTTGGTGGGATTTTGGAGTGAAGGCATCGGGGTGTTGTAGACTAATCCAATCAAGACATGGTTTGGTGGAAGGGAGTAGGGCTTTGACAACAAATTTTATACGCACATATCTATTCTCCTGATGTAAATTTTTTAGACCAACACCACCCAATTTTTTCAGTTTACAAACGTTGTTCCAAGCAACCAAGCATTGAGATCGATTAGAAGTCTCTTGGCGGCCCAAAGGGCCGCGGAAAGCATCTAAAGATTTAAGTACCTTTTTTGGAATTAGAAAGACTGTCATGAAATACATGGTGAGGGCATCTATGACAGAGGAAAGTAGAACTAAGTGATCACCTTTTGAAAGTAATTTTGTGCACCAAAAGAGATTTGGGGCGATGTTCTAGGATTTGAAGGAATATGATGGAGGGTAGCCGAGTGGGTGAAAGTGGCAGTCCTAAATAGACCTATAGCAAGGAGGAGACGTTAGTGCCCAAGATAGCGGCAATGGCGGAAGATGTGCCTAGTGTGACGTTAATTGGTACAAAGGTTGTTTTGGCAAAGATGATGTTAAGGCCAATAGTCACTGAGAACGTGTCTAGGATACTTCTTAGTTTATATGCGACAGAGATCGAAGCAGATGCAAAGATAAGAGCGTCACCCACGTATTGCAATTTTTGTGTGTGTGCGTGTGCGCGGGGGGGGGGGGGGGGGGGGGGAGGTAGGGTGATGCAGAAGTGTGACTTCATCATTTTTGAGAATAAGTTGTTGAGAATGCAATAGATCCACCATCAAAATTTTGGGGGGAAGCCTATGGTTTGAAGGACGTGAGAGGATGATGGATACAATGTACTTTGGTTGTCATGAAAGTCATTATTCACAAACTAAGTTTATTGGGAAAATTATCCATGTCTACAATACAAAATATGTACCATATGAAAAATATATATTTCATGATGAATGTAATGATATTGATTTGGGATTCTAAATATTGATATTTTTTGACAAATGTATTCTAAGTTTGTAAGGTTTGAATTAGAAATATCTAATACACACTACATTTTGGCACGGAGGGGGTATATTTTAAGATCATGGTTCTCGAACAACATGGAGGGGCCATCACCATGATGTATTTGATCTTTGATCTCTCGTGACACATTGGTGACTCTGGTAAAACATGTTGGTATAAGTGCACACTTTCTCATAGGGTGTCATGAAAACAACTTCAATGTTTCTTGATGTTAGCAATATGGCCTTCCCAGTTCTCTAGGTGTACACGTGCTAAGCGTACCACGTAGGAAAAAATGGCATGACAAATAATGAAGGAGGAGAGAGAGAAGTTTAATGACCCAAGGAAGAAACAATGTAAATGTGTGGACCTACGCAAAACACTTAAATGAAGGAATCTTACCCTATGCACAGAAGAGTTTAGTTGCTAAATAATCGAATTAAGGAAGCTAGCTACAAAAAACCTAAGCACATATACATTGGGGGACTTGAGTTGCTAAACTCTTTCATGCACTTAGCACTCCATCTAAGCACGTGTGCATTGGAAGAGGCCTAAAAAAACCCGAGCTCTTGCTTGTGGCAGTCGTGTTGTTCAAGATCAGAGAAATAGTAAAATAAGCGGTATCTTCATGGAAGCAAGCTTCATTTGGGACTAACAAACGCGAAGTAAAAGTTACTAATCCAGTTTATGATAATACCTTTACTTTTTTTAAATACTTATAATATCTATTAAATGTATGTAAGAAATTACATCTACACTTTATTGATCTGATTGATACCCTACCTAATAATTAAATAATATAATTTGGGACCATGATTGAGCAACACCAAGGAAGGGTCAATATCAAGAGGCGAAAATCTAGTACTTTCTCCGTACTGGTATGTTACTCGGAGGGGCTGTTGCACATCGACCAAGTATCAGCGGGAGTAACACAATTCGTGGTTAACGAGGATATGTTATCAAATGAATGGAAAAGTTATAGAAAAGGAGATGTCATATATCTCAAATACTGTAGGAAATGAGCGCCATTTGGTTCATAGGATATGACTTCCCTCATTAGGTTTGAGTTATTATTTTTCTTTAAAATGTGAATAATAGAAACCAATTATGTATAGCAATAATAATCATTCCGACAAACCAAAGTGCAGGATGATTACTAGGACAACGACAACCATCCCTACAAACATGCACATAATTATTTTGCTAGTATATACACTACTCAGAATAGAAGTTATAGTTGATCTGAAGTAGTATTCAACAAATTCTCTCGTTGCTAGCTTACCTTTGGGTGTATTGCACGTGGACGTGGGAGGTTTCTGCGTCAGCTTACCAGCAAAAAACTTCTACATGGGAAACTAGTAGCCGCATCACGATGTAACAAACCTCCCACCTGATCATCCAGTGAAACCGCTGATAGACCTCAAGTACTCCACATAATAGATACAATCTACAAGTGTCAACCCTAGTATGCCTTGTGCCATTTTTAAGCCGGATAGACAATGGGTATCATCCGCCGATATTCTCAAGTACATTAATTGGTAAAACTCTCGGATGTATTGACTCGCATTCTTGCTACACCAGCAATGAGCGCACCAAACCATAGAAATATCATCCTATGCCATCAATATCGTGTGCACTTGAGATGCTCAATCGACTATCTTGAGAGGTGACAGTGCACACCTTCTCAATGATGATCACTTTGTTTTTAAGCGCAAAAGCAACATTGCTACTCCCGTAGGAGTTGTTGGATTCCCCGAAGACGAAAGGTGATGTAGCACGATAGCAGATAGTATTTTCCCTCAGTTAAGAACCAATGTTTATCCCAGTAGGGGGCACCAAGCTAACAACGCTAGCAGTACCTGCACACAAAGAAATAAAATTTCTTACACCCAACATTAGAAGGAGGTTGTCATTCTTGCTAGTTAAAAGGTTAAAAGCAAATAGTGATAGGGCAAAGCGGCAAGAAATTAAAAGAGCAAATTGTAGGAGTTTTTGTATTGATGAAAAATAGACCCGGGGGGCCATAGGTTCACTAGTGGCATCTCTCTTGAAAGCATGTAGTGGCATGGTAGACAAACTACTGTTGAGCAATTGATAGAATGACACAAATTATAACTATGATCATTCATGGCATAATCTCACATAGGCGTTACATCAGTGATAAGTAGAACGTAATCCAACTGCATCTACTACTATTACTCCATCCCAAGACCGCAATCCAGCATGCATCTCAAAGTATTAAGTTCACAAGAAACAGAGTAACACAATAAGCAAGATGACACAATGCAGACAAAAGAAAACCTAACAATAAGATTTACCTCATCATTTTTTCCTTAGTACCAGCAATACAATACGTTCCTTTGTCCCTTTTGTCACTGGAAAAGATCACTGCAAGATTGAAACCACTACTATGCACCGCTCCCTCTGAAGAACTAATCATCTTTCTTGGCCAAAGAAGACTCATAGATCGGAAAGCATACATAGTTATAAAATTACACATAAAAGAGACTTCAAGAGAATCAATACAAATCAATGAACAATCTGATCATAAATCCACAATTCAATGGATCCCAATAAACACACCACAAGAATTACATCGGATTGATCTCCGGAGAGATAATCGTATTGAAGATCGTGAACATGATCAAGAGAGAAAGAGAGAGCCATCTAGCTACTATTATGGACCCATAGGTCTGAAAAGAACTACTCACACATCATCATGGATGGCCGGAGGCAACAAGGTTGATGAAGATGGCCTCCCTAATGATCACTCCCTTCGGCAAAGTGCCAGAACAAGGCTCCAGATGGGATCACTTCAAAACAAAGGCTTGTAGCGGTAATAAAATATATGTGAATTTATAGGCAGAGACTAGGGCAATCGGAGCACCACGGGGCCCACAAGCGACCCTGGCGTGCCCCCTGGCTTGTGGCCTCCTCGTCGGTCTTCTAGTCTCCCCCCAAAGCATCTAGGGTCTCTTATGTTCCAGAAAAAATAAACAAAAAGTTTGGCCGTGTTTGGACCTTTGTAGGTATCGATTTTTTTTTGTAAAACTAAAAACATGCAAAAAAAAGAACTAACATTGGGCACTAAATTAATAGGTTAGTCTAGAAAAATAATATAAAATGATATAGAAAGCATACAAAAGTGAGATATAATAGGATTTAACAATAAAAAATTAGAGATACGTTGGAGACGTATCAAACATCTTCCTCTTTGAGAGCTTCATCAACACATTGAGCTGAAACTTGAAGTGTTTGTATTGCGTGGGTACTACATAAGGGTGTATGTGATCTCTCCTGACATGATGGTATCTCTGGATAACATTTTGGTAGAAGTGGGCACCTTCTGAGGCAATGTCATGAACAACAACTTATATGTTTCATGGTAACAATTAGACCCCATGTTGTTGCCACCAGAGCAATCATAGCTTGAGCTATGGCATGTAGTGATAAAAGAAGTAAGGGAAGCTAAAAGAAGTATTACCTACTTGCCAGGTAACTTCATGTGAAAATAACAAATAAGAAGTAGAAGTTAGTCCAGTTAATGATGGTACAAATATCTTTTTGTATAGAAGTAGCAATGGATGTGCATGCCATCTCTTTCTCGATCTATTTTGCAAGGGTATGTAAGAAAAAATTATATCTACATTTTACTTATCGATTGTCACCTTCATGATCGTGGTTTGAGCAAGAACAAGGATGGGCTAGCATCACAAGGTGCAAAAAACTAGCATTGTATGAAGTTTTGTTGCAAACTTGATCACATCAAACTAGTATTATGTAGATGTAAAGAGGTGGTGGTGGTGAATGTGGGGGGGGGGGGGGGGGGGGGGGGCATTGCCTCCCTTGACAGTAATGAAGCTTCACAATGACTGAGGAGAGCCATGCCGAGAACCATAGACGCCTTGAGCTCTTTCATGGCGGCATCGAAAGGGGCCGAGTGCACCAACGGAAATGATCCGACCTCATCTTGCAAGTAGCCAGGTTTGACACTAAGCAACACCGACATGGACTTGATTGAGTTGTAGTAGTTAGAAATGAAGTTGACGATTTCGTGGAGGTAGGAGTATATTTCATTATCGTTGAGTGTGTGGAAGGCTGACAACTCACCAAAGGCGGTAATGGGTTGGCATCTGAGTTGCCTATGCTTCTGCAAGAATGGGACTGATGATGAAGTATGGTTGTTGGCGATCGACAGAAGGAAGAAATGGAGCTAGCTGTGTTACTAGCCAGATTTGTTTGGTACTCAACACCAATTCCTCTCGATTATATTATGAATTATAGAGTACCCCGTCCTCGCCAAAATTAAAGTATAGTATATGCATGGGTGGCGAGAGCTGGATCAATGGGTTGAGCCAAGGTGGATGGGAAGACGGGCCAAGGAAAATAATACATTCTATGTAGTTGTAAGAATAAGGAAAAGGGTTTTCCTTTTAGGAAATCGCAATATACACAAGTTTAACAAAAATATATAATGACTTCTATGATTTTATAAAGTATTTTGGGTTGGTTTTGAATACTATAGATGTAGTACAATGTTTCCTATTGCATTTAGTGGATAATTTACTATGCGTGAACATGTAGGAAATTTCTTTAATGAATAATACTGCAAATAAAATATAGCCATGTAGCATGCTACTGGGCACAAACTCAATATCAAGATCATAAATTTATATTGTCTAGACTAAATAACACTTTTTGCACCTTAAAAAAATACTTGTCGCGACACTTCTTACTTGATGTAAAACATTTTTCAAATTTCAACACCCCTACCTTCACATTTGTTAGGCCTTTCGACGCTACTTATGTCACATTTCACTGCCTATGTTTATATTGGCAAAGAGACAAATATTACCACAAAAAGCAAAAATCTAGGGGTTAATGATTGGCATTTTTTAAAATAGGGCAACCAGTGTCAGAATAAGTGTTTTAGCTGGTAAAAATGTCATTTAGTCTTTCCCATAATTAACGAGGGAATTTCCAGAGTGTCTATAATTATGGCAATAATAATTAACAAGAGAATTTCTAGCATGCCCGCAAGTCTTATGACACTAGTTTCCATTCGTTATGTTCTCTTACTTTTTTTGTTTCTATTTAGAAATATTCTAAATACATATGGTTTGCAAATTAATTGAGAAATTGTTTTAAAAATATTAACTGCCCATTGATTTTTTTAGTGCAATGTAAAAAAATTTTGCACATATTTTTAAAATAACCGCACCATTCAGAAAACAATGTTCATGTTTCCAAAAATATTTGTAAAATTTCCAAAAAACTATTAAATGATGTAAATAAATTTTGTCATATTTGGAACTTTTTAGCATTCAAAAAATTATTTGTGAAATTTCAAAAAGCTTCACACGTTTGCAAAAGCATGTCCATGACACTTTATAGAAAATTAATATAATCTAAAAAATGTTGTCTTGTACAAGAAAATGTTTTGTACTATCCAATAAAAGTTCGTGACATTTAAAAAAATATTCACGGGTTCCAAAAATAAGTTCATGACATTTATAAAATTTTCAAATATAATTAAGAAAATGTTGTTTTAGTATAAAGAAAATGTTTCGTACCATGAAAAAATCAACATGTATTTGTAATAAAATTTCAAAACATGTAGTTCAAAAATGTTCATCATGCATTTGAAAAAAGTTCAACATGTATCAAAAAATGTACCCATGTACGACATGTTTAAAAAAAACATATATTAAAAAAGAAGAAAGAAAGAAAGAGATAAAAGGACGCAAGAAAAGTTCCAGAACTGGTCAACACGGATTATGGAACCTTACCAAAACCTGTTTAAAGAGCCGTCACACTAAGACCTGAGTGTTACTAGCAGTCCAGGCGAGGCCAGGCTACATCTCGCTTTGTGAAGCCCTGGTGCTCAGAAGCTGTTATCTGGAAATCCTTCAGCATGGCGCAACAAGTAGCACCTTGCCGGCTCACAATGGGTCGGCTTTGTCTTGCGCAACGCGATACAAAGCTAGGTCTCGCTGAAGCACCACGCTAATGGGCCGGCCTAGTGTGCGGGACGCCACTGCCTTGTTTTTCTTTCTCTCTTTTTCACGATTTTTGTTTTTTGTTTTTTGATTTCTTTTCTTACTTTTGTTTACACTTCCAAATATTCTAAAAAAATATATTACAAAAATAAACTTTATATAATGTTTGAAATTTTTTAATCATATATTTTGAAAACGTTAAATGAGTATAGAAAATTTTTTGACCTTGTATACAAAAAATTATAAAAATATTCAATGTGTGCGAAAAAAGTTGATCATGTATTTAAAAAATGTGAATCAAGTATTTGAAAAATAGTGTTAAACAAGTATTCAAAACATGTTAATCAAGCATTTCAAATAAGTTAAAATGTGTATTAAAAAATGTTGACCACATACACAAAAATGTTAGTCTTTTATTGTACGCAGAAAAATGTTAAACATGTATTTAAAAAATGTCAAGCAAACATTTGAAAAATGCTAAATGTGTGTAAATGTGGACCTTGCATGAAAAAAATATTAATCTTGTATTGTATTCCAAAAATGCTAAACAAGTATTTGAATTTTTTTAGTCAAGCATTTGAAAATGCTAAATGTGCATAGAAAGAATGTTGATCATGTATACAAAAATGTTAATATCGTATTGTATTCAAAAAATGTTAAACTTGTATTAAAAAATGTTAATAGAATATTTGAAAATGTTAAATGTCTAAATGCAAAGTGTTGACCATCTATAAAAAATGGGAATCTTGTAATTGAAAAATATAAATCAAGCATTTTAAATTTTTAAATGTTTGTTGAAAAATGTTTACCAGGTATTAAAAAATGTTGATCTTGTATTTGAAATATGTTAAACAATTATTAGATATATACCAAAAATACGAATAGAAAAACAATGAGAACCGAGAGAAAGAACTCGATGAGAAACGCCAAATAAAACAAACAAAACCATTGAAAAAAAACAAAAAGGCCATTGGAAACTGTTAAAAAACAAAGAAAAACGATGTAAAAACAGAAACAAAAAAACAGTGGAAAACCAGAAAGAAGCAAAGGAAATTAAAGAAAAAAAGAAAAAAGAAATAAAAGAGAAACCCAATAAAAAGAGACAAAAGAAACAACAAAAACCTGTGAAAAAATAAAGAAGAAGAAAAAAACCAAAAGATCCAGTGGAGAAAAGTGGCTCTCATACGACGTACATAATAGTAGCTTAAGTTCTAGCAGCTGTGCGCAAATTCCAGGAGACCTGGGATCGATCCCTGGTGCTACCTTTTTCCTATTTTCTCTCTTTTATTTGTTCTCTAATGGCCCAACCTGTTAATACGAACGCTTCAATGAGAGCTTGTTCCATCTCGCGTGAAGCGAGATAGAGCTTTCACGGCCCACAAGGAGGATTCCTTCAGGAGGCATAGCCGGTTCGCCCTACTGGCGCTCAAAGGTTATGCTACTGGGCTGGCCCAGCAAAATCTCATTCGCACTTGAAGTTCGCTCGTGGGTAGCGCAAAAAACACCCCAAAAAGTGTATTTCAACGAGGATTCCAACTAACGCCCACGCCCTGACAACCACATGCGAGTAATACTAACCACCAGACCAACCACGTGCTAGTGGTAAATTCTAGGACGAATACTTTAAGAACATTTGTAGCCACGCAATTTATTGCACCGCTACCATTTACTGTAGAACTGTCATTTTTGAATTATTTATGGCCCTCCAGCACCTGGATGAACTACAAAATGGTTCATTGATTTTTGAAAAAACATCATATTTAAAAAAGTACACAAATTTGAAAAAAGTTCATCGATTTAAAAAACTTTTCGATTTCAAGAAAAAGTTCATCCATTTTTAAAAATAGTTCACAAATGTTGAGATAAAAGTTCATGGATTCGAAAAAGCATTCATCAAATTTTGAAAAAAGTTCAACAATATTGAAAATAGTTCGCCGATTTTGAACGAATATGAAAAAAAGTTCATTAACTTTGAGAAAAGATCACAATTTTTCAGAAAAAAATTATCGATTTAAAAAAAATTCACAAAAAATTGGAAAAAAAGTTCATCCATTTCGAAAAAAGTTCATCGATTTTGATAAAAAGGTCGTCCATTTTAAAGGAGTGTTCATCGAATTTGAAAAATGTTCATAAAATTGAAAAAAGTTCATCAACTTTGAACAGGTTCGTCATGAAATTTTTTCATGAATTTTGAAAAAGAAAATAAAAATAGAAAGAAAAAGTTAAAAACAGAAGAAACCCGACCAAAACAAAAAAAAAGGAAAAAAGGAAACAGATTATTTGAAGAACTTTAAAGGAAGGTAAATAGAACGAAATCATGGCCGGTTGGTTACTGAGGTTGTTCGATCTGCATCAGGAAAGCTTCGATTCAGAGATCAAATCTCCCCTGGCGCTCTATTTTTGAAAGTTTTTACAGAGGAAAAACGTAAGATGGGCCGGTCCAGCACAGAGGTGTAGTGTGTGCCCGTTTGCACGAAACGAATAAATAGGGCACTGACGGCGCCGTTTAGGAAATGCTATGGTTTTCCTATTTTCTGTCTGTTATGTGTTCTCTAATGGGCCGACCTGTTAATGTGAACGCTTCAGCGAGAGCTTGTTCCATCTCGCGTGAAGCAAGATATAGCTTTCGCGGCCCACAAGGAGGATTCGAGAGCAACTAGTTAACGAGCGCTCCTTCGGGAGGCTCGCAACGATCAGCGCCACTTGGCGTGCTCTCAGCCGCCTACCACGTATCGTGCTCTGGGCGCTCCCTCCGGATTTGGTTTTTTATTTTTTCGCACGTGTTTTTGGGTTTTTAAACTGTTTTTTTTTCCGGGTTTTTTTCGACGTTTTGGTTTTTCACCGGTCTTCCTTAACTTTTGGTAAAAATTTTTTGAAATTTTTTTTTTCTTCGCGAGAGTCACGGTTTTGCTTCCGAGAGAGGCACGGTTTTGCTTTTGCGAGAGTTACGGCCATGCCTCTCGAAAACGAAAAAAGGCGTTTTCTGTTTTTTTCCCTTCCGAGAGAGGCACGGTTTTGCTTTCGCGAGAGGCACGGTAGTGCTTTCGCGAGAGGCACGGCCGTGCCTCTTGAAAACGAAAAAAACGCGTCTTCTATTTTTTTTCTTTCGCGAGAGGCACGGTTTAGCTTCCGCGAGAAGCATGGTTGTGCTTTCGCGAGAGGCATGCTTGGAAATGAAAAAAAACGCGTTTTCTCTTCTTTAAAAAAAAACCCGTGCTCCCGGTTCGGTTTTTTCGTGAAAAAAAGTTCGTCAAAACCTATCAACATAGGATCTAGTTTTGAAGATCTCGACGCGAGGAATCCAACGGTGAAAACGGTTCGAAATTTGGACGCACGGTTAAAGAGATAACACGTTTTGAATAAACGAATCTATGAAAAAAGGAAAAACTCCCAGGTTGTGACAAGTGGCGCATATGCAGCGCACCACTTGTCGCAACCTGGGATGGTGGGAGTGATCTTTGCAATGAGTACTCCTTAACTAGTGATTTCGGGAGGATTCCTTCAGGAGGCATACTTTGACTGGGCCATGGTTGGGTTAAACAGTTGCGGGATATCTCAAAACATAAACCCATAAAAAAGGCGTCTACCCAGTTCAGAGAAAAAACGAAAGATGGGCCGGCCCAGTACAGAGGTGTAGTGTGCGCCCTTTTGCACAAAACGAATAAACGGCCGCTAAGGGCGCCGTTTAGGAAATGCCATGGTTTTCCATATTTTGTTGGAGGAACTATTTGTAAGATTTTTGCTATACAATAGTTTTCGTTGTAGGATTAAAAAATATAGTTTTTCTATGGTATATTTTCCAGGTAATTTCAAATAAAAAATTATATTGATTCCGACCTGATGATTTTTTTTGCATGGTAGATATGAGATGCATTTAATTATTCATGTAAGTTCATGTGTTTTTCTGTGGAGAAGCTAAACTACTTCTGATACATACTCATGTATTTCAGTTCTTGTAGGACTCCACATGCCACATAATCCATATCTTATAATATTCTCATTCATGCATTTTTAGAATCACATAAACCAAAGAGTACCTTAAACTGTGTCTCTGAATAAATGAAGAGGACATATGAAATTCCAAGAAAATGTGTCCACTAGAATTGAAAGACCCCCGAGCTTTACATATAATTGTGGAAAATTATGTTTCTCGGGGATATGCTCGTAGAGCTTGTGTGGTCTACAGGGGTTGAAACCATTGAAGTTCTTTTCTCCAAATGTCCTCCTTTGCATGTGATTCGAAACAAATATTTTCTTTCTTTCCGTTAGACCTCATAATTTTGTGTGTGTTTGTTTGTTTCTGTAACAACTGTGACATGCACCTAGTCTTTAGAAAAGTTTATACTTTTTCTTAGATTCGGTTGAACAATTTTATATCTACAATTCACATTTTTTTATTATATGTGCCAATATGCCATGATATCTAAATCTAAGCATCATATGGATTTGCATGATTTTAAATGGGTAGAAATAGGAAATAGAAATAGATGTGCATAAAAACAAAGAACTAGAAAACACTTGAATTTTATAAACTTGAGTGTTTAAGTCACCGGAATATGAAAATCACAATGTTCTTAATAAAAACTCTTATTAGAATTTTATTACGCTACCAATGAGATTTGTCTCATTCTTCTTGCGTTGGATTTCAAGTGTAATGTAAAATTCTGTGTTTTGCCTCTGAAACTGGGACAAAAGGAAAAACTTTAGCATTGATTATTTGCTCTAGTTTTTGAACTAAATGATGAATATTTTGTGTTCTAGCTCCAACTTGTTGCTCCAATTTCTTGTTCCGTGTTCTTAAGAATATCAAAACAAATAAAGAAAATTAGGGCTCCTTGATTCGTAGGAATTTCACAGGATTTATAGAGTTTGGATCTTTTGGATTTTGTATATTGGTTCATCTGATTTATCGGATTGACATCCTTACGATTTTCTGCGTGTATTCATTTTGCACTCTATTTGGAGGAAAATTCCCACTCACTCTGACATTCGCTACGATAACTTTGTTTATCTTTTAATGTAAAAAAACTGTGTTTAGCTTTATCATGTGGTGTAAGAAACTTTAAATGCAAATCACATATTTTTGTATAATCCCATATTATTGTGGTTCAAGAGGACGTGGTTCAATGATGTGTTATTTTGATTCACATAACTTCAGAATCTCGTGAGCTAAAAGTGCCCCTTAAACCAGGATGAGAAAGAAAAGAAGAAATCCCCCAAAACTCTACGCTTGCCGTGGGATGGGAAACCCTTCCGAGTCACCAAACAGACGAGATAATCGACAAGTTGTGACCGAGTTGGAACACACTACAACGGCACAAGCGACAAGCGGCTCCTACTACGTATTTGTGCTTTGTAACGCTGGTTGGACATGGTCTGGCTAAATAGCGCATGGACCATCAAATACAGAACGCGCCGCATGCGCTTATGCACAGTACACCAGAGGTGATCAAGTGGATATAGGATGCAGTGCCACCAGAAGGAGAGTTGCAAATGGACGTACGATTTGAAGGATAGCGTCTGGTCGATATGGACGTCTATGGTAAATTGTGTTATACTATTAACGAACTCACCTTTTTGATGGAGCTACAACCCCTGAATGGATTAACTACATAACCTAAAAGATCCTTGAGGTGGACGATATGTTCTGTGTATTATGATGACATAGAGGGCGGGATCAACCCTTTAAAAAAATGTCGATGAGACACTGACAGATAACACTTCTTGTTCGGTACAACCCCCTAAACACATTGACGGACCGGATATGCTCATACCCCTTCATAAGAAAGGGTAGGATGATCATTTTAAAAAATACGTCGCCCTGACCGTACACAGCCGCGAGTAGTAAACTGGGCCGGCCCAGCAACGAACGATTTCTATAGTGGTCTTGTAGTGAAAAGGTGGAAAATCTTGAAATAAATTGCATGTGGTGGGAATCAAACACAAGACGTCCCACAATCACACAAACGAGCAGAACCACTACAATGAGCCAGCTTCCTTGACTAATTAACAACGCAGAGTTTTAAGAACTACGACCAGCGGCATATTAGTACATTTTTTTGAAAATTTGGACATGACTTTTTTAAATGCGGACATTTTCAAAATTCTAAACAAAATTTTGAAAATACAAACAAATTTACTGAAAAGGAGAACACATTTTTAAACTCCAAACAAATTTTTAAAAAATTAGACCTTTTTTAAATTCTGTTTTTTTTTTCTGAAAACACATTTTTTTGAAAATCTGAACTATTTTGAAAATGCAATCATTTTATGATATTTTCGAACTTTTTTGAAAAACGAATAAATAAATAAATATGTTGAATTTTTTTGAACTTTGTGATTTTGAAAAAGAAAAAAGAAAAAAAAAGTGATTCATGAACCTTCTTAAACGTTCCCAAACCGATAAAAACCGGCCTGGAACTATTTAGAAGGTTCCCAAAACCCACATCTGTAGAGGCAACAAACAGATTAAAATGTGCTAGCCCATGTTCACTCGTATCGGTTGGGTCAGTGCGAAACAACGACTGTTTGACGTAATAAGCATGTAATAAGCGTCAAATAGAGTTTTTCCCCAATGGGCGCTCGATTGGATCGTTGCCGTCGCCTGCTTAGGCCAACGCCTAAGCATTTTGTATTTCTAGTTTTTCGTTTTTTTCTCTGTTTTCGTTAATCCATTTTTTCCTTTTTGAACTTCTTATAATTTTTGAAACTTGTTAAAAAATTTGAAAATTGTTTAGAATACCCTAAAATGTTTGTTTTCAAATATTTTTTCGAAATTTAAATAATATTCTAGAATTTCAAATATGTTGATGTTTTTGAATATTTTGTTCACAAATTTAAGGAATGTTTTGTTTCAAATTTTTTTGATAATTTTTAAAAATAGTAAGTCGTTTCCAATTTGTGCTCAAAATTTTCGTCAATTGTTGGGAATTTGTTACCAATTTTGGAAAAGCTGGTCAAACTTGTAAATCTTCATATACAATTTGAAATTTCAAAATTGTTGACAAATTTCAAGAAATGATTAGTGCATAACAAAACCATGTTGATTGATAAGGACAGAAATTACAAATAACAGAAGCATTCAAATTAGGAAAAACTACATGCTCACGGATGCACTCGTCTGGTCTAGTCTAGCACACTTCTCTCC
Source organism: Thinopyrum elongatum (assembly GCA_011799875.1). Lineage (NCBI taxonomy): Eukaryota > Viridiplantae > Streptophyta > Magnoliopsida > Poales > Poaceae > Thinopyrum > Thinopyrum elongatum. The sequence continues at coordinate 18,962,371 of CM022299.1, forward strand.
AATAGTGGTTTTCTGGACTATGGATAAGTGACCCCAAGTTCATTCAGGAGCCTGACACGGACATATGAGGCATCGTGCTAGGTTTGAACAACTTCCGACACTGTTTGCATGTGGTGACGTGTTCGACCATTTATCGGCCCTTTCATCGAGAAAACTCCAAAAAATGCAAAATCTGTCGAAAATTCAAATACTTGGTATGGTGCCTTGAATTGGCCATATAAGCTCACGGAATAAATTTGGGTCATGTGATGGATGCCGAAAAAAACGTGGTCTCAAACGGACCCGTCTCGCCTACCCGAACACTTTGGAACAAGTTCACGGCCTAAAAAATTCACAAATTTGGAAAAAAGTTCACGAATTTGGGAAAATGTTCATAAAAATTGGAAAAGTTCAGCAATTTGAAAAAAAAGTTCATGAAATTTGATTTTTTTGCAAACTTGAAAAAAGTCCACGAGCTAAAATTTCATGCATTTGAAAAAAGTTCACGAGCTAAAGTTTGATGCATTTGAAAAAAGTTCACGGCTAATAAATTCCTGAATTTGAAAAAAGTTCGCCGGTTGAAAAAAGTTCAAGGATTCAAAAAAAGTTCACAAAATTTGAGAAAAGTTCAAGAATTTGAAAAAAGGTCGTGAGCTAAAAGTTCATGCATTTGTAAAAAGTTCATGGCTAATAAATTCATGAATTTGAAAAAATTCACAAATTTGGAAAATAGTTCATGAGAATTGAAAAAAGTTCATGACATTTGGAAAAGTTCACCTAATTTGATAAAAGTTCAAGAAGTTGAGAAACAATAATATTTACGAGCTAAATGTTCATGCATTTAAAAAAAGGTCGTGCTAAAAAAATCATGAATTCGCGAAAAAAGATCATGGATTTGAAATATGTTCATGAAATTTGAAAAAAGTTCATGGATTTAAGATAAGTTCACGAATCTGGAACAGTTCATGAAAATTGCAAAACGTTCACTAAATGTGCGATTTAGGAAAATAAATGAAAAAATAAAGAAAAAGAAACGAAAAAAACCTGGAAAAGCCCGCCAAACAGTAAAAAAAACAGGCTGTGAATGTGTTGCTTTTTTATCATTATATACTGACAACCCAAAAAGAAAAAAATGGAAGGCAGTGGATACAGCTAGTAAGCTGGATGAGTTGGTTAGTTCCACTTGAACTAAACCAACACGGAGGGAGTTCGAGTCCCGTTTTTTGAAATTTAAAAGAACGAAAAAAAGTAAGTGGGCTGAGCCCATGAAGGTGAGGGTGTGTGTGTGATATGTCTCCAACGTATCTATAATTATTTATTGTTCCATGCTATTATATTATCCATCTTGGATGTTTTATATGCATTATTATGCTATTTTATATCATTTTTTGGTACTAATCTATTAACCTAGTGCCAAGTGTCAGTTGCTGTTTTTTTCCTTGTTTTTGCCTTTACAGAAAATCAATACCAAACGGAGTCCAAACGGAACGAAACTTTTTGACAATTTTTCTTGGACCAGAAGACACCCAGGAACCTTCAGGAGGAGGTCAGAGGGGCCACCAGTTGGCGACAAGCTCGGAGGGCGCGCCCTGGGGGGGGGGGGGGGCGCCCCTAGACTTGTGGGGCCCCTGATGCTCCTCTAACCCTAATCTTTGTTCTATAAATACCCAAATATTCCCCGTATACCAGTGGGCACACCAAAAATACTTTTCCGCCGCCGCAAACTTCTGTTCTCGGGAGATCCCATCTGGAGGCCTTTTCCGGTACTCTGTCGGAGGGGGATTCGATCACGGAGGGCCTCTACATCAACCTTGCTGCCCTTCCGATGATATGTGAGTAGTTTACCACAGACCTACGGGTCCATAGCTAGTAGCTAGGTGGCTTCTTCTCTCTCTTTGATCTTTAATACAATGTTCTCCTCGATGTTCTTGGAGATCTATTCGATGTAATCTTCTTTTGCGGTGCGTTTGTTGAGATGCGATGAATTGTGGATTTATGATCAGATTATCTATGAATATTATTTGAGTCTTCTCTGAACTCTTTTATGCATAATTAAGATAGCTTTGTATTTCTCTTCGATCTATTGATTTGGTTTGGCTAACTAGATTGATTTTTCTTGCAATGGGAGAGGTGCTTTCTAACGGGTTCAATCTTGCGGTGCTTATTCCCAGTGACAGAAAGGGACATGACACGTATTTGTATTGTTGCCATTAAGGATAAGCAGATGGGGTTTATTTCATAATGCTTGGATCTATCCCTCTACATCATGTCATCTTGCTTAAGGCGTTACTCCGTTCTTGTTAACTTAATCCACTAGATGTATGCTAGATAGCGGTCGATGTGTGGAGTAATAGTAGTAGATGCAGGCAGGAGTCGGTCTACTTGTCACGGATGGGATGCCTATATTCATGATCATTGCCTTAGATATCGTCAATACTATGCACTTTTCTATCAATTGCTCAACACAGTAGCGGACCTACCATTGGGACGAGTAGGGGCGGCCGCCCCGGCTCTCCTGGTGCGGAGCAGGTAACCCCAGCTCAGCCCCTTTCAGTTTTAGTCAAAGGGGAGCAGCACCATTGACGATGAGATCCATTTCGGTCGAACAATTATCTTCCCGCGGAAGAAGAAAGAAAAGATGGGCCCAGACTGCTGGACTTTGTGGGCTTTAGTTAGTTGTGGAAGGCCCATTTTTTATTTTTTAGGAACCAACACACCACGCACACCATGCACACGAGCCTGTAGCTTGGTGAATCATTCGATTCAGTACTGTTCGATTGGAGAAAAATTCCCACACTGCCTCCCAAATTCCAATCCCTAGCTCACCTTCAAGTCCTTGTTAGTAGGCAATGAGATTTAGATACATATTTTTTCTTTTTTACATGTTGTAGGTTTTGCTTGGAGTTTGGGTCATGTTGTTATAGCCAATGAGTGTTCAAGATATTTTTTAATATAATTTTCCATGTTCTTAGTAGTTGAATCTTATCCATATTGAAACTGAATCTTTCGAGGCCATTTATTGTGTTGAAAACACTTGTATTTGTGGTTCAATTTTTTTGTCCTAGAATGTTCGCCCCGGCTAACTTGAATTCCCGGGTCCGCCACTGGCTCAACAGTAATTTGTTTACCCATCGTATGCATTTTTTCAAGAGAGAAGCCTCTAGTGAAAACTATGGCCCCCGGGTCTATCTTTTATCATATTATTTTCAGATCTATAAAACCAAAAGCCCAAAAATACCTTGCTACAATTTAATTACCTTTACTTTATTTTGCACTTGTACTTATCTTTTATATCTATCTCTATCAGAACTCATCCTTGCAAGTAACAAGGTATTGACAACCCCTTTATCGCGTTGGGTGCAAGTATTTGTTTGTTTGTGTAGGTGCAATCATTGGTGACTTGTGTGTTCCTCCTACTGGATTGATACCTTGGTTCTCAACTAAGGGAAATACTTATCTCTACTTTGCTGCATCACCCATTCCTCTTCAAGGAAAAAACCAACGCAAGCTCAAGAAGTAGCAGGAAGAATTTTTTGCGTCGTTGCCGGGGAGGATCTAGATCAAGCCTACCAAGTACCCAGCATAAACTCTGATCTCTTGCATTTACATTATTTTCCGTTTGCCTCTCGTTTTCCTCTCCCCCACTTCTAAAACCTTTATAGAAAAAATACAAAAATATTTGCCTTCTTTCCATTCATCTTTCCGTTTGCCTTTTGTTTGCTTGTGTGCTAGATCGCTTGCTTTGTCACGATGTCTCAAGAAAATACTAAGTTGTGTGATTTTTCGAACAATAATAATAATGATTTTATTAGTACTCCGATTGCTCCCGCCACTAGTGCGGAATCTTATGAAATTAATGTCGTTTTGTTGAATCTTGTTATGAAAGAACAATTTTCTTGTAGTCCTAATGAAGATGTTGCATCCCATCTAAATACTTTCGTTGAATTATGTGATATGCAACAGAAAAAAGATGTGGATAATGATATTGTTAAATTGAAGTTATTTCCTTTCTCCCTAGGAGATCGCGCTAAAATTTGGTTTTCATCCTTTCCTAAAAATAGCATTGATCCATGGAATAAGTGTAAGGATGCTTTTATTTCCATGTATTTTCCTCCCGCTAAGATCATCTCTCTTAGGAACGATATAATGAATTTTAAGCAACTTGATCATGAACATGTTGCACAATCATGGAGAGGATGAAATTGATGCTAAGAGAGAATGGCTAGAAAAGGTTTGTTCTTCTAGTTTTCGTGATAATCGTGATGAAGATCTTAAAGTGATTGGTGTGACTCCTATTGAATCTTTGTTTGCTAATATAAAATTTGATAAAGAAGGGACTGGATAGGAGTCAACTTTAGCTAGAAGGCGTCCCAATAATTCGGAGGGTGAAGATCTTAATGAAAAATTGATAACAGTGGGATTGGCAAAACTTTAAATAGTGATGAGCCCACTCTCTTGGATTTCAAGGATTTTAATTATGATAATTATTTATTAATTGATTGTATTTCCTTGTTGCAATCTATGCTTAATTCACCTCATGCTTATAATCAAAATAAGGCTTTTACTTAACATATCGTTGATGCTATGATAAAATCTTTTAAAGAAAAACTTGAGTTGGAAGTTGCAATATCTAGAAAGCTTTATGATGAGTGGGAACCTACTATTAAGATTAAGATTAAAGATTATGAGTGCAATGCTTTGTGTGATTTGGGTGCTAGCGTTTCCACTATTCCAAAAACTTTGTGCGATGTGCTAGGTTTCCATAAACTTGATGATTGTTCTTTAAATTTGCACTTGGCGGATTCTACCATTAAGAAACCTATGGGAAGAATTAATGATGTTCTTATTGTTGCAAATAGGAATTATGTGCCCATAGATTTTATTGTGCTTGACATAGATTGCAACCCTACATGCCCTATAATTCTTGGTAGACCTTTCCTTAGAACGATTGGTGCAATTATTGATATGAAAGAAGGAAACACTAGATTTCAATTTCCATTAAGGAAGGGCATGGAACACTTTCCAAGAAAGAAAATTAAGTTGCCATATGAATCTATTATGAGGGCTACTTATGGATTGAATCCCAAAGATGACAATACCTAGATTTATGCCACATGCCTAGCTAGGGGCATAAAACAATAGCGCTTGTTGGGAGGCAACCCAATTTTATTTTATGTTTTATGTTTTTCCTTCTGTTTTTCAATAAATATGCAATTATACTTCTGTTATGATTGTTTTGAAGAGTTTCAGTTAGTGTTTGTGCCAAGTAGAGCCTTTGGGATGATCTATGGTGATAGTTGATTTGATTTTGCTGAAAAACAGAAACTTTTGCGCCCAATTCTGGAATTTTGTAACTCACAGAAACGTGATTTTGATCTGAATTGTTTACACAAGATTGACATACAAATTTCCTGCGTTGTCCTAACTTTTCAGAATTTTTAGAGTTACAGAAGTATGAGCAATATTCAGGTCTTCACAGACTGTTCTGTTTTTGACAGATTCTGTTTTCTATGTGTTGTTTGCTTATTTTGATGAATCTATGGGTAGTATCGGGGGGTATGAACAATGGTAAATTGGGATACAGTAGATATAACACCAAAATGAATTTAGAATGAGTTCACAACAGTACCTAAAAGTGGTGATTTGTTTTTATATACTAACGGATCTCACGAGTTTTCTGTTGAGTTTTGTGTTGTGAAGTTTTCAAGTTTTGGGTAAAGTTTCGATGGACTAAGGAATAAGAAGTGGCAAGAGCCTAAGCTTGGGGATGCCCACGGCACCCCAAGGTAATATTCAAGGACAACTAGGCATCTAAGCTTGGGGATGCCCCGGATGGCATCGCCTCTTTTGGCTACAATCCATCGGTAAATTACTTGAGGCTATATTTTTATTCACCACATGATATGTGTTTTGCTTTATTTGCTTTTTAGATTGCCACAATCATCCTTGTTGTACACACCTTTTCAGAGGGTCACACATTAATCGTGAATTTATTAGAATACTCTATGTGCTTCACTTATATTTTTTGAGCAAGGCAGTTACTCTAGTGCTTCACTTATATCTTTTAGAGCACGACGATGGTTATATTTTTAAGAAATTGATGAACTCTCATGCTTCACTTATATTATTTTTAGAGTCTTATAAATAGTATGGCAATTTGCTTGGGTTATGAATTTAGTCCTAATATGATGGGTATTCAAAAGGGATATAATAAAAAACTTTCATGAAGATCATAGAATATATGAGAAGTTTGATTCCTTGCATTTGTTTTGAGATATGAAGATGGTGATATTAGAGTCATGCTAGTTAGTAATTGTGGTTTAGTAAGAGTACTTGTGTTAAGATTCATGATTTCCGAAGCATGCACATATGGTCTCTCGTTATGCGATGAAATTAGAGCATGATTTATTATTGATTGTCTTCCTTTGCGTGGAGGTCGGGGGCGCGCGATGGTTAACTCCTACCAACCTCTCCCCTAGGAGCATGCATAGTAGTACTTTGCTTCGAGGGCTAATAAACTTTTGCAATAAGTATGTGAGTTCTTGCTACTTCTTGAGCTTGCGTTGGTTTTTCCCTTGAAGAGGAAAGGGTGATGCAGCAAAGTAGAGATAGGTATTTCCCTCAGTTAGAGAACCAAGGTATCAATCCAGTAGGAGGTACAAGCAAGTCTCCAATCTATGCACCTGCACAAACAATCAAACACTTGCACCCAACACGATAAAGGGGTTGTCAATCCCTTCACGGTCAATTGCAAAGATGAGATCTGATAGAGATAGGTATAAAAGATTTCTAAAAGGTAAAACAAAGTAAAAACAAATAAATTGCAGCAAGGTAATTTTGGGTTTTTTGGTTTATAGATCTGAAAATATATGATGGAAAATAGACCCAGGGGCCATAGGTTTCACTAGAGGCTTCTCTCTTGAAAGAAAACATACGGTGGGTGAACAAATTACTGTCGAGCAATTGATAGAAAAGCGCAAAGTTATGACGATATCCAAGGCAATGATTATGCATATAGGCATCACGTCCGTGTCAAGTAGACCGAAACGATTCTGCATCTACTACTATTACTCCACACATCGACCGACTCCTGCCTGCATCTAGAGTATTAAGTTCAAGAGAACAGAGTAACGCTTTAAGCAAGATGACATGATGTAGAGGGATAAACTCAAACAATATGATGAAAACCCCATCTTTTTACCCTTGATGGCAACAATACAATACATGCCTCGCTACCCCTACTGCACTGGGTGAGGACACCGCAAGATTGAACCCAAAACTAAGCACCTCTCCCATTGCAAGAAAAACCAATCTAGTTGGCCAAACCAAACCGATAATTCGAAGAGAAATACAAAGATATCAAATCATGCATATAAGAATCCAGAGAAGATTCAAATAATATTCATAGATAATCTGATCATAAATCCACAATCCATTGGATCTCGACAAACACACCGCAAAAGAATATTACATCAGATAGATCTCCAAGAACATCGAGGAGAACCTTGTATTGAAGATCAAAGAGAGAGAAGAAGCCATTTAGCTACTAGCTATGGACCCGTAGGTCTGAGGTAAACTACTCACGCTTCATCGGAAGGGCAATAGAGTTGATGTAGAAGCCCTCTGTGATCGAATCCCCCTTCGGTAGGATGCCGGAAAAGGCCCCTAGATGGGATCTCATGGGTACAGATAGTATTTTTATGGACGCATCTGGTCGTTTGGGAATATTTTTGAATTTATAGGCCAAAGATTAGGGTTGGAGGACTCCAGGGGGGCCCACAAGCCAGGGGGTGCGTCCCCCTAGGGCGCGCCCTGAGGGCTTGTGGAGCCCTTGGGACTCTTCTGCCTTCCTCTCCAAGTCCTACGTGTGTCTTCTGGTCCAAGAAAAATCATCGCGAAAGTTTTATTCCATTTGGACTTCGTTTGATATTCCTTTTCTGTAAAACTCAAAAACAAGGAAAAAATAGAAACTGGCACTGGGCTCTAGGTTAATAGGTTAGTCCCAAAAAAAATATAAAATAGCATATTAATGCTTATAAAACATCCAAAACATATAATATAATAGCATGGAACAATAAAAAATTATAGATACGTTGGAGACGTATCAAGCATCCCCAAGCTTAATTCCTGCTCGTCCTCGAGTAGGTAAATGATAAAAACATAATTTTTGATGTGGAATACTACCTAACATATTTATCCATGTAATTTTATTTATTGTGGCATGAATATTCAGATCCATAAGATTCAAAACAAAAGTTTAATATTGACATAAAAACAATAATACTTCAAGCATACTAATAAAGCAATCATGTCTTCTCAAAATAACATGGCCAAAGAAAGTTATCCCTACAAAATCATATGGTCTGGCTATGCTCCATCTTCATCACACAGAGTATATACTAAATCATGCACAACCCCGATGACAAGCCAAGCAATTGTTTCATACTTTTGGTGTTCTCAAACTTTTTCAACTTTCACGCAATACATGAGCGTGAGCCATGGATATAGCACTATAGGTGGAATAGAATATGGTGGTTGTGGAGAAGACAAAAAGAAGGAGATAGTCTCACATCAACTAGGCGTATCAACGGGCTATGGAGATGCCCATCAATAGATATCAATGTGAGTGAGTAGGGATTGCCATGCAACGGATGCACTAGAGCTATAAGTTTATGAAAGCTCAAAAAGAAACTAAGTGGGTGTGCATCCAACTCGCTTGCTCACGAAGACCTAGGGCAATTTGAGGAAGCCCATCATTGGAATATACAAGCCAAGTTCTATAATGAAAAATTCCCACTAGTATATGAAAGTGACAACATAGGAGACTCTCTATCATGAAGATCATGGTGCTACTTTGAAGCACAAGTGTGGTAAAATTGCTTTGCATGATCATGTAGTTGGCATAGTATTTGTGGCAAGGCCACCGTTCATATTTTTTATACATGTCACTCTTGATCATTGCATATCCCGGTACACCGCCGGAGGCATTCATATAGAGTCATATTTTGTTCTAGAATCGAGTTGTAATTCTTGAGTTGTAAGTAAATAAAAGTGTGATGACCATCATTATTAGAGCATTGTCCCATGTGAGGAAAGGATGAAGGAAGCTATGATTCCCTTACAAGTTGGGATGAGTCTCTGGACTTTACAAAAAAATAAAAGAGGCCAAAGAAGCCCAAATGAAAAAAAGAGAAAAAAATGAGAGAAAAGAGAGAAGGGGCAATGCTACTATCTATGACAATGATGAAGCGTGTCATAATAAACGGAAAGGTGGAAGTTGCATGGCAATATATCTCGGAATGGCTACGGAAATGCCATAATAGGTTGGTATAGTGACTATTTTGAGGAAGGTATATGGTGGGTTTAATGCACCGGCGAGAATTGCGCGGTACTAGAGAGGCTAGCAATGGTGGAAGGGTGAGAGTGCGTATAATCCATGGACTCAACATTAGTCATAAAGAACTCACATACTTATTGCAAAATTCAATTAGTTATCGAAACAAAGTACTACACGCATGCTCCTAGGGGGATAGATTGGTAGGAAAATACCATCGCTCGTCCCCGACCGCCACTCATAAGGAAGACAATCAATAAATAAATCATGCTCCGACTTCATCACATAACGGTTCACCATACGTGCATGCTACGTGAATCACAAACTTTAACACAAGTATTTCTGCCAATCCACAATTACTCACTAGCATGACTCTAATATCACCATCTTTATATCTCAAAACAAATGCAAGGAATCAAACTTCTCATTGTATTCAACGCTCTTTATATGAAAGTTTTTATTATATCCCTCTTGGATGCCCATCATATTAGGACCAAATTCATAACCTAAGCAAATTACCATGCTGTTTAGAGACTCTCAAAATAATATAATTGAAGCATGAGAGTTCAACAATTTATATAAAATAAAGCCACCGCCGTGCTCTAAAAAGATATAAGTGAAGCACTAGAGCAAATTGCCTAGCTCAAAAGATATAAGTGAAGCACATAGAGTATTCTAATAAATTCACGATTCATGCGTGTTCCTCTCAAAAGGTGTGTACAGCAAGGATGATTGTAGCAAACTAAAAAGCAAAGACTCATATCATACAAGACGCTCCAAGCAAAACACATATCATGTGATGAATAAAAATATAGCCTCAAGTAAATTTACCGATGGATAGAAGACGAAAGAGGGGATGCCACCCGGGGCATCCCCAAAGCTTAGATGCTTGGTTGTCCTTGAATATTACCTTGGGGTGCCTTGGGAATCCCCAAGCTTAGGCTCTTGCCACTGCTTATTCCATAGTCCATCAAATCTTTACCCAAAACTTGAAAACTTCCCAACACAAAACTCAACAGAAAACTCATGAGATCCGTTAGTATAAGAAAATAAATCACCACCTTTTAGGTACTGTTGTGAACTCATTCTTTATTTATATTGTTGTAATATCTACTGTATTCCAACTTTTCCATCGTTCATACCCCCCGATACTACCCATAGATTCATCAAAATAAGCAAACAACACATAGAAAACAGAATCTGTCAAAAACAGAACAGTCTGCGAAGATCCGAATATTTCGTATACTTCTGTAACTCCAAAAATTCTAAAACATCATGACATCAGAGGAAATTTGTATATCAATCTTGTGTAAAAAATTCAGAGCTTTTTGTCGCTTCTGTGAATTATTAAAATTCTGCAACTGGAAGGAAAAGTTTCTGTTTTTCAGCAAGATCAAATCAACTATCACCGTAAGCCATCCCAAAGGTCTTACTTGGCTCAAACACTAATTAAAACACCAAAACACAATTACTACAGAGGTAATAATGTGTAAACACATAAAAAACAGAAAATAAAAATATTGGGTTGTCTCCCAACAAGCGCTTTTCTTTAAAGCCTTTTAGCTAGGCATTGATAATTTTAATGATGCTCATATGAAAGACAAGAATTGAAGCACAAAGAGAGCATCATATAGCATGGGATAAACAAGTTTAAGTCTAACATACTTCCTATTCATAGGCATTTTATAGGGAAAAGATTTATGAAGACAAGCAAAAACTAGCATATGCAAGGAAGATAAAAGAAACAATAGTAATCTCAACATAACGAGAGGTAATTTAGTAACATGAAAATTTCTAAAACCATATTTTCCTCTCTCATAATAATTACATGTGGGATCATATTCAAATTCAACAATGTAGCTATCACATAACATATTCTCTACATGATCCACATGCATGCAAAGTTGACACTCTTCCAATATAGTGGGATTAACATAAAATAAACTCATTACTTCTCCAAGCCCACTTTTATCAAAAATTTCAGAAGATTGATCAAACTCCAAAGTAGTGGGATCATTATTACCTAGAGTTGACACTCTTCCAAACCCACTTTCAATATTATTGCAAACATATTAATCATGAGGCTTAAATAAATTTTCAAGATCGTAAGAAGAATCACCCCAATCATGATCATTGCAACAAGTAGTGGACATAGCAAAATTAGCATCCCCAAGCTTAGGGTTTTGCATATTATTAGCACAATTGACATTAATAGAATTTATAATAACACCATTACAATCATGCTTTTCATTCAAGGAGCTATCGTGAATCACTTCATAAATTTCTTCTTTTAGCACTTCATCACAATTTTCAGATTCACGAATTTCAAGCAAAACTTTATAAAGATAATCTAGTGCACACAACTCACTAGCACTTGGTTCATCATAATTGGATCTCTTAAAAAGATTAGCAAGTGGATGAGGATCCATAAAATTTTTGCTTTCTGATTTTCAATAAATACACAATTATTCCAAGCAAACAAGCAAACAAACCAAGTAAGACATAGAGACAAACGGAAAAAGGCAAATAAAAAGGCAAATCTTTTTGTATTTTTCTGAAAATCAGTTTAGAAGTGGGGGAGAGGAAAACGAGAGGCAAATGGCAAATAATGTAATGCAAGAGATGAGAGTTTATGGTGGGTACTTGGTAGGCTTGATGTAGACCTCCCCGGCAACGGCGCCAGGAATTCTTCCTGCTACTTCTTGAGCTTGCATTGGTTTTTCCCTTGAAGAGGAAACGGTGATGCAGCAAAGTAGAGATAAGTATTTCCCTCAGTTAGAGAACCAAGGTATCAATCCAGTAGGAGGTACAAGTAAGTCTCCAATCTATGCACCTGCACAAACAATCAAACACTTGCACCCAACGCAATAAAGGGGTTGTCAATCCCTTCATGGTCAATTGCAAAGATGAGATCTGATAGAGATAGGTATAAAAGATTTCTAAAACGTAAAACAAAGTAAAAACAAATAAATTGTAGCAAGTTATTTTTGGGTTTTTTGGTTTATAGATCTGAAAATATATGATGGAAAATAGACCCGGGGGCCATAGGTTTTACTAGAGGCTTCTCTCTTGAAAGAAAACATATGGTGGGTGAACAAATTACTGTCGAGCAATTGATAGAAAAGCGTAAAGTTATGACGATATCCAAGGCAATGATTATGCATATAGGCATCACGTCCGTGTCAAGTAGACCGAAACGATTTTGCATCTACTACTATTACTCCACGCATCGACCGACTCCTACTTGCATCTAGAGTATTAAGTTCAAGAGAACAGAGTAACGCTTTAAGCAAGATGACATGATGTAGAGGGATAAACTCAAGCAATATGATGAAACCCCATCTTTTTACCCTTGATGGCAACAATACAATATGTGCCTCGCTACCCCTACTGTCACTGGGTGAGGACACCGCAAGATTGAACCCAAAACTAAGCACCTCTCCCATTGCAAGAAAAACCAATCTAGTTGGCCAAACCAAACCGATAATTCGAAGAGAAATACAAAGTTATCAAATCATGCATATAAGAATTCAGAGAAGATTCAAATAATATTCATAGATAATCCGATCATAAATCCACAATTCATCGGATCTCGACAAACACACCGCAAAAGAATATTACATCGGATAGATCTCCAAGAACATCGAGTAGAACCTTGTATTGAAGATCAAAGAGAGAGAAGAAGCCATCTAGCTACTAGCCATGGACCCGTAGGTCTGAGGTAAACTACTCACGCTTCATCGGAAGGGCAATAGAGCTGATGTAGAAGCCCTCCGTGATCGAATTCCCCTCCGGCAGGATGCCGGAAAAGGCCCCTAGATGGGATCTCACGGGTACAGAAGGTTATGACGGCGAAAAAGTATTTTTGTGGACGCTTCTGGTTGTTTGGGAATATTTCAGAATTTATAGGCCAGAGATTAGGGTTGGAGGACTCCCAGGGGGCCCACAAGCCGGGGGGGGGGGGCGCCCCCTAGGGCGCGCCCTGAGGGCTTGTGGAGCCCTCGGGACTCTTCTGCCTTCCTCTCCAAGTCCTACGTGTGTCTTCTGGTCCAAGAAAAATCATCGCTAAAGTTTAATTCCGTTTGAACTCCGTTTGATATTCCTTTTCTGTGAAACTCAAAAACAAGGAAAAAACAGAAGATGGCACTGGGCTCTAGGTTAATAGGTTAGTCCCAAAAATAATATAAAATAGCATATCAATGCATATAAAACATCCAAAACAGATAATATAATAGCATGGAACAATAAAAAATTATAGATATGTTGGAGATGTATCGGTTCTTTATGACTAATGTTGAGTCCACAGATTATACGCACTCTCACCCTTCCACCATTGCTAGCCTCTCTAGTACCGCGCAACTCTCGCCGGTGCATAAACCAACCTTATACCTTCCTCAAAACAGCCACCATACCTACCTACTATGACATTTCCATAGCCATTCCGAGATATATTGACATGCAACTTCCACCGTTCCATTTTATTATGACACACATCATCATTGTCATATTGCTTTGCATGATCATATAATTGACATAGTATTTGTGGCTTGACCACCGTTCATATTTTTTTATACATGTCACGCTAGATCATTTCACATCCCGGTACACTGCTGGAGGCATTCATATAGAGTCATATTTTTTTTCTAGTATTGAGTTGTAATTCTTGAGTTGTAAGTAAAAAGAAGTGTGATGATCATATGCATTATTAGACCATTGTCCCATGTGAGGAATATAAAAAAAATGAAAAAGAGAGAGGCCAGATGAGCCCAAGAAAAAAGAGGCCAAAGCGCACAACAAAAAAAAAGAAAAAAATAATATGAGAGAAAAAGAGAGAAGGGACAATGTTACTATCCTTTTCCACACTTCTACTTCAAAGTAGCACCATGTTCTTCATGATAGAGAGTCTCCTATGTGTCACTTTCATATATTACTAGTGGGAATTTTTCATTATAGAACTTTGCTTGTATATTCCAATGATGTGCTTCCTCAAATGCCCGAGGTCTTCATGAGCAAGCAAGTTGGATGCACACCCACTTAGTTTTCTTTTGAGCTTTCATACACTTATAGCTCTAATGCATCCGTTGCATGGCAATCCCTACTCACTCACATTAATATCGATTGATGGACATCTCCATCTCCATTAATTTGCCTAGTTGATGTGAGACTTTCTCCCTTCTTTTTTGTCTACTACCACCTTCTATTCCACCCATAGTGCTATATCCATGGCTCATGCTCATGTAATGCATGAGAGTTGAAAAAGCTGAAGCGCGTTAAAAAGTATGAACCAATTGCTTGGCTAACACCGGGGTTGTGCATGATAAATACTTTGTGTTAAGAAGATGGAGCATGACAAGACTATATGATTTTGTAGGGATAACTTTCTTTAGCCATGCTATTTTGAGAAAATATGATTGCTTTTTAGTATGCCTGAAGTATTATTGTTTTTATGTCAATAGTAAACTTTTGTTTTGAATCTTACAGATCTGAATATTCATGCCACATTAAGAAAGATTACATGATAAACATGTTAGGTAGCATTCCACATCAAAAATTTTGTTTTTATCATTTACCTACTCGAGGACGAGCAGGAATTAAGCTTGGGGATGCTTGATACGTCTCCAACGTATCTATAATTTTTGGTTGTTCCATGCTATTATATTATCCATCTTGGATGTTTTATATGCATTATTATGCTATTTTATATCATTTTTTGGGACTAACCTATTAACCTAGTGCCAAGTGCCAGTTGCTGTTTTTTCCTTGTTTTTGCCTTTACAGAAAAGCAATACCAAACGGAGTCCAAACGGAATGAAACTTTTTGATGATTTTTCTTGGACTGGAAGACACCCAGGAACCTTCAGGAGGAGGTCAGAGGGGCCACGAGTTGGCGACAAGCTCGGAGGGCGCACCCTAGGGGGGGGGGCGCCACCCAACTTGTGGGGCCCTTGATGCTCCTCTAACCCTAATCTTTGTTCTATAAATACCCAAATATTCCCCATATACTAGAGGGCACACCAAAAATACTTTTCCAGCGCCGCAAGCTTCTGTTCTCGGGAGATCCCATCTGGAGACCTTTTTCGGTACTCTGCCGGAGGGGGATTCGATCACGAAGGGCCTCTACATCAACCTTGCCGCCCTTCCGATGATGTGTGAGTAGTTTACCACAGACCTACGGGTCCATAGCTAGTAGCTAGATGGCCTCTCCTCTCTCTTTGATCTTCAATACAATGTTCTCCTCGATGTTCTTGGAGATCTATTCGATGTAATCTTCTTTTGCGGTACGTTTGTTGAGATGTGATGAATTGTGGATTTATGATCAGATTATCTATGAATATTATTTGAGTCTTCTCTGAACTCTTTTATGCATGATTAAGATAGCTTTGTATTTCTCTCTGATCTAGTGATTTGGTTTGGCCAACTAGATTGATTTTTCTTGCAATGGGAGAGGTGCTTCGTAATGGGTTCAATCTTGCGGTGCTTATTCCTAGTGACAGAAAGGGACATGCCACATATTTGTATTGCTGCCATTATGGATAAAAAGATGGGGTTTATTTCATATTGCTTGGATCTATCCCTCCACATCATGTCATCTTGCTTAAAGCGTTACTCCATTCTTGTTAACTTAATATACTAGAAGCATGGTGGATAGCAGTCGATGTGTGGAGTAATAGTAGTAGATGCAGGCAGGAGTCAGTCTACTTGTCATGGATGGGATGCCTTTTTTCATGATCATTCCCTTAGATATCGTCAAAGCTATGCGCTTTTCTATCAATTGCTCAATAGTAATTTGTTTACCCACCGTATGCATTCTTTCAAGAGAGAAGCCTCTAGTGAAAACTATGGCCCCCGGGTCTATCTTTTATCATATTATTTTCAGATCTATAAAAGCAAAAACCCAAAAATACCTTGGTGCAATTTATTTACCTTTACTTTATTTTGCACTTTTACTTACCTTTTATACCTATCTCTATCAGATCTCATTCTTGCAAGTAACCGTGAAGGGATTGACAACCCCTTTATCGCGTTGGGTGCATGTATTTGTTTGTTTGTGAAGGTGCAATCATTGGTGACTTGTGTGTTCCTCCTACTGGATTGATACCTTGGTTCTCAACTGAGGGAAATACTTATCTCTACTTTGCTGCATCACCCTTTCCTCTTCAAGGAAAAAACCAACGCAAGCTCAAGAAGTAGCAAGAAGAATTTCTGGCGTCGTTGCCGGGGAGGATCTACATCAAGCCTAACAAGTACCCAGCATAAACTCTCATCTCTTGCATTTACATTATTCGCCATTTGCCTCTCATTTTCCTCTCCCCAACTTCTAAAACGTTTTAAGAAAAACACAAAAATATTTGCCTTTTTATTTGCCTTCTTTCCATTCATCTTTTCGTTTGCCTTTTGTTTTCTTGTGTGCTAGATCGCTTGCTTTGTCACGATGTCTCAAGAAAATACTAAGTTGTGTGATTTTTCCAACACTAATAATGATGATTTTATTAGTACTCCGATTGCTCCTGCCACTAGTGCGAAATCTTATGAAATTAATGCCGCGTTGTTGAATCTTGTTATGAAAGAACAATTTTCTGGTAGTCCTAATGAAGGTGTTGCATCCAGTCTAAATACTTTCGTTGAATTGTGTGATATGGAAAAGAAAAAAGATGTGGATAATGATATTGTTAAATTGAAGTTATTTCCTTTCTCCCTATGAGATCATGCTAAAACTTGGTTTTCATCCTTTCCTAAAAATAGCATTGATTCATGGAATAAGTGTAAGGATGCTTTTATTTCCAAGTATTTTCCTCCCGCTAAGATCATCTCTCTTAGGAACAATATAATGAATTTTAAGCAACTCGATCATGAACATGTTGCACAATCATGGAGAGGATGAAATTGATGATAAGAAATTTCCCTACTCATGGTTTAAGTTTATGGATGATCATACATTTTTTTTATGCTGGATTGAATTTTGCATCTAGAAATCTTTTAGATTCCGCCGCAGGTGGTACTTTTATGAAAATCATATTAGGAGAAGCTACTAAACTCCTAGATAATATTATGGCAAATTACTCTCAATGGCATACCGAAAGATCTTCTACTAGTAAAAAAGTGCATGCTATTGAAGAAATTAACACCTTGAGTGGAAAGATGGATGAACTTATGAAATTGATTGCTAGCAAGAGTGCTCCTATTGATCCTAATGATATGCATTTGTCTACTTTGATTGAGAATAATAGTGAATCTATGGATGTGAATTTTGTTGGTAGGAACAATTTTGGTAATAACGCGTGAGGAAATTTTAACCCTAGGCCGTTTCCTAGTAATTCCTCTAATAATTATGGTAATTCCTACAATAATTTTTATGGAAATTATAATAAGATATCTTCTGATCTTGAGAATAATATTAAAGATTTTATTAACTCCCAAAATATTTTCAATGCTATGGTAGAAGAAAAATTGCTTAAGATTGATGATTTGGCTAGAAACGTTGATAGAATTTCTCATGAGATTGATTCCTTTAAGATTAGATCTATGCCACCCAAGATTGATATTAATGAGTCTCTGTAATCTATTCAAATTTATATTAATGAAAGTAGGGAGAGAACCGCTAGGATGCGAGCTAAGAGAGAATGGCTAGAAAAGGTTTGTTCTTCTAGTTTTCGCGATAATTGTGATGAAGATCTTAAAGTGATTGGTGTGACTCCTATTGAATCTTTGTTTGCTAATATAAAACTTGATAAATAAGGAATTGGAGAGGATTAAACTTTAGCTAGAAGGCGTCCCAGTAATTTGGAGGGTGAAGATCTTAATGAAAAAATTGATAAAAGTGGGATTGGCAAGGTCAAAACTTTAACTAGTGATGAGCCCACTCTCTTGGATTTCAAGGATTTTAATTATGATAATTGTTCTTTAATTGATTGTATTTCCTTGTTGCAATCTATGTTTAATTTA
Source organism: Thinopyrum elongatum (assembly GCA_011799875.1). Lineage (NCBI taxonomy): Eukaryota > Viridiplantae > Streptophyta > Magnoliopsida > Poales > Poaceae > Thinopyrum > Thinopyrum elongatum. Next base: position 18,980,627 of record CM022299.1, read on the forward strand.
CCTCATGCTTATAATCAAAATAAGACTTTTACTAAATATATCATTAATGCTATGAGAAAATCTTTTGAAGAAAAACTTGAGTTGGAAGTTCCAATATCTAGAAAGCTTTATGATGAATGGGAACCTACTATTAAGATTAAGATTAAAGATTATGAGTGCAATGTTCTCCTCGATGTTTTTGGAGATCTATTCGATGTGATCTTCTTTTGCGGTGCGTTTGTTGAGATCCGATGAATTGTAGATTTATGATCAGATTATCTATGAATATTATTTGAGTCTTCTCTGAACTATTTTATGCATGATTAAGATAACTTTGTATTTGTCTCCGATCTATTAATTTGGTTTGGCCAACTAGATTGATTTTTCTTACAATGGGAGAGGTGCTTTGTAATGGGTTCAATCTTGCGGTGCTTATTCCAAGTGACAGAAAGGGACATGACACGTATTTGTATTGTTGCCATTAAGGATAAAAGGATGGGGTTTATTTCATATTGCTTGGATCTATCCCTCTACATCATGTCATCTTGCTTAAGGTGTTATTCCGTTCTTGTTAATTTAATACACTAGATGCATGCTAGATAGCGGTCGATGTGTGGAGTAATAGTAGTAGATGCAGGCAGGAGTCGGTCTACTTGTCACGGATGTGATGCCTATATTCATGATCATTGCCTTAGATATCGTCAAAGCTATGCATTTTTCTATCAATTGCTCAACAATAATTTGTTTACCCTCCGTATGTGTTCTTTCAAGAGAGAAGCCTCTAGTGAAAACTATGGCCCCCGGGTCTATCTTTTATCATATTATTTTCAGATCTATAAAACACAAAACCCAAAACTACCTTGCTGTATACCCACCGTATACCTTTACTTTATTTTGCACTTTTACCTATCTTTTATACCTATCCCTATCAGATCTCATCCTTGCAAGTAACTATGAAGGGATTGACAACCCCTTTATTGTGTTGGGTGCAAGTATTTGTTTGTTTGTGTAGGTGCAATCATTGGTGACTTGTGTGTTTCTCCTACTGGATTGATACCTTATTTCTCAACTGAGGGAAATACTTATCTCTACTTTGCTGCATCAGCCTTTACTCTTCAAGGGAAAAACCAACGCAAATTTAAATAGTAGCAGTGCGCCAGGCGGAAATGGGCTAGCCTAGTCGGTCGGCCTGTGATATGTGAAAGGTTCATATTGTCCTTTATACATTTAATGAGGGGGGGGGGGGGGGGGGGGGGGCTGTACCCATGCGGGACTTGACAAATAATTAATTATAGACAAAGAAACAAAAAATGATAAACCCAACTACGCGTGTTCTGCGCTTGATCAACTTGCCGGCACATGCATGTTTGTGACATATGTGATGATTAACGTTCTCATGTTCATTTTCCTAGACGGCGAAAAAGAATTCAGATCAATGCAGAATACACACACATATATAACATGGTCGATCACCATGTTAAAAAAAACATGGCCGATCACCTAGCCTCGATAGTTCCTTCCAACAGAAAACCCTCGCACACAAAAAACAAAAGAATAAGTTGACCATCTTATATAAATTGAAGAGTGTACATCTAAAATTTCAGACAATCTTGATCGAGCAATGCACACAACCATCTTTATTATACTATTCAACAAAGACTGACAAAAATAAATACATAGATGAACTCAAAGCCATCTTCCTAATGATCTATGTCGCTACCCCTATTAGCTTGTTGATGATGTGAACTGACAACGCATCAACACACACCATATAATCCGGCGGCCTCACCAAGCCATCCCACGGCGAGCCGAGATCATCAACCGGTCTAGCAGATCCTTAGCGCGCACCGCATGTGCACACTTCAGAATCCGCCGCTGCCATCTTCCGTCGTCCCAATGTTAGGAGCAATCCATGCATTGGACTTGCCAGGCCTTACCGACGTCGACGCTACCACGACGCCATATCGTGCCACCGCCCGCGCTCTCCATGAAGTCGCATTTGTCACCACGACTCCTCTGCACCATGCTGTCGAGACCCGCCGTTGTCGACGCGGTATATATGACGCCACTCCACCTCCAACCCAACACATGCCCCAATCAATTCCTCCGCCGGCAACACCACTATCCAAGCTCCCCTAACAACATGACACTCCTCGATAAAAGGCATCAAGGACTCCACAAATGATCCCTCCAAGGGGGTAGTGATGTCGAGGACAACACCACCATCCAATCCGGCATGGCCTGATCTAAGGTTTTCACCCGGAGTCACAAGACATGAGGCCTGTATGTGCGACAGATCGGCGACGGCACCTCAGAGGAGGGACACGACATCCACGGACATCATTCCCGCCGGCACTGACAAGCTCAATGCTTGGTTTTCACCCAGATTTGTGCAACCCACTCCACTGTATTCTAGGCAGCCGAGGCTCTGAGAGAAGTCACTGCCAGCCGACCAGCACCACCGAGCACACGACTGGGAGGAACTGAGCCGAACAGAGGGACTGAGGAGGCCCGCATCGCTGCTCACCAAAGCTCGTATAAAGGAGGAACACCACTAGCTTCCGCCATCCTCAGCCGCTCGAGCCGAGTTCAACAGGAAGCCCCGCCGCCACGTCCGAGATCGAGGCCCGGGCACTGCACCACCGAAAACCGCTCACCACTCCACCATCACGCGTATGGCCATGGGAAAATGAAGCCCTGCTGCCTTGCTCATGCGTGCCGCCCATATACAACAGTCGATGCTCCTGTGGACGAGATCTGGAAGGACGCAACTGCCGACCGAGGACCACGCCGAACCGCTGTGCCCGGCGCCGTCCGAGCTTTGCCGGTGGGTGCCTTAGGCAGCGGAAGGGGAGGTGGCGGCGGGGTTATGGTTGCGCCCCCGAGTCACCAGATCAGGTGGCGCGGGAGTACCGTTTTGATCAATCGATCTTTTTTAAGCCCTCTCGATCAAGAGGTTCAATCCAATCAAGATTCAGTGCAATGAGAGGTAATTGCTGAAAACCACCACATATGAGACTAGGGTAACCAGTTGGTACCACTTTTGAGACAACTCACAACGCATCACCATTTTTAGGCTAATTAGTAATAAAAATCACTGACGGTCGTTTGAGATCGCGAAGACAATGGATCCCAGTTGTTAGGCTGAGTTGGCCTGCCAATGTGGACAGGTGGATGAGGGACCCATGTGTTAGCCTCACATCTTCCCCCTTCTTTTCTTCCTCCTCCTCATCTCTCTCTCCGTATCCCATGCCACTGCACGCTCGTCTAGACTGTCGACGGTCGCCATGTTGCTCGTGCTCACAACATTGAGGTCCCACGAGGTCGCGCTGCAGATGGCCAGGGTGGGTCATGGCAGGTCCGTTCATGAGATGATGACGTCGAGCGCTATCGAGGCGCGCATGACCTTCCACCCCCACACCTCCCCTCCCGCTCCCGCACCCCCACACCTCGCTTCACGCTCCCACAACCCCCACACCCCACGGCGCGCCCATCACCTGTCCTAACCGCTCACCACAATGGCTCGACACGTAAAACCATTGGAGAGGGAAGTATGAGGAGATTGCGGAGGACGACATGACTAGTGCCATGAAGGAGAAGTCGGAGGAGCTACTGAGGCCTACTCCTCCTAGCTGTGCACACACGCGTGCGCCTGCTTGGTATGCCATGGACGCCGACTGAGACGTCTCCGATGTATCTATAATTTTTGATTGTTTCATGCTATTAGCATACCACTTTTACATATTATTTGACAACAATCTATATTTATTTTATTTGTACTATCCTATTAACCCAGTACCAAAGGTCAGTTCCCGTTTTATAATGTTTTTTGGGATTTTAGGTGAAAATTTCAGGAGCCGGAATGCCCTGAATTTTGTCGTGATTTTTATCGGAATTATCAGATTTTTTTTGGCACAAGAATCAATGCAAGATGAGGCCCATGGGCCCCACAAGGGTAGGCCGCACGGGTACCCCATGGTCGCGCCATGAGGGCTTGTGGGGGATCCGTAAGTCGGATGGAGCTCTCCTTCGGCCGCAAGAAAGCTAATTTTCTGAAAATATCGTGTTAAAATTTCATCCCAATCGGAGTTAAGAAACTCCGGCTATTTAAGAAATGTTGTTCGGCCAGAAAACAGTACCGAAACAGAGAGGAAAACCTAGAGAAAAAGAGGAGAGATCCAATCTGGAGGGGCTCCCGCCCTCCGGGGGCTTTAACGGGTTGCGGGAGAGTGGACCGCTGGGGGAACCATCATCACGACGACCATCTCCATCAACACCACCGTCTTCATCAACACCTCCATCGCCTTCCTCCCTATATAATCAGCGGTCCACTCTCCCGCAACCCGTTATAATCCCCTACTTGAACATGGTCTTTGGTGCTATGAATTATTATCCAATGATTTGTGTCATCGTATTATGTTTGACTAGACCACTTTTGTCCTATGGATTGATTGATGATCATGATTGCTTTGATTTTCATGTTTTATTTTGTTGCTGTCCTTTGGTGCCCATTATATATATATGAGCGCACACCATACATATTATAATATATAGTGTTGCAATATGTGATTAATTTGCTTATGATGGGTTGCGGGAGTGATAGAAGCCTAAACACTAGTTGGTGAGTTGTTGCATATGGGATGAAGGGGGCCAATTTTATCTTAATGATATGATTGGGTTTAGCTTAACGGACTCGTTATTAGTTGCGGATGCTTGCTAATAGTTCCAATCATAAGTGCATGCAATTCAGAGTAAGGGATGACATGTTAGCAGAGGCCTCTCCCACACATGAGACAAGAATGACGACGATCGATCTAGTTATCAATTGACTAGGGACAATTTCACACATCCTACCACCACTTTTCCACACTCGCTATATTTACTTTATTGTTCTTTATTAAAATAACACTTAACTTTTATTTTCACATTCTTTATTATCTTGCAAATCTATCATATTACACATATAGAGTAGTTTTATTTATTGTTCTAGGAAAGAAAACATTAAGTGTGCGTAGATTTGTATCGGTGGTCGATAGAACTTGAGGGAATAGTAATTCTACCTTTGCCTCCTCATTGAGTTTTACACTCTTATTTATTGAAAGGGTACAAATGATTTCCTATACTTGTGGGTTATCACCGACCATGACCGCATCAAGGTCGACGACGATGGTCAGCCAGAGGCCCGACAGACCTCATCCTCCCGTCCTCCAATGCCTCCCCTTAATTGGGCTCGATCAAGCACAAGACAATAACAGGGCCCTAATACATCCACTCTGCATCATTATTTCTTATTGTAGTCACTGTTCAAGATATCTTCCGATATGCCGATAAATCGGCCGATTTATCGCTTATCTCTGTCTGACCGATAAGATAAATTGACCGATAAATCGGCCAATATGGTGATAAATCGGCCGATATGCCGATAAACTGGCCAATTTACCCCTTATCTTGGGTCGACCGATAAGTTCCCGATAAGCGATATCCCCAACATTGATTGTAGTTTATCTTATTTCATTGATGTATTTCACATTATGGTGCAATTCTAATGTTTCTCTCTTAAAATGCAAGTTATAGAAAGGGAGGGAGATTATCGGCAGCTGAAATTCTGGACCTAAAATAGCAACAGAAGAGAAAGCAATTCTCCAGAGCTCAAAATGAAGCGTGAATTTTTGGAGAATTATTTTGGAATACATGAAGAATATTAGAGCAAAGAAGTACCAGAGAGGGCACCAGCCAGCCACATGGACAGGTGGTGCGACCTACCCCCTGGCCACGCCCCTTCTCCATGTGGACCCCTGGAGGTTCTTCTCCCGATGCCCTTTGGCCATAAAAACCTATTCACCCTAGAAAAAATGACATAATTTGTTTGTGACTTTCCGACGTCGCCTGCAAGACAAAATTTGGGCGGAGCACTTTTGCTCTCCGATGGAGCGATTCTGCCGGGAAAACTTTCCTCCGGGAGAGGGAAATCAAAGCCTTCTTCACCATCAACACTCCATTCATCATGAGGATCATCATCTTCATCAGCACCATCTCATCTCCAAATCCTAGTTCATCTCTTGTGCTCAATCTTTATATCAAACCTCGGATTGGTACCTCGGGGTGCTAGTAGTGTTGATTACATCTTGTAGTTGATGCTTGTTGGTTTAATTGGTGGAAGATTATTATGTTCAGATTGGTAATCATATATTTGTAACCACTGATCATGATCAATATGATGAGTTGTGAGTAGTTCCCTTAGTTCTTGAGGACATGAGAGAAGTCTTGTTACTCATGTGAAGTTGATGATCGTTCAATGTTTTGATATTATGTTGTCTTGTTCTTCCTCTAGTGTCATGTGAACGACAACTACATGACATTCGCCATCTTTGGTCCTTGGGGAATGCATTGTGAAATTAGTTTGTGGGTCATGGTTTGCGGGAGTGATAGAAACCTAAACCCTGATTTGTGAATTATTTCGTAAGGGGTTGTTTTGGATCCAACTCTTTAATGCTATGGTTAGATTTATCTTAATTACCTCTTGTAGTCACGGATGCTTGCACAGAGAGTATAATTATAAATAGGTATTTGTTCAAGTTAGGACAGTACCTTAGCTCCGGTCTAATGATGTCGCTTGAACTACGTCGGTATTTCCCCGAAGAGGAAGGGATGATGCAGTACAACTACGGTAGGTATTTCCCTCAGTTATGAAACCAAGGTATCAATCCCGTAGGAGAACCAAGCAACTCTATGTAAACGGTACCTGCACACAAAGAAAAAATACTTGCAACCCGACGCTTATGAGGGGTTGTCAATCCCTCAACGGGCAACGGTGCCAGAAATTGTCACATGGACGGGATAAAAATTGTGATAGATTGGATAAATAGATCATGATAAAACGCAAAATAAAATAAATAGCAAAAAAGTGCAGCAATGTATTTTTGGGTTTTTGGAATAATAGATCTGAAAACAAAAGCGAATAAAAATAGATCTCAAAGCAAATATGATGGAGAATAGACCCGGGGGCCGTAGATTTCACTAGTGGCTTCTCTCAAGAAAATAGCACACGGTGGGTAAACAAATTACTGTTGGGCAATTGATAGAAGATCGAATAATTATGACGATATCCAAGGCAATGATCATTATATAGGCATCACGTCCAAGATTAGTAGACCGACTCCTGCCTGCATCTACTACTATTACTCCACACATCGACTGCTATCCAGCATGCATCTAGTGTATTAAGTTCATGGAGAAACGGAGTAATGCAATAAGAATGATGACATGATGTAGACGAGATCTATTCATGTAGGAATAGCCCCCATCTTGTTATCCTTAATAGCAACGATACATGCGTGTCTTGCTGCCCCTTCTGTCACTGGGAAAGAACACCGCACGTTCGAACCCATCACAAAGCACATCTTCCCATGGCAAGAAAAATCGATCTAGTTGGCCTAACTAAACCAAAGATTCGAAGAAGAAATACGAGGCTATAAGTAATCATGCATATAAGAGATCAAAGAAAACTCAAATAATATTCATGGATATAGATCTTATCATAAACTCAAAGTTCATCGGATCCCAACAAACACACCGCAAAAAGAGTTACATCAAATAGATCTCCAAGAGACCATTGTATTGAGAATCAAAAAAGAGAGAATAAGCCATCTAGCTACTGCCTACAGACCCGTAGGTCTGTGATGAACTACTCACGCATCATCGGAGAGGCACCAATGAGGATGATGAACCCCTCCGTGATGGTGTCTAGATTGGATCTGGTGGTTCTGGAACTTGCGACGGCTGGAATTGTGTTTCGTCGACTCCCCTAGGGTTTTTGGAATATTGGGGTATTTATAGGGCGAAGAGGCGGTGCGGGAGGCCACCGAGGTGGGCACAACCCACCAGGGCGCGCCTGGGCTCCTCGGTGCGCCCTGGGGGGTTGTGCTCCCCTCGGGCCTCCCCTCTGGTACTTCTATGGCCCATGTTGTGTCTTCTGGTCCAAAAAAATTCTTCAAAAAGTTTCGCTGCGTTTGGACTCCGTTTGGTACTGATATTCTGCGAAGTAAAAAACAAGCAGAAAACAGCAACTGGCACTAGGCACTATGTCAATAGGTTAGTTCCAAAAAATGATATAAAGTTGCTATAAAATGATTGTAAAACACCCAAGAATGATAATATAATAGCATGGAACAAGCAAAAATTATAGATAAGTTGGAGACGTATCAGCATCCCCAAGCTTAGTTCCTACTCGTCCTCGAGTAGGTAAATGATAAAAATAGAATTTTTGATGTGGAATGTTGCCTAACATGTTCATCACATATTCTTTTCTTTTGTAGCATGGACATTTGGACTTTTATAAGGTTCAAAGCAATAGTCTAGTTTTGACATGAAGATTTCAATACTCAAGCATATCAACAAGCAACATGTCTTTCAAAATATCAACACTAAAGAAAGTTATCCCTAGCCCATCATGCTCAATCATTGATCTATTCATGAAACACACTCGCATATTAGCTACATCCAATGCTCAAGTATGATCATAGTGCCCCTTAGTTGGTGCTTTATAAGAGAAGATGGAGACTCAAATAAAATAAAAATTGCATAAAGTAAATAGATAGGCCCTTCGCAGAGAGAAGTATGGATTTGTAGAGGTGCCAGAGCTCAAAGCTAAAAAAATTAAAGATAAAAATTTTGAGAGGCATACTTTTCCCGTCAATGAAAATGACCGAGTAATTCCCAACACTTTCCATGCTAGATATATCATAGGCAGTTCCCAAACAGAAAATAAAGTTTATTCCTTTTTCCACCATTCTTTCACAATCCATGGCTAGCCGTATCCACGGGTGCCTTCCATACCAAAACTTTCCAAGGAATTTATTATTTGACAACATAAAGTAAATTTCTTTTTCATTTCAGGACTGGGCATCCCTATTACCGCCGTACTCTCGTGCAATGACAAGTGAATAAACACTCATCTTTAGAATAACACATCTAGCATGGAAAATATTGACCACCCCCTGCTGCTTCATGAGCGGTACAAGCACACAAAAAGGAAAATTATTTTGAAAATTAGAGATGGCACATACGAATTTGCTTAGAACGGCACGGGAATACTGCATATAGGTAGGTATGGTGGACTCATATGGCAAAACTTGGTTTAAAGAGTTTGGATGCACAAGTAGTATTTCTACTTAGTACAAGTGGAGGCTAACAAAAAGATTGAGAAGCAACCAACCAAGAAATGAAAAATCACATAAGCGAGCATTAAGTATAACTAACACCGAATAATGCACCACAAGTAGGATGTAATTTCATTGCATAACTATTGACTTTCGTGCTTGCATAGGGAATCACAAACCTTAACACCAATATTCTTACTAACGCATAATTACTCACCAACATGACTCACATATCACGATCATCATATCTCAAAACTATTACAAGGAATCAAGTTTATTTTGTCCAATGATCTTTACGAAAGTTTTTATTATATCCCTCATGAATATCTATCACTTTGGGACTAGTTTCATATATTGCAATTGATTTTGACAAGCTCAAACAAATTTAAGTGAAGAACATGAGCATAAAGATTTTCATCTCTCAAAATAATATAAATGAAGCATGAGAGAATTTCTTCAAAATTACTAAATCTCAAATAAATCTAAGTGAAGCATGATAGCATTTCTTCAAAAATAACAAAGCACACCATGCTAAAAAAGATATAAGTGAAGCACTAGAGCATTTCCATAGCTCAAAAAATTGAAGTGAAGCATAAAGAGCAATTGTAACAAATCATAGCATAATTTTGGCTCCCTCAAATAGGTGTGTCTAGCAAGGATACTTGTGACAAACTAAAAATCAAAACAAGCAAAGACTCATATAATACAAGACGCTCCAAGCAAAACTCATGATATGTGACGAATAAAAATATAGCTCCAAGTAAAATACCGATGGTTGTTAGAAGAAAGAGGGGATGCCACTCGGGGCATCCCCAAGCTTAGTTGCTTGTTTCTCCTTGAATATTAACTTGGGGTACCGTGGGCATCCTCAAGCTTAGTTGCTTGTTTCTCCTTGAATATTAACTTGGGGTGCCGTGGGCATCCCCAACCTTAGGCTCTTCTTACTCCTTATTCCTTCATCCATCGTGATCTCACCCAAAACTTAAAAACTTCAATCACACAAAACTTAACAAAACCTTCGTGAGATCCGTTAGTATAAGAAAACCAATCTTCACTTTAAGTCTGTTGCAAACCCATTCATATTTTATTATTGCATTATACCTACTATATTCTAACTTTACCATGGCTTATACCCCCCGATACAATCCATAAATTCATCAAAATAACCACACAATGCAACGAAAACAGAATCTGTCAAAAACAGAACAATCTGTAAATACGCGAATTGATATTATACTTCTGTAACTCCAAAATTTCTGAAAAATTAGGACAACGTAAGAAATTTGTATATAAATCTTGTGTAAAAAATTCAGAGATTGTAGTTGCTTCTGTGAATTTGTAAAATTATTTTACTGGACACAAAAGTTTCTGTTTTCCAACAAGATCAAATCAACTATCACCAAACATGATCCCAAAGGCTTTACTTGGCACAAACACTAATTAAAACATAAAAACACAATTATAACAGAGGCATAATTGTGCAAACACTCAAGAATAGAAAGAAAAAGGCAAAAATAAATTTTATTCATTGGGTTGCCTCCCAACAAGCGCTATCATTTTACGCCCCTAGCTAGGCATAATGCATAGATTCAAGTATTGTCATCTTTAGTTTTAGCAAATTTTGTCATGGCTTTCTCAAACCTGGGAGGCTCTTTACGCTTCCCAAGATTTTCGGGAAAAGAGACCATCTTAAGATCTAAAATATCCAAATGCTTATTGCAAAGAGTAATCAAAGTATTCATGCGATTGAGGTTTCCACTGATATGTTTAAGAGGTTCGTTATATTTTTGCAACTCAACCAAATGTTTATGCAAATCACTCAACTTGTCTAGAATTTGAGCTCCTTCTTGAGTAAAAAAAATCCCCTTTTTTATTGGTGGAATTCCCAAAATCCCTTCTAAGATCTCATAAGCGGTATTAGCATGAAGCTCAAAAAAATTCCCTTTACCGGCAAAATCTAAAAGTTGTCTATGATGCAAGGCCAATCCTATATAAAAAATTTGAAGCAAAATCTTTGCATCCCCTTTTAGATTGCTAATGCGATAGGATTCCATTAGCCTATACCAAGCATCTTTCAAATTTTCTCCTTGTTTCTGCTTGAAGTATAAAACTTCAAAATCTGGTGACAAAGGAGGAGTAGTCATGCTAGCCATAGTGACAAAGTAGGCAAGCAAGATCACACACAAAAGGACAGATTTGACGAGAAAAAGACGAACGAAAAAGAGGGCGAATAAAACGACAAATTTTTTGTGAAATGGGGGAGATGAAAATGAGAGGCAAATGGCAAATAATGTAAATTGCTAGGAGATGAGATTTGTAATTAGGAACCTGATAGATGTTGATGATGTCTCCCCGGCAACGGCGTCAGAAATTCCTTTTGATGTAGCTTGAAATACGTCGGTATTTCCCCAAAGAGGAAAGAATGATGCAGTACAACTACGGTAGATATTTTCCTCAGTTATGAAACCAAGGTATCAATCCAGTAGAAGAATCAAGAAACACTATGTAAACGGTACCTGCACACAAAGAACAAATACTTGCAACCCGACGCTTATGATGGGTTGTCAATCCCTCAACGGGTAACGGTGCCAGAAATTGTCACGTGGACGGGATAAAAATTGTGATTGATTGGATAAATAGATCTCGATAAAACGCAAAATAAAATAAATAGCAAAAAAGTGCAGCAAGGTATTTTTGGGTTTTTGGAATAATAGATCTGAAAACAAAAGCGAATTAAAATAAATCTCAAAGCAAATATGATGGAGAATAGATCCGGGGGCCATAGATTTCACTAGTGGCTTCTCTCAAGAAAATAGCACACGATGGGTAAACAAATTACTGTTGGACAATTGATAGAAGATCGAATAATTATGACGATATCCAAGACAATGATCATTATATAGGCATCACGTCCAAGATTAGTAGACCGACTCCTGCCTGAATCTACTACTATTACTCCACACACCGATCGCTATCTAGCATGCATCTAGTGTATTAAGTTTATGGAGAAATTGAGCAATGCAACAAGAACGATGACATGATGTAGACGAGGTCTATTCATATATGAATAGCCCCCATCTTGTTATCCTTAATAGCAACGATACATGCGTGTCTTGCTGCCCCTTCTGTCACTGGGAAAGAACACCGCACGATCGAACCCATCACAAAGCACCTCTTCCCATGGCAAGAAAAATCGATCTAGTTGGCCTAGCTAAACCAAAGATTCGAAAAAGAAATACGAGGCTATAAGTAATCATGCATATAAGACTCAAATAATATTCATGTATAAAGATCTGATCATAAACTCAAAGTTCATCGGATCCCAACAAACACACCGCAAAAAGAGTTACATCAAATAGATCTCCAAGAGACCATTATATTGAGAATCAAAAAAGAGAGAAGAAGCCATCTAGCTACTGCCTACGGACCCGTAGGTCTATGATGAACTACTCACGCATCATCGGAGAGGCACGAATGAGGATGATGAACCCCTCTGTGATGGTGTCTAGATTGGATCTGGTGGTTCTGGAACTTGCGGCGGCTGGAATTGTATTTCGTCGACTCCCCTAAGTTTTTTGGAATATTAGGGTATTTATAGGGCGAAGATGCGGTGCGGGAGGCCACCGAGGTGGGCACAACCCACCAGGGTGCGCCTGGGCTCCTCGGCGCGTCCTGGGGGGTTGTGCTCCCCTCGGGCCTCCCCTCTGGTACTTCTTTGGCCCATGTTGTGTCTTCTGGTCCAAAAAAATTCTCCAAAAAGTTTCGCTGCGTTTAGACTCCGTTTGATACAGATTTTCTGCGAAGTAAAAAACAAGCAAAAAACAGCAACTGTCACGAGGCACTATGTCAATAGGTTAGTTCCAAAAAATGATATAAAGTTGCTATAAAATGATTGTAAAACATCCAAGAATGATAATATAACAGCATGGAACAAGCAAAAATTATAGATACGTTGAAGACGTATCATCTACCCACATAATACTTATCAAGGCAATGAATGTAAGTCAAATGAATCATGGTGAATGTAACTTGGTGATATTCCCATGTGTCCTTAAGAGCGTTTTAATCACTATAAGAAGTATCACCGGCTTGTCTTTAGCACAATTAAGGATTGGGCCACTTACTGCATCTTGCTACCTTATTACTTGTTATCTTATTATAAATTATCTTGCTATCAAACTATCTATCAAAACTATCTTACCGTATTTGCAGTGAAATCCTTGCTGAAAACTGCCTATTAATTCCTTCTGCTCCTTGTTCGGTTCGATACTCCTACTTATCGAAAGGACTATGATTGACCGACCCCCTCCTCGTCGAACACGCATCGGCGAGGCTGAGGAGAGGTACGCGCCGGGCCCTTAGAGCTTCTCGCCAGGCTACATGCGCTCTGGCTCGTGCATGTCTGCCTGGCCGCGTTTCTGTCGGCCGACGTGGCCACTCTGCACCCGATGATGTGGCCGCGCCCCGTGTACCTCGTCGACTACGCCTGCTTCCGCACCAAACCCAACCACCGCGCCAATCCAGACTTTCGCATGGTGTTCGAGTCCTGCAAGTTCGCCTGCTCCTGCGAGGGCTATAAGGAGCAGAAGCCCACCTCAAGCCCAACAACACCGCCGCTAGGCTCTCCCGTGCCACCGCCATCGTACCCATGCTAGACGGCAGGATCACCTGCAACGCCCACGGGCTTGCCGCCACGCCGCTCGGAAGCTGCTCGCGGAAATGCCCAATGGGAAGAAGATAAACATCCAGTCATTGTCACATTAGTCCAACAGGTGGGCCATACCTGGCGGATTCGCTGTTTTCACAAGCTCAAACGGCCATCATTGCTTTGATTAGCCTAAGAAATAGTGGTTCGCTGTGAGTTATCTCAAAAGCGGCACCAATTTGTTCTCATAACCTCAACTGTAATGGTTTTGAGTAATTACCTCGTCCAATGATAAAGAGCTAGCAGAGAAAATAATAACATGATAAAACAAAGTGCTGCGCACGACCAGCACTATACGTTGGTGACGTATGACCGTATGACCAATGCGCACATGTTTATTTTCTTTGTTCGTCGGCCAAAATAAGAATATTCAGATATCAACATTGAATAGTTGGTGTATGTTCAAGGGTCGATCAGCCGCGCTCCTTCCAACAGAAAACGACATATATCTCTACTCCTAATGAAGCAGTTGATAGCCTGGTACTCCAGTTTTATTTTCGTTCGGTTTTATTTTCTCCCACCTCTCACGGGTTTTCTTATCCATTGTTTTATTTTCACTCCACTCTTTTCTTTCAAAAATCAGCACTTTCCTAACATATAAAAGATCACGGATCTAACTTTCCTAACTTATTCAAATCAACCGATCTCTCTCATTAATGCAATTTGCTTTAGGAAATAAATAATATATTTTCTGGAGACAAATAACGGATTTTAAGAAAATTAACAAGTAAATCATGACAAATAATCTCTACTCCTAATGGTGTAGTTGGTAGCCTGATACTCCGGTTTTATTTTCGTCCGGTTTTATTTCCTCCCACCTCCCACGGGTTTTCTTATCCATTGGTTTATTTTTCATCCACTCTTTTCTTTCAAAAATCAGCACTTTCCTAACATATGAAAGATCACAGATCTAACTTTCCTAACTTATCCAAATCAACCGATCTCTCTCATTAATGCAATTTGCTTTAGGAAATAAATAATATATTTTTGGGAAACAAATAACGGATTTTAAGAAAATTAACAAGTAAACCATGACAAATAAATCTTATTGTGAAAGTGTTATTTTTTCATCTCTAAAGGGGGAGTACGTGTGTTGTTTTGTTTATTCGTAACTCCCACCTCTCCGACGATCCCCCTCGCCCCGAGTTTTTCTTTCAACCGAACCTAACCTCCATTTCTAGTTTTCCGTGGTCTTTAACCTTACAAAATAAAACGTTCCCGGCCAAAAAAAATTCTCGAGCGAGTTCTAGGTCAAATCCCGCTGGCAAGCTGTCGCCACCTCCCTCGCATACGGCGCGATACTCCTGCATGGTGTCGCTGCACATCCCGCTCGCACTCCATCCCTGCTATCATCCCGCTCGCACGTTGCCGCCACCCACTCGCTCAAATGATGCCATATCCTCTGGCTCATTAGAGTCAAGCCCTTGGGTGATGGTGACGATGACATCGGCCAACATGCTAAGGGACTACCAGAGGGCGTGACTGTCAGAAGCACAAGGCGGCTCATAGCGGGGCACGTGGCCGATGCTCATAGCAGCGACGGGCGCGAGCATGGCGCGGGAGGCGGCCAGGTGCGGTGCGGGCGGAAGGTGCCATGCACTAGTAGAAAACAGGGCTTTGGTCCAGGCCAGCCCAGCCCATTAGTCCCGGTTCAGTCAGGAACCGGGACACATGGGGGCATACGTTCCGATTCGTGCGCCCAGGGGGCCGGCCGGGGCTCGTGGGGCATTGGTCCCGGTTCGTCTGGACCCTTTGGTCCCGGTTCCAGACACGAACCGGGACCAATGGGCCTCGCTCCTGGCCCACATCCATTGGTCCCGGTTCGTGGCTGGAACCGGGACCAAAGGGTGGCCTTTAGTCCCGGTTCCAACCACGAACCGGGACCAATGTTGTGCCTATATATACCCCTCGCCCGCGAGCAGAGCACTCCACTACTCTGTTTTTTCTAGCCGGCGAGGGGAGGTGTTTCTGGTGCTCTAGCTCACCTCCTATGCACATGAGGTGTTTGATGAAATGCCTGAGCAACACTACTTAAGCTTTCTCCTCTCCAAACTCGACCTTCAAGCTCCATTTTCCTCAAGATTTGTCTAGGTTTAGCGGTCCGTCACGTCCCGTCCCCGTCTTCACCGCCGTCGATCGCCCGCGCCGATCTCGTCGCCGGCATAACCGTGGTGAGCCTCTTGTTCTTATCTTCTTTCTAAAAGAAAAAAATTCTTACTTGTATGATTTACATAGATACTTGTATAATTTTCTTACTTTTATTATTGTTTGTTATTATATAGTGCGATGGTTTTGGTATCCGCCCCCGTCGGCCCTCGTCCTGTCTATGATTCGGATGTGGTATATATTATATTTTATAACTATTTGGTTCATTTGTTGTTTATGACAATTATGCCGACCAACGTGACATAGATTTTTTTTATCTAGGAGGTATGTGAACCGGAAATTCCAACCGACCCTATTGTCGAGAGGTTAAATTTAGTTGAAGAAGAAAACAATTACTTGAAGGAAAAATTGAAAAAATTGAGGAGGAGAAGATGATATTGGAGTTGCATGTTGCGGATGTCGTCGATGATCACAAGATCAAGATGGATGCAATGCGCTTCAAGATTAGAAAGTATAGAAAATATGCCATTCATACCGAGGCTTGGTATCATTATGCCGTTGGATCAATTGTTACCTTGGTTGCGATTATGATCGCATTTGTTGTTGCATTGAAATGTTTTACATAGTTTCAATAATGTATGGTTTAATTAGATGCTCTGAAGAGCTATATGTTGTTCAATGAGAACTATGTATGTACTTTGGTTTTAATGTGATGATGAACTTCTATTAATTTGGTCACTTATCTGTTCATGATGTTTTGTAATGGTTTTTGACACACTTAATTATATATAATGCACGCAGATGAACCGGCAATAGATGTACGGTGACAGACGCACCTCCGAGTATATTAAGGGCGTGCATAATTTTCTCGAAGTGGCTGAGGCAAACAAGCAGAATGGTTTTATGTGTTGTCCATGCCCTATATGTGGGAATACGAAGTCTTACTCTGACCGGAAAATCCTTCACACCCACCTGCTTTATAAGGGTTTCATGCCACACTATAATGTTTGGACCAGGCACGGAGAAATAGGGGTTATGATGGAAGACAACGAAGAAGAAGAGGACGATGACAACTATGTGCCCCCTGAATACGATGATGCTGCAACGGGGGAAGCTGAAGATCAAGAGGAACCAGACGATGTGCCCGATGATGATCTCCACCGGGTCATTGTTGATGCAAGGAGACAATGCGAAAGTGAAAAGGAGAAGCTGAAATTCGATCGCAAGTTAGAGGATCACCAAAAAGGGTTATACCCCAATTGCGAAGATGGCAACACAAAGCTCGGTACCGTACTGGAATTGCTGCAGTGGAAGGCAGAGAATGCTGTGCCTGACAAAGGATTTGAGAAGCTACTAAAAATATTGAAGAAGAAGCTTCCAAAGGATAACGAATTGCCCGACAGTACGTACGCAGCAAAGAAGGTCGTATGCCCTCTAGGATTGGAGGTGCAGAAGATACATGCATGCCCTAATGACTGCATCCTGTACCGCGGTGCGTACGAGGATTTGAACGCATGCCCGGTATGCGGTGCATTGCGGTATAAGATCAGACGAGATGACCCTGGTGATGTTGACGGCGAGCCCCCCCAGGAAGAGGGTTCCTGCCAAGGTGATGTGGTATGCTCCTATAATACCACGGTTGAAATGTCTGTTCAGAAACAACGAGCATGCCAAGTTGATGCGATGGCACAGAGAGGACCGTAAGAAAGACGAAAAGTTGAGAGCACCCACTGACGGGTCGCAGTGGAGAAAAATCGAGAGAAAGTACCGGACTGAGTTTGCAGGTGACCCAAGGAACGTATGGTTTGGTTTAAGCGCGGATGGCATTAATCCTTTCGGGGAGCAGAGCAGCAATCATAGCACCTGGCCCGTGACTCTATGTATCTATAACCTTCCTCCTTGGCTGTGCATGAAGCGGAAGTTCATTATGATGCCAGTACTCATCCAAGGCCCCAAGCAACCCGGCAACGACATTGATGTGTACCTAAGGCCATTAGTTGAAGAACTTTTACAGCTGTGGAATGGAAACGGTGTACGTGTGTGGGATGAGCACAGACAGGAGGAATTTGACCTGCATGCGTTGCTGTTTGTAACCATCAATGATTGGCCTGCTCTCAATAACCTTTCAGGACAGACAAACAAGGGATACCACGCATGCACGCACTGTTTAGCTGAAACCGAAAGTATATACCTGGACAAATGCAGGAAGAATGTGTACCTGGGGCATCGTCGATTTCTTCCGACCAACCATCAATGTCGAAAGAAAGGCAAGCATTTCAAAGGCGAGGCAGATCACCGGAAGAAGCCCGCCATGCGTACCGGTGATCACGTACTTGCTATGGTCAATGATTTACACGTAATCTTTGGAAAGGGTCCCGGCGGACTATCTGTTCCGAATGACGCTGAGGGACGCGCTCCCATGTGGAAGAAGAAATCTATATTTTGGGACCTACCCTACTGGAAAGACCTAGAGGTCCGCTCTTCAATCGACGTGATGCACGTGACAAAGAACCTTTGCGTGAACCTGCTAGGCTTCTTGGGCGTGTATGGAAAGACAAAAGATACACCGGAAGCACGGGAGGACCTGCAACGTTGGCACGAAAAAGACGGCATGCCTCCAAAGCAGTATGAAGGTCCTGCCAGCTACGCTCTTACCAAAGAAGAGAAGGAAATCTTCTTTGAATGCCTGCTCAGTATGAAGGTCCCGTCTGGCTTCTCGTCGAATATAAAGGGAATAATAAATATGGCAGAGAAAAAGTTTCAGAACCTAAAGTCTCATGACTGCCACGTGATTATGACGCAACTGCTTCCGGTTGAATTGAGGGGGCTTCTACCGGAAAACGTTCGATTAGCCATTGTGAAGCTATGTGCATTCCTCAATGCAATCTCTCAGAAGGTGATCGATCCAGAAATCATACCAAGGCTAAGGAGTGATGTGGCGCAATGTCTTGTCAGTTTCGAGCTGGTGTTCCCACCATCCTTCTTCAATATCATGACGCACGTCCTAGTTCATCTAGTCGACGAGATTGTCGTTCTGGGCCCCGTATTTCTACACAATATGTTCCCCTTTGAGAGGTTCATGGGAGTCCTAAAGAAATATGTCCGTAACCGCGCTAGGCCAGAAGGAAGCATCTCCATGGGCCATCAAACAGAGGATGTCATTGGGTTTTGTGTTGGCTTCATTCCTGACCTTAAGAAGATTGGTCTCCCTCAATCGCGGTATGAGGGGAGACTGACTGGAAAAGGCACGCTAGGAGGGGACTCAATAATATGCAGGGACGGGCATTCTTGGTCTCAAGCACACTACACAGTTCTACAGAACTCTACCTTGGTGACCCCGTATGTCGATGAACACAAGAACATTCTGCGCTCCAAACACCCAGAGCAGTGTGACGACTGGATTACATGTGAACACATCAGGACTTTCGGCAGTTGGTTGGAAACACATCTCAGAGGTGACAACACTGTTTCTGATGAGCTGTACTCGTTGTCCAGGGGACCATCTTCGACTGTATTGACTTACAAAGGATACGAGATAAATGGGAATACATTTTACACGATCGCCCAAGATCAAAAGAGCACTAACCAAAACAGTGGTGTCTGCTTTGATGCAGCAACCAAGAGGGGAAAGGACACATATTATGGTTACATAGTGGACATATGGGAACTTGACTACGAACATGATTTTAAGGTCCCTTTGTTTAAGTGCAAATGGGTCAATCTGTCAGGAGGCGGGGTACAGGTAGAGCCACATTACGGAATGACAACAGTGGATCTAAACAATCTTGGGTACACAGACGAACCATTCGTCCTAGCCAATGATGTGGCGCAGGTTTTCTATGTGAAGGACATGTCTACCAAACCGAGAAAAAGAAAAGATAAGGAAGCGAATACATCATACGATGAGCCAAAGCGCCACATAGTTCTTTCAGGGAAAAGAGACATCGTGGGAGTGGAGGGTAAGACAGACATGTCTGAAGATTATGAAAAGTTTCATGAAATTCCTCCCTTCAAAGTCAAGGCTGACCCAAGCACCCTGTTAAGCAATGAAGAATATCCATGGTTACGGCGCAATAAGCAAAGGACACAAGCGAAGAAAAAGTGAAGACAGATGAAGTCAGAAAGGGTTGAAAATTGATGATGTGGCTTTGAATGGTTCATTTTGAGCACACAAAAAGCCTGGAGTTCAAAATAGTTCAAAAAAATATGGACAACCCTTTGTAACAGGTGAGTTTTTGTCCGAAACCCTGATACTTCGAAAGAGATTGTCCATTTTGTACACGAAGTGCATCCAGTTTTTGCCGTAACCCTCTCAACTTTTTAGCACATGCTATGTGGGTGAAATGATGATATCATGCCAATTTTCAACCTCTTCAGAGTTCATTTGAAGTGCTTTTCAATTTCAGGGTCATTTAGCTCAAAAAAATCAGTAAATGCATGAAAAATAACAGATGAACTCAGAAAGGATTGAAAATTGATGATGTTGCTTTGAATGGTTCATTTTGAGCACACAAAAAGTCTGGAGTTCAAATAAGTTCAAAAAAATGAAATCCCTTTGTAACAGATGAGTTTTCGTCCGAAACCCTGATACTTCGAAAGAGATTGTCCATTTTGTACATGAAGTGCATCCAGTTTTTGCCGTAACACTCTCAACTTTTTAGCACATGCTATGTGGGTGAAATGATGATATCATGCCAATTTTCAACCTCTTCAGAGTTCATTTGAAGTGCTTTTCAATCTCAGGGTCATTTAGCTTAAAAAAATCAGTAAATGCATGAAAAATAACAGATGAAGTCAGAATGGCTTGAAAATTGATGATGTCGCTTTGAATGGTTAATTTTGAGCACACAAAAAGTCTGGAGTTCAAATAAGTTCAAAAAAATGAAATCCCTTTGTAACAGATGAGTTTTCGTCCGAAACCCTGATACTTCGAAAGAGATTGTCCATTTTGTACACGAAGTGCATCCAGTTTTTGCCGTAACCCTCTCAACTTTTTAGCACATGCTATGTGGCTGAAATGATGATATCATGCCAATTTTCAACCTCTTCAGAGTTCATTTGAAGTGCTTTTCAATTTCAGGGTCATTTAGCTCAAAAAAATCAGTAAATGCATGAAAAATAACAGATGAACTCAGAAAGGGTTGAAAATTGATGATGTTGCTTTGAATGGTTCATTTTGAGCACACAAAAAGTCTGGAGTTCAAATAAGTTCAAAAAAATGAAATCCCTTTGTAACAGATGAGTTTTCGTCCGAAACCCTGATACTTCGAAAGATATTGTCCATTTTGTACACGAAGTGCATCCAGTTTTTGCCGTAACCCTCTCAACTTTTTAGCACATGCTATGTGGGTGAAATGATGATATCATGCCAATTTTCAACCTCTTCAGAGTTCATTTGAAGTGCTTTTCAATTTCAGGGTCATTTAGCTCAAAAAAATCAGTAAATGCATGAAAAATAACAGATGAACTCAGAAACGGTTGAAAATTGATGATGTGGCTTTGAATGGTTAATTTTCAACCTCTTCAGAGTTCATTTGAAGTGCTTTTCAATCTCAGGGTCATTTAGCTTAAAAAAATCAGTAAATGCATGAAAAATAACAGATGAAGTCAGAAAGGCTTGAAAATTGATGATGTGGCTTTGAATGGTTAATTTTGAGCACACAAAAAGTCTGGAGTTCAAATAAGTTCAAAAAAATGAAATCCCTTTGTAACAGATGAGTTTTCGTCCGAAAGCCTGATACTTCGAAAGAGATTGTCCATTTTGTACACGAAGTGCATCCAGTTTTTGCCGTAACCCTCTCAACACGAAGTGCATCCAGTTTTTGCCGTAACCCTCTCAACTTTTTAGCACATGCTATGTGGGTGAAATGATGATATCATGCCAATTTTCAACCTCTCCAGAGTTCATTTGAAGTGCTTTTCAATTTCAGGGTCATTTAGCTCAAAAAAAATCAGTAAATGCATGTAAAATAACAGATGAAGTCAGATAGGGTTGAAAATTGATGATGTGGCTTTGAATGGTTCATTTTGAGCACACAAAAAGTCTGGAGTTCAAATAAGTTCAAAAAAATGAAATCCCTTTGTAACAGATGAGTTTTCGTCCGAAACCCTGATACTTCGAAAGAGATTGTCCATTTTGTACACGAAGTGCATCCAGTTTTTGCCGTAACCCTCTCAACTTTTTAGCACATGCTATGTGGGTGAACTGATCATATCATGCCAATATTCAACCTCTTCAGAGTTCATTTGAAGTGCTTTTCAATTTCAGGGTAATTTAGCTCAAAAAAATCAGTAAATGCATGAAAAATAACAGATGAAGTCAGAAAGGGTTGAAAATTGATGATGTGGCTTTGAATGGTTCATTTTGAGCACACAAAAAGTATGGAGTTCAAATAAGTTCAAAAAAATGAAATCCCTTTGTAACAGATGAGTTTTCGTCCGAAACCCTGATACTTCGAAAGAGATTGTCCATTTTGTACACGAAGTGCATCCAGTTTTTGCCGTAACCCTCTCAACTTTTTAGCACATGCTATGTGGGTGAAATGATGATATCATGCCAATTTTCAACCTCTTCAGAGTTCATTTGAAGTGCTTTTCAATTTCAGGGTCATTTAGCTCAAAAAAATCAGTAAATGCATGTAAAATAACAGATGAAGTCAGAAAGGGTTGAAAATTTATGATGTGGCTTTGAATGGTTCATTTTGAGCACACAAAAAGTCTGGAGTTCAAATAAGTTCAAAAAAATGAAATCCCTTTGTAACAGATGAGTTTTCGTCCGAAACCCTGATACTTCGAAAGAGATTGTCCATTTTGTACACGAAGTGCATCCAGTTTTTGCCGTAACCCTCTCAACTTTTTAGCACATGCTATGTGGGTGAAATGATGATATCATGCCAATTTTCAACCTCTTCAGAGTTCATTTGAAGTGCTTTTCAATTTCAGGGTCATTTAGCTCAAAAAAATCAGTAAATGCATGTAAAATAACAGATGAAGTCAGAAAGGGTTGAAAATTGATGATGTGGCTTTGAATGGTTAATTTTGAGCACACAAAAAGTCTGGAGTTCAAATAAGTTAAAAAAAATGAAATCCCTTTGTAACAGATGAGTTTTCGTCCGAAACCCTGATACTTCGAAAGAGATTGTCCATTTTGTACACGAAGTGCATCCAGTTTTTGCCGTAACCCTCTCAACTTTTTAGCACATGCTATGTGGGTGAAATGATGATATCATGCCAATTTTCAACCTCTTCAGAGTTCATTTGAAGTGCTTTTCAATTTCAGGGTCATTTAGCTCAAAAAAATCAGTAAATGCATGTAAAATAACAGATGAAGTCAGAAAGGGTTGAAAATTGATGATGTGGCTTTGAATGGTTCATTTTGAGCACACAAAAAGTCTGGAGTTCAAATAAGTTAAAAAAAATGAAATCCCTTTGTAACAGATGAGTTTTCGTCCGAAACCCTGATACTTCGAAAGAGATTGTCCATTTTGTACACGAAGTGCATCCAGTTTTTGCCGTAACCCTCTCAACTTTTTAGCACATGCTATGTGGGTGAAATGATGATATCATGCCAATTTTCAACCTCTTCAGAGTTCATTTGAAGTGCTTTTCAATTTCAGGGTCATTTAGCTCAAAAAAATCAGTAAATGCATGAAAAATAACAGATGAACTCAGAAACGGTTGAAAATTGATGATGTGGCTTTGAATGGTTAATTTTCAACCTCTTCAGAGTTCATTTGAAGTGCTTTTCAATCTCAGGGTCATTTAGCTTAAAAAAATCAGTAAATGCATGAAAAATAACAGATGAAGTCAGAAAGGCTTGAAAATTGATGATGTGGCTTTGAATGGTTCATTTTGAGCACACAAAAAGTCTGGAGTTCAAATAAGTTCAAAAAAATGAAATCCCTTTGTAACAGATGAGTTTTCGTCCGAAACCCTGATACTTCGAAAGAGATTGTCCATTTTGTACACGAAGTGCATCCAGTTTTTGCCGTAACCCTCTCAACTTTTTAGCACATGCTATGTGGGTGAAATGATGATATCATGCCAATTTTCAACCTCTTCAGAGTTCATTTGAAGTGCTTTTCAATTTCAGGGTCATTTAGCTCAAAAAATCAGTAAATGCATGAAAAATAACAGATGAAGTCAGAAAGGGTTGAAAATTGATGATGTTGCTTTGAATGGTTCATTTTGAGCACACAAAAAGTCTGGAGTTCAAATAAGTTCAAAAAAATAAAATCCCTTTGTAACAGATGAGTTTTCGTCCGAAACCCTGATACTTCGAAAGAGATTGTCCATTTTGTACACGAAGTGCATCCAATTTTTGCCGTAACCCTCTCAACTTTTATGAAACTCTAATAGCAAAAATAATAAACTAAAAGAATGAACTAGAAAACTTTGATGAAACTCTAATAGAAAAAGAATGAACTAGAAAACTTTAATGAAACTTTAATAGCTAAAGGAATCAACTAAAAAACTTTTTAAACCTCTTGTATTATTGAAACTAAAATTATATAAAATTTATGCAACTAAAATTATCAAAGTATTTTCTCTTCAAAACATTAAAAGAAAAAGAATTTTCATAAAATAAATAAAAAAAGCAAAAAAGAAAATAAAATAAATAAGTAGAAACAAAATAAAATAAATAAGTAGAAACAAAATAAACTTTAATAAATAAGTAGAAACAAAATAAAATAAAATAAAATTTAATAAAATAAATAAAAATAGCAACAGTAAGTATTTTGTTGTAAGTAGAAACAAAATCAAATAAATAAAGCAACAAAGAAAATAAAATAAAAATAAAAAAAGTGCCGCCTACTGGGCCACCACGGCCTGAATACGACTAGAAACCCAACCATGGGCCAGGATTTAGGCCCGCAGCAGGCCCAGTAGGCCCACAGGCACATAGTGCGAGTTTAGGTCCGAAAGCCTGCAGTTGAGAGGAGCTCGAGAGAGTGGGCGCAGCAGCGCTTATAAACCACTCTCGAGCACTCTCAACTAGCGAGGTGGGACTAAACTTTTGGCCGCGACGCGGGCAGCACAAGGCTTTTTGTCCCGGTTGGTGGCACCAACCGGGACTAAAGGGGTGCATTGGTACCGGTTCGTGGCACCAACCGGGACCAATGCACGCCCTTTAGTCCCGGTTGGTTCCACCAACCGGGACCAAAGGTCCCTGCTTCCCGCCCTTTGGGCTGCTGAAAAAAGACCTTTGGTCCCGGTTGGTGGCACCAACCGGGACTAAAGGGGGGCATTGGTCCCGGTTGGTGCCACGAACCGGGACCAAAGCCTTTGCTATATAAGCCAGCACTTAAGAAATTTTCAGATTTCCATCGCCAGTTTGTGCCCGACGCCCCAGCGCTGCTCCTCGTCGCCATCGCCGTCGTCGCCCTGCCTCCGACGTCGTCGCCGCGCCGCCCCTGCCCCGAGCCCTCGACGCCGTCGCCGCCCGCTCCCCGCACCTCGTCGTCGTCGCCCAGCGGCCCTGCCCCCGACCACGCCGTCGCCGCGCCGGCCCCTGCCCCGCGCCCAAGCCCCTGCCCCGGCCCGCCCCCG
Source organism: Thinopyrum elongatum (assembly GCA_011799875.1). Lineage (NCBI taxonomy): Eukaryota > Viridiplantae > Streptophyta > Magnoliopsida > Poales > Poaceae > Thinopyrum > Thinopyrum elongatum. The sequence goes on from CM022299.1 coordinate 19,006,124, forward strand.
TCGTCGCCGTCGTCGTCGTCGCCGTCGCCATCGCCGTCGCCAGCCGCCCCCGCTGTGAGCCGCCGCGCCGCCCCGTCTCTGTTTTTTTTTCATTTTTTATTAGATTAATTTTTTGTTCATATATATATATAATGTATATATTTATGTATGTGCCTATATGTATGTAGATGTTCATAATGTATTAATTTTTTTGTTCAGAGCATGTTTTTGTTCATGATGAGGGGGGTGGGGGTCGATGTACATATGTATATATATGATGTAATTTTTTTGTTCATATATATATAATGTAATTTTTTTCAATGTATATATTTATGTGGTAGCTATATATGCATGATGAGGGGGGTGGGGGTCGATATACCCCCTCCCCGATAACTTTGACATGAGGGGGAGGGGTCGATATACCCCCTCCCCGATAACTTCGACATGAGGGGGGGGGTCGATATACCCCCTCCCCGATAACTTCGACATGAGGGTGGGGGGGTCGATATACCCCCTCCCCGATAACTTCGACATGAGTTGGGGGGGTCGATATACCCCCTCCCCGATAACTTCGCCGCGTGCTCCCCCGAGCTCGGCCTTGCTCTGCCACTGCTCAAAAGTTTCAAATGACCAAAGTGGGTTTTTGCATAAAAATGATCTATAGGCATAAGAGGACTTCTCAAAAAATTTGTGGCATTTGAAAAGAATTATTTGAAATAGTTCTAGTGCAACAGGGTCATTCTAGAGTTTGAAAATACTAATAAATTTTTTTTTGAGGCCAAATCATTATAAAAATAATTACTACTGATGTGTTTGTTCATAGCATTTTTTTCAATGTATGTATGTATGTATGGATGGATATAGAAAATGTTCATATATGATGTTTTTTTTGTTCATAGCAATTTTGTTCCATGTATGTATGTATTTTTTTTAGATGTGCTATGTTTTTTCAGATGAGATGAAATGAGATGAGTTGTCCATTTGTTGTATAAACATAACCCCGATAACTTCAATTCCCCTCGGGAGTACATGTAAAAAAATTCAGAGTTGTTCATTCACTTCGACATGAGGGGGGACGTCGATCAACCCCCTCTCGCCCGAACAAGTCTATGTATTATTTTATATCGCGGTGGACATATATCAAAGTTTGATCATATGTCAAAGTTTGAATTTTGACATATGCAACATTTGATCATATGTCAAAGTTTGAATTTTGACATATGCAACATTTGATCATATGTCAAAGTTTGATCATATGTCAAAGTTTGAATTTTGACATATATAGATTTATCAAGAATGCCCCCATTATGGATGTGCACAAGTTGATCCAATTTTTTTTCTGATCTCATCTATATATATATTCTTCTATATGTCACGTTGTCTGTCAAAGTATTGAAGAAATCCATGGCTTCATCATTAGTCGGAAGTAACAGGCGTATGATGCTACGAAGCTCTTCAAAGTTGTTTTGGAACGGAGTTCCTGATAGAATAATTCTCCTTTTGATACGAATTTCAGCAAAGGCCTTCCAAACAGCGATATTCGGAAGGCTCTTGCTGAACTTTGTACCAAAAAGCGAATTATTCTATCGGGAACTCCGTTCCAAAACAACTTTGAAGAGCTTCGTACCATTATACGCCTGTCATTTCCGGCTAATGATGAAGTCATGGTTTTCTTGAATTCTTTGACACTAGACAACGTGACATATAGAAGGGTAGATGAGATCAGGAAAAATATGGACCATTTTCTGCACATCCAGAATGGCGTCATTTTGTTAAATCCCTTGTCGGTCCGGACGTCGGACATTCATGAGAGAGGCGGTTCGTAGAAGAGTTGTCGAGGCCACCCCAAACTGTAGAAGCGTCGAGCTAGCTAGGTCTACGTTTGCACTAATATATCCATCTGTCATGTTTGTATATTAATTGCCATGTTGTAATATTTGCAGAAACTATGGAGCACCGAGACATCGAAGCAGAACAGTTGTTGGGGGACATAATCCTCGGCGGAGGTGATATCTTGTCGTATCTCAACGACACCAATGGTCTGGAAGGAGAGGGTGAAGCAGGCTCCGGTGATCGAACAATGGAGGTGGAAGGACATGATTATGATGGCTCCGATGAGCAAACGGAGGAAGGAGCTGTTGCAAAGTCCAGCGAGGTATATATATTAATTAAGCCTATGCTGACTAGCTAATTGATGCATTAATTGTTTTGGTATGTACACATATTAACTCTCTTCTTTCTTCTTTTCTAGCCCTCCGGATCGAGCCAAACTTCGGTAACGAGACGAGGCCCGAAGAAAAGGTTGCGCCAGGATGAAAGGTTCACGATCACAGCAATCAAGGGCGATGGCCAACCGATTGAACCCAGCCGGACCAAGGAAGCATTTTCTGCTCAGTGCGGGGTTCTTGTTAGGGACATGATCCCGATCAGCATCCACCAATGGAATAAGCCTAAGAGCGAAGACCCTCAAGTGTCTTTTGTCAACGATAGACAGAAAGATGATCTTTGGACCGCGCTGAAGGCAAATTTCACCCTACCGTCAGAGGAGGATCCGGATAAGCCAGTTATAGAGCCATTGGTCAAGGCTCATGCTCTTAAGAAGATGGTAGATCTATTCAGGAGGTGGAAGAATGAGTTGAAATCAACGTTTGTCGACAAAGGGAAGACTCCAGAATTCACCGGCCGATTTGAGAAGATAAGAGATCACTGGCCCGCATTTGTGGCCCACAAGACATCGGAGAAGAGTAAGAAGATGTCAGCGACAAACAAGAAAAATGCTGCAAAGAAGGAGTATCACCATCGCACGGGGTCAGGTGGCTACCTCAAAGCCCGGCCGTTGTGGGACAAGGCTGAGAAGGACCTGCTTGATAAAGGGGTCGAACCAGAGACATTGAACTGGCCAGACGGTTCAAGGACTTGGTTCTTCGGGGTTGGGGGAACCTTGGACCCTGAAACAGGGAAGTGCCGTTGGACGAAGGAGCAACTTGAAATACCCGTCAAGAAGCTTCAGAAGTATATCGCCGCAGCGCAGGAAGGGACGTTCGTTCCCGACAGAGAGAACGACGAGCTCAGACAGGCCCTCGGGAATCCTGAGCACCCAGGACGAACACGAGGAACGGCAGGCTCCGTTGCGTGGAGGGTTGGGTTTCCCAGCGCAGGCGGTTACAAAACCCGGGAGAGGAGGAGGAAAGTGGAGCAGACGGAACTGCAGTCGCTGAATGCAAGGGTACGAGCGCTAGAGGAACAAGCACTACTAGTTCAGAGCCAGCGACCTGCCGGAGCTACCCCAGAAGCTACCCCTCCATCTCAGCGGAGAAGTAGCGTGGCTTCCACCGAGGTCCTTCAGCAGCCTGACTTCATGGCTCCCAGCTACCCCGTGGATGCTATCACGGAGGCTCAAGATTGCCACCTTATGGCGCAATGGCAGCACCTCAAAGTCAAGGCGGCTGTCGGCTCTGTTGCACCTTCTGGACCCGGCGCAACTTTTCACTGCCTTCCAATTCCACAAGGCTATGCTGTTGTGATGATCGATGAAATAACGGAGGGATTTGAGGAGCTCCAGCTTGACCACCCTACCGGTGAAGGGGAGACTCAGCTGGGTCTTGCTCTGAAGACTCCATGTCTATGGCGGAAGGAGCTCATCAACCTTCCGAACTGGACGCCTCCGCCTCCTCCTCTGGCGAGTCAGGGCACTCCGCCTCCTCCTCCGGCGAGTCAGGGCACTCCGCCTCCTCCTCCGCCTCCTCCTCTGGCAAGTGATCAGGGCACTCCGCCTCCTTCTCCGCCTGCGCCGGCGCGTCCGAGCAGCTCGCCTCCTTCTCCGCCTCGTCAGCAACAGCGAAAGACAGTCGCCGCCGCTCCGGCTGCTCCGGCGCGTCGTAGCACTCCGCCTCCTTCTCCGCCTCGTAAGCAACGAAGAAAGACAGCCGCAGCCACTCCGACTGCTCCGGCGTCTAGCAGTACAGCCAGAGGCGGGAGGCAATACAGATTCGGTCCGACTCTCACGCCTCTAGAGAAGTTACCATACAAGATGACCGATGAGGAAAACGCGGAGATCTGTAAAGCCCAAGTGAGGGACTTTTTTGCAAAGAAAAATCCACCTCCGGAGGAGAAGATGGATCCGGTGAAATTGAAGCGCACTGTGAAGAACCTGAAGCGACCACCACCGCCTCCGCCGGATGACAACCACGTCCGCGCTCTTAAAAAGGCAGTGGAAGGAGCGCGCCGGTCGGGAACTACTTCAACTGACAAAAGGTTACAAGAACGAAGAAGTGGGAACAAAATTCCCCAGCTCGGCGAACAGGCAAACCAATCGTGCCCCCCGCTCAAGGTGTCTAGCGATATCGTCGCAAATCTGCCGGGGATGCTGCCCGGTACCAATCCTGGTGATTACCTGCCCGACGATGCACATTTTGATACAATGGAGGTGGACGAACACAAATACCAGTACGGGAAGCCTCTCGTCAGACCTGGTGATCCTCCTCTAACAACGATGATGCGAAGATTCCATAAGTGGTACATGGACACCGGCAAGTCTGGGAAGGATATTTTGACGCTGAGAGTTAAAGAGGAGCACGACCTCGTTGGAATTGATCTGTTGTCTGTTCCATTTGAGGAGTTCTTCCAGTTTTTCAATCAAAAGGACCTCGATAAAATAATCATCACTTGCTACTGTCTGTAAGTACTATACTTCTGTAATTAAGTCTCTATATATAGCTCAGCTCTTTCATTGCATGTATATATAATTATCCTCACTATATTATGCAGATTGAAGATCGTCGAATGCAGAAATGCACAAATCTATGATATTGGGTTCATTAACACAAATCTCATAGATGAATGGACGGTTACATATAATCCGAAAGAAATCGAGGCCAACTTGCTACAATCGTTGCTTAAAAATCAAAACAAAGATAAAATACTCTTTCCTTACAACTTCAAGTGAGTGTTACTGTCTTCTGCATATTCGGTTTCCATTATTACTCGAGGTTATAGTAATGTAATTGATGAGTTATGCATGCGTGCGCAGCTTCCACTTTATTCTCCTAGAGATTAAGCTTGAGCAGGGACTAGTAACCGTCTTAGACTCAAGACGAAAAGATCCCAAGGAGTATGCGGCCATGACTGAAATGCTCCAGAAGTAAGTTCAATCGATCATTATCGCACCATATCGGCAACTTTGTTCATTTCCTGATATCAAGTAATTATTTTCTTTGTCTCGCAGGGTTTGGAAAGTGTTCACCGCAGAAGTTCCGGGACTGCCGGGGGATCTGCGATTTACACACCCGAAAGTAAGTACTACTAGCTAGTTCTGCGCATCTCCCATTGATTCTAGCTAGTTTCATCAATACCATTTATAATGCTTGATTATCAGTTTGATTGAGCTCTATTTCTCGTAAAGTGGTTGTGGCAGGAAGGCGGGAATAATTTTTGTGGATACTACGTTTGCGAGTACATCTACAACGCAAGGACCTCTAAGCGGGGCTACTCTGAAAAACAATATGAAGTGCGTAAGCAATAATATTCACAATTTTATTTTATTACCATCATTTGTGTTGAGTTTCATTCATATATATGTATTGACCCCCTTCTTCAAATTAGATTTGGCAGATGCAGGATGAACTCCTACCACAAGATCGCTTAAAGGCAATTCAAGAGGAATTGGCTGGATTCTTTCTTGACCACGTCATCAATCCAGCCGGAGAATACCATGTGGAACTTGACATCAGATGTTAGGGATCTTATATTGTATATATGTAGCTAGTAGCGTCGGATAGATATACGAAAACTTGTTGTTCGACCAATCTCTCGGAGAAGGAGGAGGTCGATCACTTCTCTCTGTATATGTTCATGACGATCTTGTGTACTTAATGGTTTCCTTCTTTTGCTTACTAGCTAGCGTGTCGAGTCCTCTCGATCTATACGTATAGTACGTAGCGTCGACCAAGCACGGAGATAAGAAAGGACACTTCTCTCTATTAGCTAGCTAACACAATATATGAAACCCCTAAATTAACCCACAAAACCCCCCCCCCCCCCCCCCGCCCTTTCAAAAAAAAACAAAAACCCCAGCTCCTGAGCTACTGACACGTGGATGATCTTTGGTCCCGGTTGGTGTTACCAACCGGGACTAAAGGCCCTCCTCTCTGGGCTCGCCGCAGTGGCCACGTGGAGCCCCATCTGTCCCGGTTCGTATAAGAACCGGGACTAAAGGTGTTGGGCTTTAGTCCCGACCCTTTAGTCCCGGTTCCCGAACCGGGACAAATGGGCCTTATGAACCGGGACAAATGGGCCTTTTTCTACTAGTGATGGGATCTAGGTGTATGTGGCCAAGGAGATGGGGCTGCCAGCCTACCTCCTCTTCAACTCAACGCTTTTGGATTCCTGGGCAACCTCAACTTGGATCAACTTTTTCAAGAGAGGATACATGTTATTCAAAGGTAAATGGTCTTGATCAAGGCTCTTCAGTTTTTTCGTTGTCTGATTTGGCTTGCAGTTTCTACAAATGATATGGGGCTTAGTCTTTGGATTGCATATTATCCAAACCGGTGTTTAATTTGGCGTCTACACAATCAACTCCAATGTTGCCCAAGTACAACTGGTAATCCCGGCTGAGAGCTGCTTCTTCTTTTTGAATAATTATATGTTTATCTGTTATAGTTAACTTATTATGTAAGGGAGTCACTAAGATGTAGTATGATTTATGTGATTCAAATGGTTTGTAATTTATAGAATTCACTAGGGTACACACTCATTCATGTATCTGTGGCAGGATTCTGATGGAGAAGATAAAGATAGCTACTGTGCTGAAAACAGTTTTACATCCTGGATGGAAAACGAAATGAAAAATCTTTGAGTAAATTCATGCATGTTCTACTGCAAAGGAACTTCTTGAGGGATCTCACTGAAATTGGAAGTACGTTTCTTTTTTTTTTCTTTTATAGAGTTTGAGCATCTTGAAGGTTCATCACTTGATTATTCTTTTGGTGGGTATTTCTTGGTACAATGTTCTCACTGAGGAGCAAGTAGGCGGAGCACAGCAGCGATGTGATACTCCAAACTCCCACTAAATTGCATAGTTAATGATTCAAATCTTAGCATCTCATAATGGGTGTTCAATTACTTTCAAGTAATTTTATTCGTATATGGTGATCTGTTGTAATGTATAGATAATTTTTCTTATTTATCATGACCATTTTGTAATGTTTTCTTACCATTTCTGTAGGGCACCGATTTCTGCTACCACTTGCAATTATTTCTTAGGTAAATTTCTGGACCAGTGCACACCCAGATTTTCAGGATTAATAACACCAGTGGGTTAATAGAAATCCTAACATAGCGGCCCAGTTTATAAGGGAAACTAGGCCAAAAACCGCACAAGCGACATTGTCGACCACACAACGCGACACAAGCCTACAACCGCACCCAAACACACACCCTCAGATCCCAAGATCCAACACGAGGGCTCCGCCTCTGCTCTGGCTATGCGGCCGTGAGCTGCAGCAGAAGCGCCCCTCCGCCACCTTCCCCGGAGCGCGCGTGGTGTTCGCCGGCGGCCTCCTCGGGTGGCAGCGATACTAGGAAGGAGGGAGGGAGGGGAACACGGCGACACTAGAGGGGATTCCCCCGCGCCACCCCTGCACACACATCAATTTATTTTAATGTTATGGGATATAATATAAATGTGTCCTGTTTATGAATTGTGTTTCACATGGAACTATTGATGTTGTTTTGAACAAAGAAAAAAAATTCTTAGTAGGGTTTAAGTCCTTGTTGTTAATAAGAAATTTATGTTTCAAAACTTGAGAGATATGACATGCATAGTCCTGTAAAGTACAAGTAGAATTAAACTCCTGGAACTTATGAAGCCGAATAATATTTCAAGTTGTTTACAATTAGGGTGTAGAGGCCATAAGGCTTCTTGAATCTGACACAAGTCATGCACATTTGACAAGTCAAGACAGAACACACAGATTTTGGCCAAGCCCAATAAAGACATAGGTCCCGCAGGTAAAAGCACTAAGAACACATGTTTTTTCTCCATTCATGTTAACGTACCTTATTATTTCTCTTTCTAGGGCATATTGCTCTTCTCCTTTTTAATATTGATTATTTTCCTTTTTGTGTGAATTTTGTGCATGTCACGCAGCCAATTTTAGTAGTTCAGTTATGCTAATATAAAGTAGTGAGTTTTATTACATGAGAATATGAATAGGGAGGTGAAGGAGGTATATTGGAAACAAAGTTTTGTTGGCAATTCCATTGGAAATATTATCGTAAGAACCGCCTAAGGTATTTTCCAACTTGCCAAATTCATGTGAATAGAGTAATTATTTTAGGGGACTAACTACATTTCTGCATGTAAATAGAACTTGCACTGCAGCCATACTTGAAGAACCACCACAAATACATGCCAATATCAGGGCCTCACTTAGGATCTGGTATGTGGCTTCTAAAAAAGCTCAAGGTTCCGCAATGCATCAATCAACTTACTTTCAGTGATGATCAAGACTCCCAAAAAGCTCAAGGCGCAGGCACACATCATTGTTGGTTTTCTCATGTCATGCCATGCTTGGTCTTGTAACTGAATTTTGAGAATCCGCTGGATGTTCCGCGAGTGTGCAACCAAACTTGGATGACTTAACGTACAAATGCATTATTCATAATGAAAGTAATATCAGTGTATGTGTCTAATAAATTATGGCATACTTTTGTAAAAAGATGACATCTTCTTCCAGATAAAGAAGGGCATACTTTTGTAAAAAGATGACATCTTCTTCCAGATAAAGAAGTGATCATGGTAAAAAAATTACTTTCTTTGTGTAGTCTCCATGACTAGAAGGTTGAAACGTTGAGATCGATATCAGGGAGCGTGCGTTTGTATAAAAGATTATTAGATACTAGTGGTGGCTCAAAGGTGCTCCCCACGGAAAATCGGTCGGCCAAGGAATGAGAATAGCCACATGAACTCCAAATCTCTATGATTTTGTTTGTATTTGAATTAAGAAAAGGGCAAGATAGTAAAATGGTCCTGTGTCTTTATAAAAGTATAAAGAAATACGGATAACAGTGTATGTACATCACCAGCACCACCACCACACTTATGCACTCACACATGGATGGGTACCACAACCCTCCTAACCATTCAACTACTGGTTGGTTTTAATAACATATTTTTAAGTTGTCAATAACATATTATTGTGTTTGATTTTTTTGAGACAATATTATTGTGTTTGATAGTATGATGTGTGTTAGCTGATTGTGAAAAAGAAGGACATGTGTTAGCTGAGATGTGCATTGTTCTCGGTTATTTTAGCTCCGTCGATAGCATCTTAATAAATAAATTTAAGCCCGTGGCAACGCACGGGCATTCTACTAGTAACAAAATAAGTATGAAGAATCATCGTCGATCCAAAAAAAGACATAGTCGATCAGCTTCATATAAAAAATTGAGAAGTATGTTGCATACTATACCAACATCCAGAGAACCTGCTGCTTGCAATTTTTTTCTCTAATTATAAATAAACCGGCCGCCCAGGCCAGGCATGCATTGCATTACTGGTTCAACTCCTCTCAAAATATACAATTTCTTCTTGGACGCCAATATATAGCCAGCGACGGAGTTCGCCAACCATGATGGCATTTGCGAACGGCGTGGCTGGCAGTTTATGCAATGGGAGATGGCAAATTGGAAAACGGCTATGACAGTTTGTTTAAATCGCGGGAGTTTTAGTTGTAAAACTGCCACCGTCCGACGGCTCTGGCGGCGAACGTTCACCATAGCTATTCCGTTTAATTAATCACAGTTGGCACTGTGCTACGTACCATTGAACCCAGCGATGATTGATCAATTAATCGATGAGACCAAGCGGCAGCCGGCAGGTGTTAGTTGGAATCCAAACCACATAAACAACGTGAGATCACCGGCAAGAACCCGCCGTCCATGCAATGTAACCGCGTGAACCCCCGGTGCCAGTGCCTATAAGAATAAGAAGCAAACCCACTCCAGCTGCATCTTCCATTGCTTCTCCTTCCATCGCTTCCTTGTTGTGCTAGCTGTTACCATATCTTCTTGACTCAAGAGATCACACGCTCGGCTTATTCGTTAGCAGGTTCGGTGAAATCGATGTCGTCCGCCGTGTCATTGCAGTCGACGATGCGGCCGGCAGCCCCAGGACTTGGGCGCCAGATGCACGGGTCACCGCCCTGCCACGGTCCACTGCTGCGACCGAGGAGGCCGCGGGTGGCGACGGTGCGCTGCGGCGCGTTCCGGCGGGACCACTACGGGGGCGCGCTGGTGGACGAGGGCATGGCGGTGCTCCGGCGGAGGATCCGGGAGGCGCGGATGGCCGAGACCAGCTACGAGGCGCCGCCGGGGTGGGCGGCCTGGGAGAAGCGCTACTACCGGGCGTACGTCTCTGATGTGTCCGCGCTCGCCGGCGCTCTGCAGTTGCTGGCCATGGATACCAGGCCCGGCGTCGCGGCTGCTGTTGCCGAGCTGGTGCTCGCCGGCGTGCCGGTGTCTGCCGTCTTCGCGCTGCACATCCTCGGGCAGGCGGCGGGATCCGTTTTGCACCTTGTTTCTTGATTGACTATCATTCTTTCGCCGGCAATGCCCCTGCCGCCGATTCGCTTATTTTAATCCGTCAGATTAAAGTGGTGGAATAAAAGCTGTGCAGGTCGTTTCTTTTTTTTTTTTGCTTCTGTACGCACGCTGGTCCACTTGCACTACCCAGAAGTCGATTTTCCATGTGCATCCAGGCCATGCGGTGGAGGTTGCATGCTGTCACGTGGGTGGAGCCCATTCAAATAATGTTGTGACTTCTTTCTACTATCTGCATTTAGATTTAATAAAAAATGTACACAAAAAATCTGTACTTGTTGTTAAATTGTATTGCGTATGTCGCATTGCAGTAAAACTTCACAACAAACACCAAAAATCAAAATCAAAGCGAAAAATAGTTGAATGTTTGTAGCATAAATTTCAGTATTTTTACTAGAAAAAAACATATGTCGCATTGTGCAAAAAAGCTCACAACAAAAATGGAAAAACTATGGAAGCAAAATCGTTATATGTTCCCAGCATATTTTTTAGTATATATTTACAACTAAAAAAGCACTCATGTAGCAGTTCATTGGGCCGTTGCGGCTTTCGTGAAAACGCGAGCCTCCAGGAAGCTTTTTTTCATCGCCGGTTGAAGCTTTTTGCATCTACAATTAAAGCTTTTTTTGTCAGTGGTTGCAGCTTTTTTTGTTGCACACTGTCCTGTTTGAAACTTTTGCATCTACGGTTGAAGCTTTTTTAGTCAACGGTTGTAGCTTTTTCCTTTTCACAGTGCCTGGTAGATGCTTTTTTCATCTACGGTTGAAGCTTTTTCTGTCAACGGTTACAGCACTGGCCGGCCCCTAGCTTCTGCCATCTCTGGTTGAAACTTTTTCATGGTCGGTTGTAGCTTTCTCAGGTGTCGGTTGCAGCTTTGCGGGTTACACAGAACTAGTTGTATCACCCATGCAACAAAAAGTCTACACTGTTTCCAGTAATATTTACCACCGGTTCCGACAAGATGTCTGTTCGGTTGTAGCATCTGTGGGAGAGCTGTTTGAGACGCATGAGGAGGTAAGGCGAGAGGAAAAAGTGACAAGAGGAGACGAAGAATAAACCCAAAAAAAAAGGAAAAAAATGCGGCGCGGAAGAGATAAGCTGCAGGCCTACCGGACGCATGTGCCAGCCTGTTCCCCGCGTGACAGAGCGAGCGAGCGAGGGGCGACCGGCCGAGCGGTCGTCCGGAGGGAAACGTTTCCCTATTTTTTTGCGCTAATTATGTACTGTACTATGGCAGGAGATATAATTAGTTTAGGCCCAGCCATAATTACCTTCATGTGCTGTGTACAGAAGCCCAAAAGAGCCCACACGCATTATCCTGTATTTAGGCCACCGTGGTGAATTGTAGTTTCATTTGTATGTTTGGCAAGACCTACAGTCCATCCCTAAGCCGCTCAGATCGATCTATTCCATGCCGCCGTCGCTGCTATGCCGGTTGTCTTGTGAGTAGCCGGATGCCACATACACACCGTCGTCATGGTTCGTCGATCTTACACTGACAGCAGTGCGGTGCCACATAGAGCGTTCAGTCCGCAGATCGCTGTACTGTATCGGCGTATCCGTTCCTTGAGCACTTGAATCTAAAGGTATGTATTAAGTACTAGTTTGTATTATGTTGGTGGATTTCAAACCAGTAGTCTAGTGATTTTGTTTACTTGCATATAAGACAACAGGTTAATTCACAAATTAAGCGTGTCGCTTTTCCATGGGAGATGACTTTGATTAATTTGGCAAATCACATGATCACTTAATCCAAATGAAATTGCTGCAAAAGACCCCACGGTCTAAAGTCAATCTAATACTAAAGATTCACAAGGATAATTTTCCGTGAAGTTTTATCTATTGTGTGGTCGTTCTCTTCCCTCACCCCCTTCATGTTTAAATCCTGGCCCGCTTCTGCACTTGAGAGCGAACTGTTGAAGAAGATTAATTACAAGGATATCATTGAAGATTTCATTTCAAAGAATACTAAAAGAATGATTTTGTTCAAATAAATATCAAGCAACCGGTAGTTGAATAGGTATGATTTTTTACCCAGCCAATTGCTATGTAACACATTATATCATATACATTATAACATATACATTATAATTGCTCATCAATTCATTTTAGTGAGATAGGGCCCCATTTTTTGTTTCGCACAGGGCCTCGGATTTTGCCGGCCCGGCCCTGCTCCTTAACTGCAGTCGTGAACTCTCGGACGGATTGACCGCATGTTTGCTGAACAAGTAATAAGTGCACCGCACGATAACAGTACCATCCTATTCAGCTAATATCTCGTGCACATGAGATGCCCGATTAATTATCTTGTCAGAAAGTTTAAGATTGCACACCTTGTCAATGATGATCACTTATTTACTGCTGGAAAATTAGGCAAGTTCATGATTAATTCCAGTAAATAATTCATGACTAGAACAGATACTAGCATGCAATAATCTAGCAAACTAGAAGAACAACAAGACATGCATAACAGCAGCGAACACGAAACAATAGCTGTAGAGACAGACATGAACAGATGATGTTGGACGTACTGTTCGTTAGCTGTTGTGGGTGCGACGGTGTTGATGATGATGTTGGCGACGATCTGCTGCTGACGGCGATGAAGACGACGATGAGTAGCACCGCCCGACTTGGACGGAAGACGACCCGTGATGACGAATTTGAGCAGTCACGCAGAGCGCTTCTCAAAAACCTAATTCGTCCTCACCCGATGCAGGATCGCAAGGACGAACGGTTCCGGAGACCTGCTCTCCCACGCGCCGATGCACGCCGGCGTTTGGGATGAAGTAGACCACGACGATGGCGCAAGTTGCGAGATGAGGCAAAACCCTAAGTGTTTTTCGGTGTCTCTTTGGTCGCAGCCGGTAGCTGTATATATATTAGGACCAGAGACGGTATTGTGTCGCGATCACAATCCCAAACCGACTCGGTTTCTAATTCGTATACTTACCGGACAAGAAATCAAAAACTTGTCTGCCAAGACATAAAAATAAAACTGCAAAAGGAAGCTGCGCCCCTGCAAGGAGACGGACTGGATTTCGGCGGACCATTCACGCGCATGTCGCACGTACGTGCCGCCTCGCCTCGCCACGCCACGGCCCGGACCGGCCAGGCGAGGCGAGCGAGTGCGCGCGTGTGGTCTTTCCTTTCTCTTCTCACACACCACTTAGAGTGGTGAAGAGAACCCACTATATAAAGAGGTCCAACTCTTCTTCAACTTTCGGGGTGGGACTAAACTTTAGCACCACCACTTGCCATTTTACACATGGGCTTTGAGATTTCAGAAATTGCTATGGGCCTAGCCCATTAATTCTAACAATCCCCCACCAGATCTCAAATACCCATTTAGAGATTTGCCTTCTCTCACCACTTGTTTAATATACCAGTGTTTCAGCAGAGACTGTTAAGTTGAACTTCTGCCTAGAACTTTAAGCTACATCCATTCACAACTTGACAATGGACTATGCCTTGAATTGCTAGTTTTGTGTGAACAGATTTCACTCAAAGTCTTAACCAGTACCTGACCGCCAGTAGGCTACCCCGCGGTTTGGAGCTTATACGTCATACTTCCTGGTCTCTTCGTGAGCTTACTAGAGATCACCCAAATCTCATAGACTGCGACGTTTACAGTCAGAACTCATATAGGTGTGTTCTTTTAAGACTGCTCTGTAGGACAGCATCTTTGCTAATTATAGCCAATAGAACCACATTAAGGCATGTTGCCAACCTGCCTTACAGCTATGAGAGTTTTGCATCTTCACTTAGAGACGGTCATTAGTTATTACTCTCCTCAGTTAACCAATAGCTTGTTCTTCCCAGATTCTAATTCACGGGATCTTCGATCACAAAGGTTGGGTTACTACTATGGTGTAACATCTATGGGTCTCATACCCATCTCCCTCGATGCAATATCTATCACATTTCGTGATAGTCCCTTTGTAAAGGGATCTGCCAGGTTTTTGTCTGTTTGAATATACGTAACAGCTATTACTCCGGAGTTTCTCAACTTCCTGACAGACTTCAAACGTCTCTTCACGTGTCTTGATGACTTCGCATTATCTTTAGAATTGTTTACTTTAGCGATAACCGTTTGGTTGTCACAATTCATAAGAATAGCCGGTACAGGTTTTTCAACCACAGGCAAGTCCATCAAGAGCTCACGCAGCCATTCTGCCTCAACAGTAGCTGTGTCTAAAGCAGTTAATTCTGCTTCCATAGTTGACCTCGTCAATATGGTTTGCTTGCAGGACCTCCATGACACTGCGCCACCTCCATGAGTAAATACTTACCCACTTGTTGCGTAGAGTACATCAACATCGGAGATCCAGTTTGAATCACTATATCCTTCTAGCACAGCAGGATGCCCTGAATAAGTAATTCCGAAACTCATAGTACCTCTTAGATAGCGCAAGACCCTTTCTAGTGCATGCCAATGATCATCACCCGGGTTGGACATGAACCTACTCAGTTTGCTCACAGCAAAAGAGATATCTGGTCTTGTAGCGCTAGCTAAGTACATGAGTGAACCGACAATTTGAGAGTATCTTAATTGATCTCTTGTTCTTTCTGAGTGTCACACTGGGATCATAAGGTGTTGGAGAAGGCTTGCTATCCATAAAGCCGAACCGGCTCAAGACCTTCTCAACATAGTGAGATTGCGTTAGAGTAATCCCACTCTCATCCTTAATAAGTTTGATGTTTAGAATTACATCGGCTTCTCCCAGATCTTTCATGTCAAAACTTTTTGATAGAAAAGACTTGACCTCATTGATCGCATTAATGTTTGTACCAAAGATCAGTATGTCATCCACATACAAACATAATATGACACTATTGCCCCCACCATGGCGATAGTAAACACACATATCAGCCTCATTAATGACAAATCCTGCAGAAGTCAGAGTTCTTTCAAACTTCTCATGCCATTGCTTAGGTGCCTGTTTCAGGCTATACAAAGATTTTAACAACTTGCACACTTTTCTCTCTTCACCCTTTACCACAAACCCATCAGGCTGATCCATATAGATTTCCTCTTCCAACTCTCCATTGGGGAAAGCTGTCTTTACATCCATTTGATGAATGATAAGACCATAAGAGGCAGCCAAGGAAAATAACACTCGAATGATGGTCATTCTAGCAACGGGTGAATAGGTGTCAAAGTAATCTTCTCCTTCTTTCTGAGTGTAGCCCTTGGCCACTAGCCGCACCTTGTACTTATCAATAGTACCATCAGGCTTTAGCTTCTTTTTGAACACCCACTTACAACCCACAGGTTTACAACCATATGGTCTATCAGTTAGTTCCCAAGTTCCATTAGAAAGAATTGAGTCCATCTCATTATGAACAGTTTCTTTCCAATCATCTACATCCGGAGATGCATATGCCTCTACAATCGTCTTGGGTGTGTCGTCCACAAGGTATACAATGAAATCATCACCAAAGGATTTTGCAATCCTTTGTCTCTTGTTCCTTATAGGAACTTCATTGTTATACTTCTCAAGGACTTCCTCATGTGATTGTTCGAAATATTCATCAGTTGTACTAGATTCAGGAATTATCTCAGAAGAAAATCTAGCAATGCTATGCATATCTTTCATAGGAAATATGTTCTCAAAAAATGTTGCATCACGAGATTCCATTATAGTATCAACATGCATATCAGGTACTTCAGATTTTACCACTAAAAATCTATAAGCAATGCTCCGTTGAGCATACCCTAGAAAGACACAATCCACTGTCTTTGTTCCAAGTTTGCGTTTCTTAGGAATAGGAATATTGACCTTTGCCAAACATCCCCAAGTGCGCAAATAAGAAAGTGATGGTTTTCTACCAACCCACTCCTCATAAGGGGTTTTCTCCTTATTATTGTTAGGAACTCTATTCAGGACATGACATGAAGTCAATAGAGCCTCCCCCCACCATGCCTTCGATAAACCAGCAGTGTCTAACATGGCATTCACCAAGTCAGTCAATGTGCGGTTTTTCCTCTCGGCAACTCCATTTGATTGGGGTGAATAGGGAGGCGTCCTCTCATGAATAATGCCATGTTCCTCACAACATTCATCAAATACTTTGGGAAAATACTCTCCACCACGATCGGACCTAAGACGCTTGATCTTTCTCTCTAGTTGATTTTCAACTTCAGCTTTATAGATTTTAAAGTAGTCTAATGCTTCATCTTTAGTTTGCAACAAATAAACATAGCAAAATCTAGTCGCATCATCAATCAAAGTCATGAAATATCTCTTTCCACCTTTTGTCAACACACCATTCATCTCACAAAGATCAGAATGTATGAGTTCTAGAGGTGCCAAGTTTCTCTCCTCGGCAGCCTTATGAGGCTTTCGAGGTTGCTTCGATTGCACAAAACTATGGCACTTAGAACCTTTGGCAACAGTGAAATTCGGAATTAAACTCATACTGGATAGCCGAGACATTAAACCAAAATTAATATGACATAAACGAGAGTGCCAAAAACTTGCATCATCATTAACACTAGCACAAATTTGGTTTACTGACTTATTGCAAAAATCTGAAAGGAAAAAATGGAACACGCCTCCGCATTCATAGCCTTTGCCTATAAATTGTCCAAATCTTGACACGATTACTTTATTCGACTCTAAAACTACCTTAAACCCATCTCGACATAGAAGGGAGCCGCTAACTAGATTCTTGTTCATAGTAGGGACATGCTGCACATTCCTTAATTGCACGATCTTTCCCGAAGTAAACTTCAGATCCACCGTGCCAATGTCACGAACAGAAGCATATGACCCATTCCCCATTAAGACGAAAGAATCCCTTGCGACCTGATAAGAAGTAAACAGGGAGACGTCAGCACACACATGAACGTTAGCACCCGAATCAATCCACCATGAAGATGATTGAAATACTGAAAACACAATAGGTAAATTACCATACCCATCAGTATTGCTAGCGGTCACCATGTTGACAGTCTTGGAGCTCGTTTTCCCTCTGCGGTCTGCACGTTCAGGGCATTCCTTGGAAAAGTGTCCGGGCTTCCCACAGGCGTAGCACTCTAGCTCAGCCTTGTTGAACTTCTTCTTCTTGAAGGTAGTAGTCTTGGTAGGCTTGTTGAAAACAGGTTTGTTTTTCCTTTTGTTCTTGTTCTGTGGGTACCTCTGCACCATATTGGCGGTAGGCTGAACCTCACCTCCTTTCTCAGTAGTGTCTTTAGCCCGAGCTTTTTCTTCAACATCAAGAGATGCAATCAGATTTTCAACTGATATCTCCTATCTCTTATGTTTCAGAGTTCTGGCGAAATTCCTCCATGAAGGAGGCAACTTTGCAATCATGCATCCAGCCATGAATTTGTCGGGTAGAACACACTTAAGGAGTTCAAGTTCTTTCACAATGCACTGTATCTCATGAGCTTGTTCAACCACAGAACGGTTATTCACCATCTTGTAGTCATGAAAACTCTCCAGGATGTACAGTTCACTGCCTGCATCTGTTGCACCGAATTTTGCATTCAGTGCATCCCACAGAGTCTTTCCGTCATCTATGTGCATGTACACATCACACAGACGGTCAGCAAGAACACTCAGAATGCATCCCACAAACATAGTATTGGCTCCTGGAATTTTCTCTGATCTTCGTCAGACATTCCCTCTGAAGCACCAACACTAACGTGGAAAACTTTCAGAGCAGTAAGCCAGAGCGTGGTCTTCACCTGCCACCTCTTAAAGTGCACACCGGTAAATTTATCCGGCCTCAGTGCATCAGCGAATCCAGCCATAGTTAACTCAGGAAATTGCCTACAATTAGGTTTTTGGATTGTTGGAAAATTAGGCAAGTTCATGATTAATTCCAGTAAATAATTCATGACTAGAACAGATACTAGCATGCAATAATCTAGCAAACTAGAATAACAGCAAGACATGCATAACAGCAGCGAACACGAAACAATAGCTGTAGAGACAGACATGAACAGATGATGTTGGACGTACTGTTCGTTAGCTATTGTGGGTGCGACGGTGTTGATGACGATGTTGGCGATGATCTGCTGCTGACGGCGATGAAGACGACGATGAGTAGCATCGCCCGACTTGGACGGAAGACGACCCGTGATGACGAATTTGAGCAGTCGCGCAGAGCGCTTCCCAAAAACCTAATTCGTCCTCTCCCGGTGCAGGATCGCAAGGACGAACGGTTCCGGAGACCTGCTCTCCCACGCGCCGATGCACGGCCGGCGTTTGGGATGAAGTAGACTACGACGACGGCGCAAGTTGCAAGATGAGGCAAAACCCTAAGTGTTTTTCGCCACGCCACGCCACGCCACGACAGGCGAGGCGAGGCGAGCGAGCGCGCGCGTGTGGTCTTTTCTTTCTCTTCTCACACATCACTTAGAGTGGTGAAGAGAACCCACTATATAAAGAGTTCCAACTTTTCTTCAACTTCCGGGGTGAGACTAAACTTTAGCACCACCACTTGCCATTTTACACATGGGTTTTAAGATTTCAGAAATTACTATAGACCTAGCCCATTAATTCTAACATTTACGTCTCCACATACAATATATGCCTCTTGGAGAGCTGCATTGACGCATGTGCTGCGAGCCGAAAGTGTTCGTATCGCCTCGGCACAACACTAGGGCGTAGGTGATCTCTCCTGCCACCACGGTGTCTCTGGCGAATATTCTGGTGGAAGTCAGCTTTTGAAGCAACGTCATGAACAACAACTTCAATGTTCCATGTGTGTGTTGGACTTTCTTCAACTTGTTGTTGAACTTATGATTGAAGTTGAGGCCGCTTCCTTTGTTACAGTGGTTACTGTAAATCAAAATTTCTATTCCCATGTTTATTAAGTGCCATTTCTATTCCCGTGTTTCAAGAATCCCGTGAATCAAAATTTCCCCTTAAGCCGTCCATACATATACCACATACTTGCGGTATATGACGTTGGGTGGACTCCGTCTGGCTAAATGGCGCGTGAATTACTCACACAACGCGTCACACTTATTCGCACCATGTGATCGATCATCGTCAGAGGTGATCAAGTGGATATGAGAGCTGCATATGGATGATTCGATTGATAGCAGCTGGTCGATATGGACGTCTCTGCTTGCCGGTGCTATATATCCCCTAGTAGCATTAGACTTTCTGAGAGCTCTTTTTGGGCCTAGGACTAATTCGTGGATGGGCAATTAAATAACCTAGAAAAGAGCCTCGAGCTCTGATGTGTTATCCTATGGTAGCTAGAAGCGTTATACTCTCTCTCTGTATCAAAATGTAAGATGTTTTTGATTTTGTATAGGGCATAAACAACGTCTTGATACATTTTGTTACAGAGAGAGTACTTAACAATGCATGGATGAAATGAATGAACTAATTAACCTTTTCTAGTAGGATGCTTGGATGAACTATGATCTAACTAAATTCGAGGTACTATTGTAAATCTGTCCTGATTTATTAGTCTCACTCGTATTGAGGGTCATATTTTGATCATGATTTTAATTAATAAAATATAAATTATGCATAGCAAAATTAATATTGTCGAAAACTATGTTCAAATACGAATCCAATGATATATATTTTGAATGACATGTACTAATATTTTGTTAGTTAAATCTATGGTCAATATTTGACATAAAATACAAAGAGACAAATAAACTATGACCGGGAAAGAGTAGTTCGACCCAATTAGTGCTACGCTCAACCGGCACTATAAGTTGGTGACGTACGCGATGATTGTGATCATCTGCGCATGTTTTAGTAGTCGACGAATTTAGAATTCAGTTTCGTGCAAAAAAAAGTTGGTGCACTCCCTCCGTTCGGTGAAAAGTGTACGTTTGGCTTTAAAATTTGCCCACAAAAGAGTGTACATCTATCTTCCTAATGCACATTAAAGTAGAAAAAAAATGCTTCTCTCTCATCACACGGTAATCAAGACCAATAGCATTCTACACATGGTCTCTTTAATTTTTTCATGCACTTAGGTCATCGGGGGTATGATAATTAAAAAGGAGAGAGATGGTGGCTTGCACATTTCCAATGCATTTTTTACTCCACTTCATAATTTATCCTAAAATTTCTATATGTATACTTTCCCCCGGACGGAGGGAGTATTTAGCATGTCCGGTCAGCTGCTTTCCTTCCAACAGAAGGCGATAAAGAAAATAAAATCAAACTTACTCTCTATTAATAAAGTCAGAAATTCATCGTGGAAAACCGTCGTCGTTGATCATACAATTTCCTTTTTGAAGGGTGGTTGATCATACAAATTAATTTAGTACTAAGTACATATACCCATCCAGAGAACATGTTGCTTGGACTTTTTTCTTCAGAATAACCCGCCGCCCAGGCTACCGAGGCACTACCAGTTCAACTCATATATCAAAACAATACATATATACTCTTTTTAATTATCTGGCACTCTGGTAGGAGTATGATTCAACTCATCGATGATTGATCATTTAATCGATGAAACTGAGAGGCGGTAGGCAGGCAGGTGTTAGTTGGAATCCATGGTCCTTCGTGGTTGCTTAACGAGCTAGGTTATTACTACTCCATCGTTAGCTGGATCCAAACCACAATTAAACAACGAGATTCCAAATCACCGGCCAAAACCCGCCAAGGATAACCGTCCATGAAACCGCGTGAACTCTCTCTACCACTACCTATAAGACGCAACACCCACTCGATCGAGCTGCATCTCTCGCCATTATTCATTACTCACCTCCATTGCTTCCTGCTCCTCCCTCCGTCGCTTTCTTGCTGTCTCATCTTCTTGTGTGAGAGATCACACCTTCGGTTCATTCTTTAGCCGATTCTATTTGACCGATGTCGTCTGCCCTCTCCTTACCGGCGACGGTGCGGCCGGCATCCTCCGGGCCTGGGCGCCAGCTTTACGGGTCGCCGCCGCGCCACGCTCCGGTGCTGCGACCGAGGAGGCCGGCTCCGTGCCACGGTCTGGCGCTGCAACCAAGGACGAGGCGCTGCGGCGCTTTCGGGCAGGACAACTACGGGGGCGCGCTGGTGGACGAGGGCATGGCGGTGCTCCGGCGGAGGATCCGGGAGGCGCGGATGGCGGAGACAAACTACGAGGCGCCGGCGGGGTGGGCGGCCTGGGAGAAGCGCTACTACCCGGCCTACGTCTCCGACGTGTCCGCGCTCGCCGGAGCGCTGCAGCTGCTGGCCATGGGCACCAGGCCTGGCGTCGCTGCGGCCGTAGCCGCACTGCTGCTCGCCGGCGTGCCGGTCTCCGCTCTCGCAGTCCTGCACCTCCTCGGTCAGGCGGTGGGACCCGTTCTGCACCATGTTTATTGATTGATTCATTATTCATTTGTACGCAATGTGTGCTCTCTGTGTCTATAGTCTATACATGTACATAGACAATGCAACGGAGATGTGTAATTACGAAAAAAGGTTTCCCCCGCTTTGTATACAAAGCAACCAACCGAACCATACAAGGATAGGTGCTGGGGCGGAAGCAACACAGTCACGCCCAAAAGAAACGGCAGAGAAAGAGCAAAAGAAACAAACGCCGACAACGGCGGATCAACAAAAACGAAGAAGCCTCGCGATCGCTGCGCCCACCGGGATCTTCCACTAGGCTCCAAGACTCCGAAGCGCCGGCACCTATCAACACCTCCAAGAAGGATCGCGACGATGACGACGCTGCTGCCAAGGGTTTCCCCCGGTACACGACGAGGCGAGAGGAAGGGTAGCCCCCGACGCCCTCCCGGAAGGTCAGGTGGCACCCACAGGCGCCACCGCGCCGGTGTCGGCCACGCCGACAGGGGTTTCCCCTGATCCCAACCCGCACCTCGGGCACTCCGGATCCAGCCACCAAACCAACCACCACCCTGCGCCAACGCGGTCATGAGGCCCCCACGCCGTCTCACCACGGCACCGCTAAGTGAGGGCAGCGCGGCGAAGAATCAGAGCCGGGACTAGAGCATCAGCACCGTCGGCACGCGGGAGGGCCCCACCTCCACCGTCCGCGACGGTAGCCGTCCGGACGCAATAGCAGGAGCACACCAGGCCCGTGGGCCCACAGGCCCGGCCGAGCCCTCGTGGGCCCGTAAAGCTCCCGCCCTCGCGCTGCTGCCGGCACGCCGTCCGCGCCGACGCCCCAAATCCGAGCCGCTCCTCCTCCTCACCGCGCCGCGGACAACGAGGCCACGCCGGGGGGCCGGCCCGCTAGGACCCAGATGGGGCCCGCCGGGCCCAGATCTGGGCCGGGGTCACGATGTCGGCCACCCAGCACCACCACGCCGCCCCGCCGCCAAGGAGCGGCGCCGACACCACGCCTGCCGCCGGCCGCCGCCGCAGGGCCGCCGGACCGCAGCCAAGCCAGGCTGCACCGCCGACGCCTCCCTGTCCCGGGAAGGGAGCACGCGCGCGCGGGGACGGGAAGGTCCGCCGCCGCCGGTACCACCCGGGCCAGCGCCGGGGGCGACCGCCGGCGGCGGCGGGGGGAGACGGGGGAGAAGGGGGCCCGCGGGTGAGGAGCTCGAGCTCCGCCCCGGCCACCTCCCGGGGAGGCGGCGCGAGGCGGATCTGGACGGGGGAAGAGGGAGGGCGGAAGGGGACGGAGGCGGGGCGCGAGGCCGGCGGCCGGCGGGAGGGCCGGCGACGGCGGGAGGGGAGGAGGGGGAACCCTAGCTGCCTAGTCGCCTAGGGGGTCTTATGGCTGACCTCCGAAATTCTTTTTCTTTTTCCGGAGATGTGTAATTCTATAGGGGCTCGTTCGGTTTGGAGGAAATAAAAACCTAGGAATTAGAAGTAGTACAGAATTTTGATAGGATTGCACTTACCATCCTAAGGAATTGTCTTGCCTCGTTCCTACGTCAAAAATGAGATTTGAATGGATGTGTAGATTTCTTCAAAAACACGGGAAATGAGTAGTATTCCTACGAAATTTTAGTATGCGTCTCCTACCAACCGAATGCATCTATAGAAAAATTTTCCTCTGGAATTCTCGTTCCTATGTTTTTCCTCTAAAAATTCTTCAAACAGAAAGAGGCCTAGGTTTACGAACCAAACTGACCATCTGACGTATGTTTTGTGACCGCCGGTGTATTTATCTTTTTTTGGCAGGTTGTATTTATCACTTAATTTTTTTGAGACAAGGTTTGACGAATGATTGGTCCGTACGATGCTGGGCTGGAGGACAGGAGTGGGCCGAACCCGAGGGACGACGGCTTTTGCTGCCATGACACTACCAGCGGTATATAGCCGAAATCACTAGTTAGGGGGTATCCCTCGCGAACCTTCTCTGATTGTGACAAGTGGCGCACTGAATGTGAGTCACCTGTGGCAACCTGTGAGTTTTGTCCTTTTTTCGTAGATTCATTTTTAAATGTTTAATCTCTTGAACCGCGCGTTCAAATCATGATTGTTTTCACTGTTCGATTTCTCATGTCGAGATCTTCAAAACTATATCCCATGTTAATAAGTTTCGATGAATTTTTTAACAAAAAATAAAAAAACTGATATAGAAAAACGAAAACCTGAATCCAGAAGCACAGTTTTGCTTTTCAGTTTTTTGGGGGAAGCACACAAAGTGCTTTTCATGGAAGTATAGACTATGTTTTTTCCGTTTTCAGAAAGCACAATTATACTGCTCATGAAAGCGTCAACTGTGCTTTTCTCTTTTTTGAAAAGCACATTTTGACATTCCCTTTTCGGGAAGCAGTTTTGCATAAGCACAGCCTATGCTTTGCAGAAGCACAACCTATGTTTTTCTTTTTCTTTTTGAGAAGCAACAGCCTGTGCTCTTTCTTTTCTTTTTGAGAAGCACATCATTTGGCATGCTTCTAGGTCAAGATAGTGACCTTTACGGGAGCCTTACATGGGGTAATCCCTAATTAGTTGCTCCCATACACATCGCTCCCTAGTGGGCAATGCCACTGGGCCAGCCCAGTAGCCATAGACTCAGAGGATTTTGGATATGCCTTTTGCGGAGCTGCATGGTTTTGTACCAACGTTTTTCCTTTTCTGTGTTTTTCAATTTTCCCAAAATTTCATTTTTTATTTATCCATGTTTACGTATTTCTGTTTTATTTTCATTAGTTTCCTTTTTATTTTTATTTCCCTGTTCTAGATTTTTTTTATTCTGATTTTTTTGCTTTTTTATTCCTTTTCCGTTTTTGTTACATTTTTAGAAAACAAAGGAAATATGAAAACATTTCTCATGATTTTTTAAATATTTTAGACAACGGTCGTATGTTTTAAAAATGCTCAATGTTATTCGGAAAAAATGTTTTGGAACATATATTTGCTAGTTGAAAAGAAGCTGATACGGTGCAAATAATATTCATAGTGATTCTTATGTTTTGTAGTAGGCTGCACAGACTCACTTGGTAAATAGCCTTCCCTAAAAGAGTTGAATTGGAGGAGATCGAAGAAAGCGGAAAAACTCAGACAACTGCTACTAATGACTCTGTCCTACAATGCCAAGTAGGAGTAGCATTAGGAATTAATACCATTAGGCTTAATTCATCAAAGTAGCAGCCCTTTGGGGCCGAAAAAGAGTCGAGATTCCCGCAACATGTTGTATTTCCATATATAGAAGAGATAGACTATAAATGACTATGAAATTCAGTCTTTGTCAAATATTTTGTATCTCTTCATGTCCAAGTTGAAAGAGAAGGATACAATTTGTACTAAGTGTAGAATCCACATCTCTCTTATCCATTTAAACCATATCAATTTAGAGCATATGGATCAATCAATTTATAGTTACAAGAATCCAATGTTCCCTAGGACTACGATGTTTTACTTGGGGTTGCTTTACTTGCGTGGTTTGTTTATGCTTAGCAGTGGTTTGTTCAAATACAAGAGAGTTAGCGTCTAAACAGCTGGTTAGGTGGACTGGCACTACTAGGGAAAAGCTTATAGGCAGACGCTTACTAGTAGCGTGGGTTTATACCCCTCGCTACTGCTACTTACTAGTAGCGCGGGTTTATAACCGCCGCTACTACTAAGTTGATAGTAGTAGCGCGGGTTTATAACCCTCGCTACTACTAAGTGGTCTCTGTCGTGCCCCCCGGGACATGCCATAGTAGTAGCGAGCTACTACTAAGTTGATAGTAGTAGCGCGGGTTTATAACCCTCGCTACTACTAAGTGGTCTCTGTCGTGCCCCCCGGGACATGCCATAGTAGTAGCGAGGGGTATAAACCCGCGCTACTACTAAGTTGATAGTAGTAGCGCGGGTTTATAACCCTCGCTACTACTAAGTGGTCTCTGCCGTGCCCACCCGGGACATGCCATAGTAGTAGCGAGGGGTATAAACCCGCGCTACTACTATCGACCCACCAAGACATGTGTACACATAGCGTGCGGAGGCCCAAATCCAAACCCACACTCGTCTGATTCCCCTTCTCCTCCCACCCGCGATTCCTTTCCTCACCCACCGCCACTGCCGGCCTCGCACCTCGGCGCCACTCACAAATTCGGTGACCTCCTCTCGCACTGCAGACCCCTCTCCTCCCCCTCCATCCTCCTTCTTCTCCGCTGTTGGAAGGAGAGGGAAACCAGCAGAGCGTCGTCCATGGCGGCGGCCAGATCCGCCATGGACGCAGCCACTTGCACGTCCTCGCCGGGTCAAGGGTCCCACGACAAGTAGCAGCAGGTCACCGGGCTTCATCTAGGGTTTCGGGCATCGGCTCCAACTCCGGCGGCCACCGGCGAGTTCCTCCTCCTACTGCTCTCTATCTCTCTCTTCGTCTTTCTAATAATTTTCTCTTCTTTTGTAGCAGCAGTAGACGAGAGGTGCGGGCACAAGTTGGGTGGGGAAGCACCATCACCATGGACAACTTCATCCCCTCCAGGACCAGTAGCAGCCATGGATGGAGAGGACGATGACGCCCAGCAGAAGCAGCCGCCATGGATGGAATTTATTTTTTTAATTCTCAATTAGTTAGTAGTAGCGCGGGGCCCTGACCCGCGCTACAACTAAGTAGTAGTAGCGCGGGTGGCAATCGCGCTACTACTACTAGAAGTAGCAGTAGCGCGGGTACCACCCGCGCTATTGCTAAAAGTTAGCTGTAGCGCCCTAGCAGTAGCGCAGGCCCCAACGCTACTGCTAGGCAATTACCCCGCGCTACTACTAGGGCTTTCCCTAGTAGTGTGGTGGTGTCGTGGTGACACATGCGGGCTCTCCACTCTTTTCCCAATCCATTCGCTTCTCAACTGGTATATGGTTCCCTTTCCTGTGGATCAATGGAGAAGGGACAAGTCAGTTTATTCTTTCAAAGAACCAGAAAAAATTGAGCTCTTATTCTGCAACATCTTCCTTTTGTCGCCAAATCTTCTGTTCTAAATTGAATCTCTTTAGAAAGAGGATCTTTTATCTCATGATAGCATTATGCGCCGTGTACATAGAAAAAATAAATCAATGCGTACTTTAAAAAAACATTCAAAATCAGCGACTTTCGGGACACTGCTTCTACAAGATCCTGGGTTCCAGCAAGCTTACTCCGCTGAGACGAAGGCCCACAGGTGAAACTAACATTGCTCCTAGTGCGCCCTCGGAAGATGACGGAGGAAGAATACTTCGCACCCCGAATGACTTGGATGTATTTTTTTCAATATTAAAATAAGTGTTTTTGTAACGATGTGTGCTACGTTATATGTAGCCTTACCACAGACAGAAAAACAATATAAATAGTATTTATTTCTTTATGTTGAACCTAATGGAACTTTAGTTCTTTCTATAACAACTGTGGCATTCACCTAGTCGTTAGGAGGGTTTATGCGTTTTCCTAGGTTCTATTGCACATTTCTATATCTACAATTCACCCTTTTTTATAATGTCTACAATTCACGTTGCTTATACACATTTAGAATTTTGTAGGAGGGTCCTTAGGATTTATTTTATATTAGTTCATTTGATTCACATGATAAGAATTCTTACCTTTTTTGCCAATATTCATTTTTACACTATTTTATAGAAAACAACTTATTCCACACAAAATATTTAACCTATACATTCCCGTGTCCTGAGAATCCCGTGAATGAAAGACCCCCTTAAATTTTAATATGACAAAAAACATGATGGAGGAAATCCTATCAAACCCCACACGAGCGGTGGATGAAAAAAAAAATCCTCGAGTCTCCATGGAAACAAACGGAGATAATCGACAGGCTGTGATCAATTTGTATCAAGCTACGTACTTGTGGTTTATATGCTAGATGCCTAGATGGCATGTGAATCATTACATACATGCGGCACTTCATTATTTGAGCCGTTTATATGTATGCTTTCTGCCCGCAACGAGTGAGGTACAAACATGATCCTATTGTGCAAGCTATACATTTGACAGGCACTTTTGGTCTGAATTATTATCCTAACTAGACGATGCCTCTAATGTTACTGCCGGAGTTGGTTAAGATATGTTTTTAATTCTTTTTGAGTTAAAGATATATTTTAATTGATAATATCTTATGGAATATGGATGTTTAAATCAATAACATGTAAACCAAAATTGAAAATACGTACAATTCATTGTATTGTATTATTTTATAAGTGTAAACTATTTATTGAATATACCAAATATAATACTAGGGTGCATGTTGAGGTGTTATTAAATATGATGAAATAAGGCCAATCGTTCCCGGCCCGTTTGGCCATTATTTTCAGGTTGTCTATCTGTGTTTGTAATTGGTCATTAGACCTCTAGCGCTATTCCTTGCCCGTCGTGAGACTTAACTCAGTTTCGCCTCAGGCATGGCGCTATTGGATCGGCCCAAACCTGTAGCTGTCATGCGAGTTCTTTTTTTATATGTTTTTTCCTTTTATCGGGTTTGCACTGTTTGCATCGGTTTTCTTCTGGTATTATTCTGCGGTTTCTTAGTTTTTCATTTTTATTTGATTTCATGGTTTTTCCTTTTTTTTTCAACACATGTCTAGTTTTTCCATAAATATCGTACATTTTCCATATAAATACGGAACTTTGTTTTTACACATTTCATATTTTTCAAATACATTATTTATTTATTTTTCAAATATGTGTTTCGATATCTACAATTTGAATACATATTCTACATTTTTTGTATACATCTGAAACTTTATTTATTTACATGTTTAGCATTTTGAAAATATCTAATTGATATGTTTCAAATTCATGTTTTTTGACATTTTTATGAATCAGCGTTAAACATTTTTCCAATAATATTGAAACATTTTTCTGAATAGTAAGATGTTTGAAAGCTAGACAAACATTTTTGTACATTGTATAATTTAAAAAAAATCGTGAACATATTATTTGAAATGTGGTAATTTTTTTAATTTGAAATGTATTTTTTAATGGTATGGTTTTTCTAAATTACACTAAAAAAATTCGTAAGTATAAGCATTTCTAAAAAAAATGCTCCGTACAATGTTTTAAGTGCGTGAAAATTATTTAAATGTCACAACATTTTTCTGAATTACGCTAATATTTTTGACACCACGTTAAAATTTTTATATTCGATGTTTCTGTAACTTTTAAGTATTAAAATATATTTACTTAGAATATTCTCGAAAATATGGACAAAACCAAAAAATGAACGAATAAAAAAAGAAAAAAAATAACCCGCTTGAAGCTACTTGGACCAACCTATTAGTAGCTACACCTCTGGCCAGACGAGCTTAAGCAAGACAAAGCCGAAATCACTAATTAAGGTACTCATCTACTTGTCCTCCATCTCTGCGCCCGGTGCCCCTGCTCCGGCGTCTCCTGACCCGAAGAGTCCGGAGGGAAGCCGTCTGCAATGCAAGCGGGGCGCCGTGCCTCCATCTTTGCTAGGATCTTCGTCCGTCGTTGTGGAGTAAGCATCTTGTAGCAGGTGATCCGCTGGCGGACCATGGTTATCGGTGGATGGCAAGCTCGGAGAAGATTGGGAGTGGAAGGCGAGCTCGGAGCGGATTTGGAGTGGAAGGCGAGCTAGGAGCGTATTGGGAGTGGTGGCACGGATGGGAGGGAGAGGTTGGAAATGGGAGTAGCTGGGGTTGAGGCTCGTCGTCCGGCTTAAATAGAAGGATTTGTCCCCTAAGGTGGGCGCGCTGGAGCGGCAGCATGAATGCGTCCTCACTGGACCGACAGGTTTCGACGTGTGTCCGTGTGGGCCCCTGATATGTTTCAAACGTATCTATAATTTTTTATTGTTTCATGCCATATTTATAATAAATTAGCATATTTTTGGCATCACTTTAAATTATATTCAATTTTTTTTGGACTAACCTATTAACCCATTGCTCAGTGTCAGTTGTTGTTTTCTGCTATTTTTGGACATGGCGGGAACGGCAGGTATTGTGAGTCGGGTAGGCATAGGCACGATAGATGGTGTGTCCGGTCGTGGCTAGGAGTACGTCGGCGGGAGCGCCAGGAGCGGAGGGCCATCGGTGAATGGTACGTGAGGGTGGGTGAGGAGCGACATGCGATGGGAGAGAGCCGGGCAGGCGTGGGGCACCAACGCACGTTCGTCGGCCGGCGTGAGCATGGGGACACGGTGCATATGAAGTCTTTTTTACCTGAGTGGAGGCAGTTTTTTTTTAACATCAGTACAGGTGCAAGCGCTCATATATACGCGCATACACTCACCCCTATGAATGCACACACGCACATCCTACCCCTATGAGCACCTTCGAGAGACTGAGCCGGCATATCATCTTGAGTGGAGGCAGTTTTGCAAGAGGAGCTACGGTGGTGGGAGATGTGTGACGCATTATTTTTGGCTAATGTGTTTTTTCAATTACTTGATATATGGTGTGACGATTTATTTTTTAATGAAGGTGCAATAATTCCTAATTAAGGTGTTGTGAAGGTGATTAAAATTAATTAGTAAAGGTGTGAATTTGATGTGATACAACATTGGGCCAATCTAGTCCATTGATGAATGGAGGATATGTGATCGAGATCCAATGTTTCTGCCTCAACTCACTTGTTTAATAGAGTGGAGATGGAGAAAAGTGGGTTGAATAATGCATTCTCTTCACATGAAGAGTTAATTCACGCACCCGCCGCCTCCTCTTCCAAAAAAAAAGTTAGGGTTCATGCCTCTCGCCGGCACTGCCGCAGGCCCGCCTCGTCTCCAGTGGCCCTAGGGCCATGGGGGCGTGGTGGATCCTGGCAAGGAACGGCGGGAGGGCTTAGTTGTTCCTTTGAGTTTTGTTAGGGTTTGTGTCCTGCTTAGGAAGGCGAGACAGCGGCAGGTCCCTGAAGATGGAATAAAGGTCTCCCAGCCTAGCCCCCGTTCCGGCGATGTGTCTAGTATCGTTGGTGGGCGTGTGGAGGTGTGTCTCCGGTGGATCTATCCTCGGTGGATTTGCTCGGATCTGATTGTTGTTCGTCTACGTTCGTGTGTCTTCGGGTTGGATCCTTTCGATTTACGTTATTCTTCATCGGCGACGGTTGGTGCGCTGGTCCTATGGGGCCTTAGCACGACGACTTCCCAATTGTCTACTACAACAAGTTGTGCCCGACTCTAGCGAGGGAGGGGCGATTACGGCGGCGCGCCTTCGGCTCGCTTCAGTTCTTGTAGTTGTCGCTAGGTGGTCTATGGATCTGGATGTAATTTTCATTATTTCTGGTGTTCGTTGTACTGCCATAATTGAAGATGAATAGATCGGAAGTAATCTCGCAAAAAAATAGTGGGTTGAATAGTGCATTGGAGATACACTACATGTTAGCTCACAATAACAATTTAACCAATACTAATCTCCACAGAAAATGGAGACATAAGTGTGTCACTAAATGGCTAATAGTCAATGGAGAGAGGGAAATGTATGAAGTGGCAGTTTTAGGGAATCTGACTTTGCACATAAGAGCATCTCCACTCCCCACCTCCCCCCAACAGTCCCCCCCCCCCCCCCCGCAGGCCGCTTTTTTTATCGCCGGCGCTAAAAAAACGGCCCAGTCACGCCCCCAGGAGCCCAAATTTTGCCGGTTAGGGCCGAAATTGGCGCCAGCGGATCCAGACCGAACCCAGCGCGCTGGGGGCCGACCGGGGGCGTTGGGCAAAAGAAAAAACGCGCCAAAACTTCCCGCGCCGGATTCCCACCCCGTGGGCCCGCCGAGTCAGCGACTAGGCATCGTCGTCCTCATCGCCCCGCCTTGGCTCCTGCGTGAATCAATGCGAATGCTGCCGCTGGTCAGCCTTCCATTGATCACGGGCGGCGCAATGAAGGCGCACCGCCGCGCGTCCCCGCCCCTTCCCGCCATGCGTCCACACTGCTGCCGTCCCCTCGCCGCTATAAAAGTCGTCCGTCGTCGCCGCTGGCCGCACACCCGCCTCCCACAGCTCTCTCGCCGCCGATCACCTTCTCCCCCCTCGACACCCTTTGCTCGTCCTCTCTCCTCCTTCCCAGATGGCCGAGAGTTTCCCCGGCGACGGAGCGGCGGCCAACAGCTTCGGCCGCCGCCACCTGCAAGAGTGGGAGGCGCGCCTCCTCCACAAGGCGGACTACCCGGCGCCGCCCTACATGCGCGTGTCGGGCTCGTGGAGGCTCAGCGTCGGAGGAGTCCCCATGCCCCCGCCGCCAACCGACGCTGACTGTCGCGCCAAGATCGCGCGGATCCGGTCAGCGCTGCCGGAGGAAGCGCGGCAGCAAGCGAGGTACGCCCCCGACAGCACCAACCTGTGGACGGCGTACTTCGAGCGCCGCCACGCCGACAAGCTCGCATCGACGAACGGCGCTCCAGCACCACGGGGGCGGCACAACTCCGACGGCCGCCGCCAGTGATGGGGCGTCCCCGGGCGCACTCTTCACGCCGTCCTCGAGCACATCGAGGGTGGCAACTCGCCGCGGATGGAGTAACCTGCGCCGTCCTTCTCGCGCCGGAGCTGCAGCTCGTGGCTGCTGAGGCGCATGGCGGGCGCGTCGTCGTCTTCCTCCGGCACCCTGACGCCGCTCGCCGCCGTCAAGGCCGAGCCCCAAGAGACGCCAGAGCGCCGGCGCAGCGGCAGCCTCGTCATAAACGAGGGCTGCCTCCGCCAACCTTCTCCTCCTTCCCGCGGCCATCTTCGACTGGTCAGGCCGAAGGAGCCGGCCACGCCGCCTACCGTCGTCAAACAGGAGCACATCGCCATGGCCGCTGACCTCGAGACTGGCTTGAAGTGGGTGCGGGACGACTACGTCCGGGAGGAAATGGAGCGCCAGCGCCGCGCCCTCAAGGAGATCACCGCTCGGCGCTGCGGCCGCGACGAGGACGACGTCGTCATCCTCGACGACAGCGACGACGAGGCGCCGGCGCCGTCCAACCCCGTCCGCCTCGGCGACCCAGGACAGGGCTGCAGCAAGGACGGTGGCGTCCAGGACGACGGCGGCAGTGACTACACCGCCTTCTACAAGCTCCTCGGCATGTAGAAGGCTCGGGACGGCGGCGGCGGCGGCGTAGTTTTTAGGGTTTAAACATGTCTTTTTAAATTATGTACAAATATGAATGAAAACCGCCTGAATTTCATCCAAATTCTTCAAATTTTAGCCGAACTGTATTTCAAAAAACGGTGTTTGGGGGCCAACTTGGGGCGGCGGGTAGGAACCCGACCGCCCCAATGGCGAAAATAGCGTCGGCTAGCCCCCAGGAGGCACTACAGGAAAAAAAATTAAGCCGTGTACCTAATACACTCGGCTTAAGTTTTAAGCCAAAGTAGTTTAGTTTTTTTAGGTTGTTCATCGTCTTGGCTTCGGCGGCGGCGATGGGGGCGCTGAATAAAATTTCTTCAAATCCTGCTCCGATGAGACGATTGGTCATATCGTTGGGGATGGATTTGGAATCCAGTCTGTTCAAGCAAGGATGGTGTGGCGGCGGCGGCATCCTCGTGGTGGACATGTGTCCTCGGGCTCCGCCGTTGCGACGGCGTCTGCTCCAGCGTCGGTGCGGAGCTTGGGAGGTAGTCCAGGAGCGGATGCAGATTGTGATTTGCATCGACGACATCTGGAAGACGGAACGTGTGCTGAGTTCGTGGTTGATGGATGGCAGGTGTGATTTCCTCCTTCGGCGTCTTAGTCGTGGTGGGATGTTAGATCTGAAGTTCGATGGCGTGTCCGGGGTGTTGCCCCGGTCTGATTCGTTCAACGACAATGGCTTCACTTTTGGGGAGCCACCTTGGAGGTCCGCAAAGCTGCATATCAGCGATGGAGCCGCGTCGAGCTCGGGTGAGTAGCTGATCCGTCATTCTATTTTTCGGTGGCTGCTGCGGTGGTGCCGAAGGCAGGTGATGGATGTTGGTGTCAAACTCACAGATGTTCTGCTATCTTTTCAGTTTTGTCTTGTCGCTCCTTACGTGACTTGTACTTTGATCTTTATCATATGAATGAGACACGTATTACCATGCAAAAAAATATATATATATTATATATAAACCGAGTAAAACTCCCGGCTTATAGTACACAGCTTACAGTGAACCGGCTTATCAGGTATAAGCCGGGTGCCGTGGCAAAAAAACTCGGTTTATATATAAGCCGAGTGTTTATATGAAGCACTCGGTTTAGTAAAGTAACATGACACAGCCGGCTGTTAACGGTCACATGTCACCGTCTGTATAAGCCGAGTGCCGATGTGCGTCGCACGGTTTATACACACGCCGAGTGCCCCGTACGTTGCACGGTTTATATATAAGCCGGATGCTGCGCCAGGCCGCACAGTTTCTACATAAGCCATGTGCCCTGGCGGCCACACGGTTTATAGATAAGCCGGGTGCCAGATAGCAGAGGCACACGGCTTCTCCGGTGGCTTATTTGGCCTATAAGCCGGGTGCCATGTTGCTAGGTACACGGCTTATAGCCTGCCCGTGGCTTATATGGTCTATAATTCGGGTGCTATTTGCTGGGGTACACGGCTTATAGGCCATATCCTATTTTTTTTACTTGCTTCAGAGAGCAACAACAAACATATATATATACATATCCAGCAATACATGACCAACAAATATATATCCAGCAATACATGACCAACAAATATATATATCCAACCAAGGTTCGTAACAACAATATATTACAAGTTGACAACCATAACAAACCAAGCCTGAGTTCAAAGTCCATATGCAACAAGAGTTCAAAACAACATGCGTCCATATGCAACAAGAGTTCACAAACGACAGCATGAGTTCCAAGTTCACACCAAGCATGAACCTAAAAGATGCAATGAGCTTCCACCGCAGCATGTATGCCCACCGTCGACGGCATCTGCGATGCAAACCTACAAGTCCATTACCACACGCATGAGTTTCCAAAGTTAAGTTGCAAAAGAACGATAAGGCACAAGAGTCAACAAGCATCAACATATAAGAACTAACACACATACTAGAAGATTCACAACAAGTTCTATCTTGAAGCCCTCGATCTAGCACACAAAAAAATACAATGCATAGATTTCACATTTTTCCCAGAGTTTGAGGTCAATTAATATAGAACTACCATAAGATGAACCGATCATGGAGAGGAACTGAGTAACAAATGACCAGGCTGCGATCACCACACAAAAATATGTATTATCAGATTTTGGTGGTTACAATAATAAGCCATCACAAATTTATGAAAAGGGCTAGCACATCAATTTGGATATATGTTATGTAACTAGGTCTGAGGCATCCAACACATGAACTAGAATCAGCATGTACAACAGCAAGCGGTAGGGTAGAAAATTTCTACCTGTACTAAACATACACTAGACATCCAGCTTTCCGTTCCCAGCAACTAAAGTCTCAAAATGTACAGTTTCTTCAAATAGTAGCAGTGCAAACTCACAACTCTTCAAATAATGATTGAGTGCCCAGCACAACATACCATTGAGTTGATTTGGACTCATCGAGGCCTTGCGCCGTAGCCAATGTTTCAGTAACTCCTCGTCTCCTAAAAACTTCTCTCTTTTTCCGTGTACACCTACACCTGCATGAGGAAACAATCAATGATTTCACTTGGCTGTAGCAAAAGTGGTGAATATATAGAACTACAATTACCCTTGCATAAGCAGAACCGGTCATGGAGAAGAAAAGAGTAACAAATGACCACGCAGCCAACGCCACATAAACATATGTATTATCAGATTTTGGTGCTTACAAGAATAACCCGTCAACAAATTTATGAAAAAGACTAGCACATCAATTTTAAAATATGTGATGTAACTAGGTCGAGGCATCCAACAGATTGACTACAATCAGCACGTACAACAGCAAATGGTGGGCTATAAAATAAACAGGGCAGTGAGGTGTGATAAGTTATTTATAAAGCAGGACTGGGCTTCCCAAAAAAACACATGAGCTATAAGTGGGCAGTGAGGTGTGATAATTTATTTGTAGAAGAAAAGAGCATAATTAGTAATGTAGACATCTAGGGCAAGGTAGCAACCTTTTACCATAGAAAATCGACACATTTTCTTCATCCAGCTAGTCCACCAAGAATGGAAGCACTAACCAAACAATGTATATCCAGTCGCAATTTTAGGGAACAATGACAGTGAGCTAGATCAGGTGCAAAATGAAATACCATTCATGAGCATGAGCATCAACCATAAACACATCATATAGAACAAGATATGATATGAATTACAGAATTTCGTCATACCACTACACAAGAACCTGGAGTCGTGGTGCACGACCTCAGAGTAAACCAAACCCAGGAGAGACCTCATCACCATAGTTTGGTTTCACAACCAGAATAGAAAATAGGCTAGAACAAAGCAACGATGACTTGGGAAAAAAAACCTCAAAGTCAAGAGGGATTGTGTCCAAATCTACACAAGGAACAGATCTGAATCGGTGATGTTTACAAATGAGTCTGCACATCTCAGTTTTCACATGCTAAACAAAAAGTGATGCAAATTCATTTGTCTGTACGTACAAGTGCAAGTGCTATCCAACAAGTCAGATTTGTCGGTAGAGAGATCCTGGATCCTCGTGATCCAACAATCAAGAATTTCGTCAATATAGGCAGCTTTGCTCTCGTCTCTCCTAGGATGGATTGCTATGCCCAATCACCATGGAATTTCGTCAAGTGTCAAACTTTTCTACTGACTTACTCTAATCACTGAAAAAAAATCAAGAATTTGTACACCATGAACAGAGAGAGATGCATGTTGCGGGTAGGAGAAGAAAGACCTTGTGGGAGGGGGAAGGTGCAGCTGCTGCCACGGCTATATGGAGGTCTTGGTTCCCGGTGGTCCTTGTCCTCCTTCTCGTCAGGTCCCTCGAAACTTGGACCTCGAACCAAGTTGACGAAGGAGCGCCAACTTCACCAACTCCATGGCCTGCGAAATCGAATCAACAACGGACTAGTCTGTTAAATCAACAATGGAATCAACAACTCCATGGCCTGCTAAATAAACAACGGACCTGCTGCTCGATCTGGTCTGGGAGCAGAAAAAAGAGGGCCGAGAGACGGACCGCCGCGAATCTGGCCGCCGGCTGACCTGCTGCTTCTCGATCCGATCCGATCTGGGAGAGAACGTGAGGCGAGGGTGGGGGAAAGGGTTGAGCCCATGAGAAAGGTGGCCGGTGGTCGCGGGCGGCTGTGATGTGGGAGGGAGGAGATGAGCCGTCGCGGTCGCCGGCGGTGAAGTGGGCGGCGGAGGGGATGGGGAGTGGGATTGCGTACGAGTGGTGGGCAGCCAGGGCAGGCACCGAGGATTTTGGCAGCCCGCCTGATTTTTGGGGGAAAAGCAGCGGTCATTTTTGGGGGAAAAGCAGCGGTCGATTTTGAGAGAATTCCTTATTTGACACTACCTTAAAATGTGGTTCTCTATTTGGTCCTGAAGAAATTTTTCTTTCCTGTTTGACATCTACTCTAAATTTTTTTTCCAATACGACACTTTAGTGCATTTTGTTCACTAACAGTGTTAAAGACAGACATGAAAATACCTTTTTACCCCTGGTGCATAAAGTGACCAAAAATCTGTACATGTCAATATCTACACTAATGTTACATATTTGGTCATGTTAAATGACCAATTGAGACCCCATAATTTGGTCCATGAACTGATTTCGACCCAAAAAATTGTCCTCTCATTTTAATTCAAAAAAATGAAAATTTGGCAGAACCTCCCATGTAATTTGATCCCATATCTCACCCAATTCATATATATATATACATATATACACACAATATGCATCACAACATGAACAACAACCAGAAACAACCATGTTCACACATACATCACATTTAGGTT
Source organism: Thinopyrum elongatum (assembly GCA_011799875.1). Classification (NCBI taxonomy): domain Eukaryota; kingdom Viridiplantae; phylum Streptophyta; class Magnoliopsida; order Poales; family Poaceae; genus Thinopyrum; species Thinopyrum elongatum. The sequence goes on from CM022299.1 coordinate 19,043,823, forward strand.
CACATTCACTACATACATCAGTACTAGTTGACATGCATCACATAGAGATCTCCATCACATACTGTTTCACACATGAGGTCAGGTCCACAAGTACATCACATGAGCAGCACAAAAGAACATCCAAAAGTAACCATGACATTAAAGGACAACATGAGAATCACAAACTAAGTCTCCTTTTGCTTCTTGTGCTCATTGAAGGGCTTGCAGGGTTATTTTTTTTGCTTCTTGTGCACATTGCTGGGCTGTCTTGTGGCACCATAGGAATCTTTTCAGTGCACTCCTTCTTACTCTTGCCCCTAACCTTCACAGGAACATTTGTTTCATCGCCGGGCATAGGAAACTCGATGGAAATTGGCTCCGGCTGTTTTGAGCCGGTTCTTGATCTGCACTTATGCATGTAAGGCAGCAGTAGTTTTTAGCAATTGAAAACAAAAAATATTCATAACATGTCAACTAAAAAGAGAAACAATACCTCTTGGATCGAACCGATTCAGATTTGCCCCCTTTTCCCTTTTTGTTTGTATTCTCCAAGCTTTTGCTATGGTGAGAAGAAGCAATCAGAATACATAACAAGTTTTAGTTTAATTAAATCTAAAAATCTGAACTAGTTGTAATCACCTTTTTGATGCTCCAGCACTAGAGTTAACATGTTTCCCTTTTTTTTGTAGTTTCCAAGCTTTTGCTATGGTGAACAGAAATGTACTTAGAATTCAAACATTGTTTTCATGTATTTATGAGCCTAAGTGTTAAATTACGAACCTTGGGGGAAAACACATTCTTGTTGGTACTCCATCTTCGCAAGGCACAATGGATAACTCAGCCGTTTTGGTTGTCTTTGTCCTTTTCTTTGGTGGTTCTCTACACAAGAGATAGGAAAGTAGTGAACATGTATAGTTGGAAGAATAATGCAAAAATGAGTAAATCTATACTACCTCACAGCCATCATTGCAGCAATGTCTCTCTAGGTTTCCCTTCTTACATTTGTGCCAATGATGCCCATATTCCTTACAAATAGGGCATAAGTGTTGACCATTTTTCCTTTTCTTCTCACCGTAACCTTTGTACCTCTCAGTTTTACGCCTACCAGCCGTGGCCTTCAATAGTGGTGGATGCATGAAGAATCCATGGTCAGATTTAGGCCATTGGGTCTTGTCTGGCATAGCAGGAATTAGTTGGGCATAAGCTGCTCTATATTTGTCAACGGAGAAATACAAGTCCACATAGTGTCGTATGTGTGCATTGCTAAGTGAAGTGATGAATGCAAGAGCATGTTTGCAAGGAAGGCCGGAAACTTGCCATTGTCGACAAGAACATGTCCCCTCTTGCAAGTTGACCACAAACCTAAAGCCACTACCACCTAATGCAGTTACTTCGGCCACTTCTTCTGAGCTTTCTACCACCTCCAAGTTTAATTCCCTGGTCATTGCATTCAGCTTCTTAATTATGTGGGGCAGAATCAAACCATCTAACTCCTTTGCTACTTTTCTCCTTCGGTTCCACAATATCATAATCAATTGTCTCGCTTATCAAAGAGGTCGTCCAAGTTCAAGGACTTGTGGTGCTTAATCCAATTGTTAAAGCTCTCAGCCAGGTTGTTGGTTACATAGTCCACCTTGCATATAGTTGAGAATTGACTCCTAGACCACAACCTATTGTGCCACTTCCTTATATATGCAGTTGCAGCTGGCTTTGTTGTCTCCATAGCAACCCAATGTTTGTCAAAAAAATATGGGTTCCATGAGTAAGCAGCAGCCCAAAGGTGGTCATCAAACACCTTCCCATGGAATTTCTTCTTGAAGTTGGTCACCAAGTGAAACATGCATTCCCTATGTTCCGCCTCTGGGAACACTTCTTTCACCCCTGTCATTACTGCTTGACCAGCATCGGTGCATATGGCCAACCCATTTGGTGATCCTATGGCCTGTCTTAGTAATTGCATGAACCAGATCCAATTCTCGTTAGTTTCAGAATCAATGTAACACCCCCAGTGGTTAGCCACAGTAATTCCATTTTGATAATGCCAAGTCAGCATGATTAACAGTGCATGATCATCATTTGCATCATAATGCTTTTCAACTCCTAAGTCAAAATTCAAATTTAAATGAAAGTGAAATATAAAAGTTGTCCAGCATAAAAACTAAAATGTTCGATAAATGACAAATATTGCAGAGGCTAGTCTAAAATTGAAACCAATAAATAATAAAATACTTAGGTGGATCTAACATAATTAAAACAGTAAGGTTTAATGCATTTTAATTATTATAAAAGTGGTGTGAACTCAAATTGTCTCCAAACTAAATTTTGGTAGTAGTTGAGGATACCTAGTATTTGTTGGAGCAGTCCCTGTGTTTTGCAAAATTCAAAATGTGGCCTAACAATTTGCTAACTGAGAAAAGAAAATAAATAAAAGAGAAAGACAAAAAGAAAACAAAAGAGAAAATAAAAACTGAACCCCCCACCCCCTGGGCCAAACGGCCCAGCTGGCCGCCGCACTGGCCGGCCCACCTGGCCCAGCCGGCCTCCCCCACTGGCCCGCTTAACCCCCACCCCCACCGACCGAAACCCTAGCACATCCCCACCCTTCCCGTCGCGCCCCCACGCTCTCCCTCTCCCCCTCGAGTTCGTCCGCCCGCGCACACCGCCATCGACCGGCGGCCATCATCGCTTCCCAGCCCCGCGACGGCGTCCAGAGGCCCAACCGCGCTCGTCCACGCCGTACGCACTCACCAGCGCAAGCCATGGGGGCCCCTGCAACCGGATCGGGCGTCGTCCCCGCCTCCGACCGCCCCTACCTCGTCGTTGCCACCGCAGCACCGGCGCCTCCCCGACCCTCTCCGGCCTCTCCCTGGCTCGGTGGTGAGCTCCTCGCTCCGTCCACCTTTCCTCCGCGTCAAATACACCGTCGTAGGCCGCCGTTCCCATTCCCCCCCCCCCCGGGTCGGAGCTCGCGTGACCGCGCCCCCTGCTCCCCAGCGAGCCGCTGCACCCGCTGCGCTGCTCTCCCCTGCGCGCCCGGCCTGCTCACCCCTCCGTGCACCCCCCCCTACAGGCCAACGCCGCGCCATGACCGCCTCTTTGTCGCCGCCGATGAGCTCGCCCCCACCGCTATAGTCCATTTCAGGGCATAGCGAGCACGCCACCGTGCCCGTGGCCTCGCGCAGCAGCCGCCTGAGCCGTCAGAACATCGAACCCGAGCCCCTGTGCTCGTTCCCGTCGAAGCCCAAGCGCCGCCGCCGCCCCTCTCGTCGCCACCGTCGCCACATCCCGTCTCCGGCACCCCCACGGCCACCACACGATGCGCCGCTGCATGGGCTTTCCAACGAGCCTATCCCCGCCCGGTCCCGTGGCCGGAATCGGCCGGCCGGCGATCGCCGGAGCCGCCAGATTAGCGCCGGCGCTAGACGCCGACGTGGCACATTAGTTAGCACTAATGACCCCCCTAACCCCACTGACTACTGGGCCCCAGGCCACTAACTAAATTGGTTTAGTTTAAATAAAAACTGTTAACTGGATCTGTGTGTATGACATGTGGGCCCGTGTGCACTGTTCACCTGCTGACTAGTCAACCGTTGACTGCTGACTCAGCAGTCAACGGGACCCACTGTCAGCCCCTGGTTCACTGCTGGGTGCACTGGACCGGGTGCACCTAGCCTTTTCATGTTTATTTTCGAAATTAAATAAATTCCAGAAATTAATAAAAACTTTAGAAAATCATATTAAATAATCCGTAACTCCGATGGAAAAACTTTATACATGAAAATTGCTCAGGACGACGAGACGAATCCGAATACGCGGTCCGTTCGTCCGTCACACGTCCCTAACTATCCGAACTTGCAACCGTTCCCCTCTTATCGTCTGTCCGATAATTCCAAAGACCTGGGAAATATCGTCAGATATTCTCCCGCTCCGTCTGATACGTGTAATGCTGCGTTAGACTACCCCTAGCACCGTGTATCGTATTTTTCATGCTCATGTTTGCTCTATATTTATACTGTTTCCTCCCCCTCTTCTCTCTCAATAGAGTCGGTACCGACGCAGCTCCGGAGTTCGACGACCCCTGAAGACCTTGCCCTTGCCGCCGAGCAACCAGGCAAGCCCCCCCTTTGATCATCCCGATATCGCCCATTCTATTTCTCATGCTTGCATTAGAATTGCTGCTGCTTTACCTATTCTGATGCATAGCCTGTTCACTGTAACCTGCTGTTGATAATTACCTGCATATCCTAAACTGTTTAGTCTAGGCTGGGTAGAGACCTATCAGTGACCCCACTTATCCCGACTGCCGCGCTGGATCGTCAGAAGACCCGATCAACGGGATTGAAGACCAGGACCCGACACCGCACATCACCCCCTTTAGTTGTAATGACACTGCAGCATTACTATCGAGTGCCGAGGGTGAAACCTCTTGTAGCACTTCTGATGTTAACTCTGTAGAGTAGCTATTCGGTCGTGGTCATCGAGGGTGATTCCTCCTTCACCACTTCCGGTAACGACGCTGTCGTGCAACACCTCAAGTGTGAACCCATCGAGGGTGAATCCTCCGAGTTCACCTTGACAGACACATCGAGTAGGAATCCAACGAGGGTGATACCTCGGATTCCCTTGATGTTATGGACACACGGATACTTGGACTTTACACTGTTACTTGGATAGGTGGGTCGACCCTGAGGGGTACCCGCGTGCGCCTAAGTGGCGAGTGTTGTGAAGACGGGTGCCAGTGTGGTGCCCGAGTGGTGAATACGAGGCGCGGCCGGGCATTCTTAACCCTTGCAGCAAGTCCTCGAGACGGGGCGACGGGGTCACATCTTTCGTGAGTCTCTGCTCGTTACCGCAAGCCCTAGTCCTAACGATTTGGATATTTGATCCGAGCAGGCCTCTGGTCTGATAGCACTAACCATCACGTGGGCATAGTATGGGCGTTCTGCATCGTATGCATCAGCCGAAAGCTCTGTCAGACGTCTAGTTCAGCATCGCGGCACGGACGGACCGTCGCCTTCCTGTAGTGTTGGTGCCTGGCTTCACCGTGTGCGCAACGACCCGGAGGGCGAGGGGCGATGGCCAAGACCCCCTTGCGCTTAGGATGTAGACCGGCGGGGACCTCTCTGCTGAGCTGTAGGTAGGGTTGCGATGTGTCGTTTGACCGAGGCCGGGCATGACCCAGGAAAGTGTGTCCGGCCGGAGTTAATCGAGCGTGTTGGGTAAGTTGGTGCACCCCTACAGGGAAGAACACTTCTATCGATAGCCGGTCCTACGGTAAAGGACACTCGGAGTTGTATCCTGATTGATACAATTTAGAACTGGATACTTGGATACTATGGCTCTGGGATTGCTTCTCGCAGGGAGCCGAGAAGGGATCTCAGGACGAGGTTGATGACTGTATGGCTCTGGGATTGCTTTCTCGTAGGGAGTCGAGAAAGGATCTCTGGGTGAGGATGAGACCAAATGATACTGCTACATTATATTGTACTGTTCTACCCTCTTCTATTTCTGCAAGACCGCTGAAGATGCTAGTCTTCGATAGGACTAGGTCTTCTCTCTATTCTGGCATTTCTGCAGCCCAGTCCACATATACAGCCTCCCTTTGAAAATGTTGCATATGTAGTGTAGATCCTTGCTTGCTGAGTACTTCTGAGTACTCACGGTTGCTTTGTTTTCCTTTTCTCCCCGTATCAGCTTGTCGTGACCAGAGGACGGAGCCCCCTGAGATAGATACCCCGTCGATCGACTACTACTTCGACCCCGAGGATGGATGCTGCTACGAGTTGACTGACGACCAGGAGTAGGATCGGAGGGTCCCAGGCAGGAGGCCTACGCCTTTCGATCGTAGTGTTTTATTTTGCCCCGCCTTTCTAAAGGCCTTTCTGTTTCTGTTTCATATCTGTACTCAGATATCTGATGCTTCCGCTGACGCTTGTATGCAAGCTTATGTATTCGAGCCCTCGAGGCCCCTGGCTTGTAATATAAAGCTTGTATGACTTTATTCATGTTTTAGAGTTGTGTTGTGATATCTTCCCGTGAGTCCTTAGGCTTGATCGTGTGCATTTGCGTGTACGATTAGTGCACGATTGGGCCGGGGGCGTCACAATCAAAGATTCCAAAACTAACTGGATACATCCAATTATGGCCATCAACGGCTGTAGCACTAGCCAGCTGCCCCTTGAACCTGCCCGTCAAGAATGTGCTATCTATTGCCAAATATGGTCTGCAACCACTAAGGAACCCCTCTATGCAAGGTTTCAGAGCAACAAAAATTCTTCTAAACCTGATTTTACCATTTATTGTGTGATGATCAATCTACACTATGCTACCGGGGCAACAACTTTCAACTTGTGCCTTAAACCTATACAAATTGTCAAAGCTGATATCCCAATCACCATATAGTTGCTTCAAGGCTAGCAACTTACCCATATATACTCTCTTGTAGTTGATTTTGACCTTGTGGTGTTCTTTAAGCTTCTTTCGCAATTCCTTTGCTCCTAGAGTTGCATCTTCAATGAGCCAGTCCTTCACCTTCTCACATATCCAGTACTTAGTTGCATTCTTCACCTTCTTTTTCCTTCTTGCACTAGAGCAATCATGACCAAAAGGGTTTTTTTTCACCTACAAAAGAAGAATATAATTAGTTAGCTAAAAACTCTCAAACAATCATGCAAGAAATGTTTACAAACGAGCAAAGTTAGATAGTTACCACTACGGTACACAAATCATCCGTTGTAGAAGCATGTATCCTCCATGGACAATTATCTTCATCTCTTCTTTTACAATAGCCCCTGAACCTACATGGTGCACTCTTCTCCGTGTTATACTCAAATTCATGTTTGATTGCATGCTGAGAAAGGGCCAACTTAAACTCCTTCATATTGGGATATATGGAACCTTCAGTCATAGGAGGGTCATCCTTATCATACTCTATATTTGGGGCATGATTTACCTCATGCAACTCCTCATCCTCCTCTACTTCAGTCTCGTCCTCGCTCTCATCCTTACTCTCATCCTCACTCTCATCCTCACTCTCACCATCAGCAACATAGTCTTGGTCCTTTTCTTTATCAGGAAAAAGAACCACATTTAGAGCTTTAGGTTCTTCCTTCAAATACATATTCTCTTCATCAATACCAACATGTTCATTCTCCGGTATTGGGTTGCGAAGATAACTATCAACATCTTGGTCTGCGTTGTTGTTAGGTTGGATATGCACATCACTATAATACTCAATGATAGGCTCATATGGTTCAGAGGGTTCCCAATATACAATGAACATCTGCACCATCTTTGACTTAGCGTGTTTCTCAAACATATACATCAACTCTTGGTCTGATTTTATTTCTGGAAACGTTTTCAGAACTTCATCATAGTAGTGAACATGCACAACTTCCAAATAACGTGGCTGGTACTGCACTATAATTGATTCAACCAAATCTTCATAATTTGTCAAGTCAGAATCAATAACCTTCTCGAAATAAAAACACATGGGCTCTTTTCTAGCTTTTTCTGGGTTGCCAAGCAATCTAATTTTCAGCACATAACAAGAATTTGGATCCATCCTGTACATAGAAGAGAAACTTATGCATGAGCATTGCTACTGGATATGGGTCAATCTACTCCTACTTATAATCCTGCATTTGGAGAGAAATTTGAGGAAGAAACTCACCCTTCTAAGTCTGCAGCTACACCGTGGCCCAAGCCCGGATCCACGCCCAACCTTGCAGCCGAGCCGGCAGCCGAGCCATGGCCTGCACCGCCCATAGCATCGCCATGGCCTGCGCCCGTCGGTGAGCTCAGCTGCGAGTGTTGCATAGCCGCGCCATGGCGGGCGCCAGCAGCTGACCTCGCCGACGAGCCATCCCCAGCCCCGCCTTGGCCGCCCTCCGCCGTGCCTGGGTCGCCGTCCGCGGCGGTGCTTGCTCTGGCGCCCGCAGCCGTGCTTGATCCTCCGTCCGCAGCCACCCCTTGAGCCATGGCCCCTCAGCTCACGCCGCCGCCGCCGCCGTACGAGCCAGCAACCCGCTGCCGCCGCCGCTAGGGTTGGGGTGGGGAATCGAGAGAAATAGAGACGAGAGGGACGGTTAGATGGGATCGGGATTTTTTTTCCTTTGTTTGATGGGGATAGCAAGTAGCGACTAGCACAGGGTATTTCGGTCCATTCAATTTTGTTTTGACGGAACGGTGTAACCAAACTGACGGCAATGTCACGTAAGGAAAGAAATTTAGACTACATGTCACATAGGGAAAAAAAAGTTTCTTCAGGGTCAAATAAGAAACCACATTTTAAGGTAGTGTCAAATAATGAATTCTCTCGTTCCATTTGGATCACATAAACCCACACCCCCCCCCCCCCCGCCCCAATCTTTAAAACAGGGTTCTTAATCCCCTAGACTATCCCAAACCAGGCAAATCACCCCCCAGCCTCCACTTTAGCGGTATAGAATGGTGGTTTTGTAGGAGATATGCCCTAGAGGCAATAATAAATGTTATTGATTATCTCCCTGTTCATAATTAGGTTTATGTTCCATGCTATAACTGCAATGATTCTCGAGTCTACAAATAAAACGAGGCTTGGAGCGAAACTCATGTGCACGTGTGGGATAATAAACGGTAAAATGTATTCCTAGTCAAGCCTCTATGACTGGCTCAAGTATTGCATGATGATCCTGTTTTCCTGATCATGGGCATGACTATGCCGGCAATTTTGAGGGCACAATTGTTAGCAGAACATTTGTGTTGAATCGACCCAAATTGATGTTATGCTATGAGATTCTTTCGTCATAAGTTAATGGTTAATAACACAGAGATGGTTAACGTTTGCATAATTCCTCAGACCATGAGAGTATCGAGTTTCTTCATGCTTGATTCATGAACTTTGGGGTTTGTTAAACGTCATCCGTAACTGGATGGCTATTACGGCGGCTTACGGGTTCATGGGAAAGTATGCCAAGTAACTTGATAACTCAAGATTGGGATTTGCTCCTCCGACGATGGAGAGATATCTCTGGGCCCTCTCGGTGTTACGGTATCCATCATCGTCTGGCCAGACACAGGGTGATTTGATCACAGGGATGCCGGAACACAGTAACGAGAAAAGAGAACAATACCGGTAACGAGGTAACTAGCATAGTGGACAAGTTGTTGATCCACGGGAATGCCAACATGTCTCACCTCGGGTATTTGTAACATATCGCGAAGCAATAGGAATAGCACACGGCAACTGGAGGTTCACTCGAATATTCATTCATGTGGGTATAGGGGTCAATATGGGTGTCCATGGCTCCGATGTTGATCATTGATCGGAAGGGGTTCCAGGTCATGTCTATACTTCACCGAACCTATAGGGTCACACGCTTAAGGGTCATCTATCTGCTGAATACTAGACAGGGAGTCTGAGAGAAAATCACCGAAAAAGTTTCGGACACCGAAAAGTTTCGGACAGCGGAAAAGTTCCGCAGAGAGAGGTCATCGGATGAGTTCCGGTGAAACTGAAAAGTTGTTTCAGGGGATACCATTAAGTCAAAATGGTTTCGGCACATGCCTGATAATTCTTGGAGGATGCCAGAATCATTCTGGAAACTTCTGGGAATTTTCTGGAAGAAAAACCGGAAATGTTCCGGGGCTGCCGGAACCGCTTCAGATGCTTTTCGCAGATGAAATCACTAAACTGGAATTGTTCCAGAACGCGTTGAAAATTATTTTAGTGGGTACTGGAAATGTTCTAAGCCCACATAAATATTTTCAGTTCGAACGGACGCTGAAAAATGTCGTCGTGAATAGTGAAAGTGCTTTTTGGAATTTTTTGGAAAACCACCTTTTAGGGCTTTTGCTAAAGGCTTCTAGAAGGTGATGTGGATGGATGAGAGCCCCCTTTGAGGGGGACCCCTAGGGGGTGGCCGGCCACATGTGGAGCTCCTCCTTGGAGCTCCACATGTCCTTTGGTTTCTCTCTTATGCCCTTGGAAAGAGTTTCCTTCATGGGTATTTTGGTATTTCTTGAATGCCCATCCTACCCCTTGGTTTTCCTATATAAGGAGGAGAGGGGGCTGCTCAATCCTTCATCCCTTCTCACATACAAGTGCCATGCAATGATCTGGCTTCTCTCTCCCTCCCACGAAAAGAGTTTCGTAGAGCCGAAAGACTGTCTGGGTTCCGGTGGGAACTAGTTCTGGACGGCGAAGCCCTGCCGGATAGATGACACCGTATGTGTGCAACTCTGTAGAGAGGTCGTAGTTTCGATCTTAGTGCCCGAGGGGCTGTTCGAGAGTGCCTCCCGAAGGGCTGTCCAAGTGACAGTCCGAGTTCTGTGAGTCCTTCCGAAGGGCTGTCCGAGTGACCGTTCGAGTTTCGAAGGTCCTCCCGAAGGGCTGTCCGCGACACCGTCCGGGGGACTGTTCGACCGCCTCCCGGAGGGCTGTCTGAAGGGAAGACGAGGGGATACATCCTCGCGGTTGGGAGATTGTAAATCCTAGCTGCGGGGATCTGCACCGCCGATCGTCATCGACTCTACTTCCGCTGTGCTACGAGTCGGTAACGAAAATGATCGAATCTTATATGCAGTCTCCATAGTGATCCTAGGCTGGTGCGTAGGTCGGAATTTTTTGTTTTCTGCTGCGTTACCCTACAGGTTTTGCATACGTGGCGTCTGGCTTGGGCCCACTGGCTGGCCACGTCTGACTGGGGCTGCTGGGTGCGGGCTAAAACGACGCCCCCGAGCCGGTTTGACCCAAATCAGCCGCCGCCGCCGCTTTTCCTTTCTTCCGCGGCCGCCGCCAAGTTTTCTGCTCCTCCTCCCCTCCACGCGCCATGGCTATGAGCACAGGCAGCTAGGCCTTGTCGCGGGCTTCTGCATTCAGGTGAGGCCGCCGTCTTTTGGTTCCTCCGTCTCGTACAGGTAGCTGTCGTACGACAGCGAGCTGGAGACACCGCGCTGGATTCCATGGAGCGACGACAATATAGGAATGAGACATCACAAGTGCAGCCATTGATTGGTAATTTTCCGTTCTCTGAATCAAATTTGATTGTTTTCTGTTTGGATGTTACATGGATACTCTGCTTTTACTTTGCAAGATTGGAGGGGTTCGTGGATGCTTGTTCCTGTACGAAATTTCTTCTTCCACTGGTTGGATAAACCAAGCGCTGGTGGATGCCTTCCTGATGTTGTTTAATACAAGAAGAAAGTGAGTGAAAAGCTTGTGCTTCAGAACAAAATACTGTCATTACAGTGACTGAGTTTGACGGGTGTGAGCTTTTGTAGCTTTTGTACTGGAATGCAATGCTGTGTGAGCTTTGTACTGATTTTCAGATTTAAGATATGAGCATTGAACTGCAAAGCAATGTCATGTTTGGTCATTGTAATGTTCATTTCACAGCAAATTCAGAAGTTAACAACAATGTTACTGTATTTTATTGGAACTGTACAAATTAATGAGATCAAATTCAGAAATTTACAGCAAATGGCACTTCAAGAAATTAACAACAAATTCCATAGCAATGAGTTAAACCTGACATATGACACTTTCGGTAAGCTTTAGGTCACATAATAATCTTTACTCATAAGTAACCAGACAAATGCTTAAGGTCTTTGACATACTAAACATCCACAAAAGGCTGGAGACACTCAATTTTCAGATGAACAAAATGCGCACACACTGAGAAGCAAGCTGGACATTCAATGTTCCCCAGTTAGAAGCCATTGAAACCTCTGTCCGACGTGGCAAGTCGATGGGCCCAACCCAGTCGCCACATATGCAAAACCACCGTCCCATACCGCTAAAGTGAAGGCTGGGGGAGGGGGTGATTTGTCCGGTTTGGGATAGTCTAGGGGATTAAGAACCCTGTTTTAAAGATGAGGGGGTTATGTGATCCAAATGGAATAGTTCTGGGGGTTATCTATACTTTTTTCATTCCCGCGCGTTCTGTGCTAATGTAAGCCGAGTGTCAAATACTGGTACACGGTTTACATTTTTATTTTATCACAGCTATTTTCTTCACTACCGGAACAACATACTATGCCGACGGCCATAGGCCGTTGGCATAGGCCCCTATCCCGTCAGCATAGATCTAAGCCGACGGCAGTCGTCGGCTTAGCCCCGTCGGCGTAGATAACGTCAGCGTAGTCTTGTCAGACCGTCGGCATAGATATGCCGTCGGCATAGGCGGCTTCCGTACAGCTGTCGGCATAGTTTGAGTGTCGGCGCAGTTTTCCACGGGACGGCCGTTGACGGCGCTGTCACTGCGCCAGTCGTATCACGGGCCGCCATGTGGCAGGGATAAGCCGACGGCCCTGCCACATGGCGGCCCCAGAATGCTCCTGGGCGAACAGGTATGCCGACGGGTGCCGTCGGCTTAGCTTGCCATGTGTCACCCCCTGGGCGCTCCTGGGCGAAGGGCTATGCCGACGGCTTAGCCGTCGGCATAGCCCTGCCACGTGGCGGCTGCTGGTTCACCTAGGCATAGCTATGCCGACGGCTTTGCCGTCGGCATAGTTCTGTTATGTTTTTTTTATATGCCCTGTTTTGTCCATTTTCATTCAAATTCACAGCAAATTGACTCATATATGGCAGATATAGATATATAACAGATCACAACAAGATTATCAACATCATCATCATCGGCGAAACACTTAATGAACATAAGTATGAGAACATAAGTCATCTAAAGAATGGTAAATAAGGACTACGGAACATGAGGAGAGGCCACAGGCACGGGTAAATAAGGACTACGGAACATGAAAAGTATGGCACGACGGCCACAGGCACGGGTATCATCATCGACATCAGCCAAGACCGCCACCGCCAAGACCACCAAGACCGCCACCGTCAAGACCGCCACCGCCAAGACCACCACCTCCTTGCCTGATCGGAGTGACTGGAGTAGAGCCACCGGTCCCCTACATGTGGGAGAAGAGAATGTAAGGGTAAATATGATATGATACTGTTGAATGAACGAGAACGTGGGCACGTGTACTAACCGGAGTCTGACTGCCTAGTGCCACCCATTCATCGAACGTGGGCACGTGTGGGGGTTCTCCAGCAGGTGGTGGTGGGGGTCCCATTTGTGGTGGATCCGTGCGGTTAGTCCAAGACGCCAACTGTGACGCCCCAGGCTTAATCGTGCACTAATCATACACGCAAATGCACACGATCAAGCCTAAGGACTCACTTGAAGATATCACAACACAACTCTAAAACATAAATAAAGTCATACAAGCTTTATATTACAAGCCAGGGCCTCGAGGGCTCAAATACATAGCTCGATGGCATACAAGCATCAGCGGAAGCATCAGATATCTGAGTACAGATATAAAAGAGAAATAGAAAGGCCTTTAGAAAGGCGGGCCAAAATAAAATGCTACGATCGAAAGACGTAGGCCTCCTGCCTAGGACCCTCCGATCCTACTCCTGGTCGGCGGCCAGCTCGTAGAAGTAACCACTCTCGAGGTGGTAGTAGTAGTCGTCGGAGGTGCAGCTGTCTCAGGGCTCCGTCATCTGGTCACGACAAACTGATATGGGGAGAAAAAGAAAGCAAAGCAACCATGAGTACTCCGAAGTACTCAGCAAGCAAGGATCTAAACTACATATGCAACATTATCAAAGAAAGGCTGTATATGTGGACTGGGCTGCAGAAATGCCAGAATAGAGAGGAGGCCTAGTCCTATCGAAGACTAGCATCTTCAAGTATCTTCAATGATCTTGCAGCATTAGAAGAGTACAGTATAGCATAATGTAAAGTAGTAGTAGTGTCAAACAACAGTCTCACCCAGAGATCCTTCCTCGACTCCCTGCAAGAAAGCGATCCCGGAGCCACATATCCAGGTACCATCTCAAGTTCTAGTTGTACCGATCGGGATACAACTCCGAGTGTCCTTTACCATAGGACCGGCTATCGATAGATGTTTTCTTCCCTGCAGGGGTGCACCAACTTACCCACCACGCTCGCTTAACTCCGGCCGGACACACTTTCCTAGGTCATGCCCGGCCTCGGCCAAACGACACACCGCAGCCCTACCTACAGCTCAGCAGAGAGGTCCCCGCCGGTCTACCTCCTAAGCGCTCAGGGGTCTTGGGCCATCGCCCTGTGCACTCCAGGTCGTTGCGAGCAGGGCGAATCTCGGTACCACCTCTATACATGGATGGCGCCGGCCCAGCCGTGCCGCAATGCTGAACTAGACGTCTGACAGAGCTTTCGGCTGATGCTACGATGCAGAGTGCCCATAACTATCCCACGTGATGGTTAGTGCTATCAGGCCGGAGGCCTGCTCGGATCAAATATCCAAATCGTTAGAGGTCTAGGGGCTTGCGGTAACGAGCAGAGACTCACGATCGATGTGACCCTGTCGCCTCGTCTCGAGGACTTGCTGCAAGGGCTAAGAATGCCCGGCCGTGCCTCGTAAAAATAAATCACGGGTAACTATCCATCATTCGCGGGTACCCCTCAGGGTCGACCCGCCTTACCAAGTAGCAGCATCATCAGTTATGTAAGGCATCCGTGTGGCTACCATATCAAGGGGGAATCCGAGGCATCACCCTCGTTGGACTCCCACCTGATGTAATATCAAGGTGGACGTAGGAGGAATCACCCTCGAGGTCCACACTTGAGGTGTTGCACGACTTCGTCGTTCTCGGGGTGGTGTAGGAGGAATCACCCTCGCTGACCACGACCGAATAACTAACCTACAAGGTTATCATCAGAAGTGCTGACGAGGTATCACCCTCGGCACTCGATAGTAACCCAGTAGTGTCGAGCAACTAAGGATGAAGTGAGGTGCGGTGCCGGGTCCTGGTCTTCGATCCCGTTGATCGGGTCTTCTGATAATCCAGCGGGGCAGTCGGGATACGGGGGTCACTCATGGGTCTCTAACCAGCCTATACTAAACAGTTTAGGATGAACAGGAAGGTATCAATAGCAGGTTACAATAAACAGGCTATGCAGTAGAATAGGAGCAATCAATTACAATAGCAAAATCTAATGCAAGCATGAGAAAATAGAATGGGCGATATCGGGATGATCAAAGGGGGGGGGGGGTTGCTCGGCGGCAAAGGCAAAGTCGTCGGTGTTGTAGCCAATCACCGGAGCTGCGTCGGTCTCGGAGGCTACGTCGGCACCAGGATCTATCGATAGAGAAGAGGGGAAGGAAACAGTAAATACTAAGCAAACAAGTGCTACACAATGTATGACATGACAATACGCAGTGCCGGGTGTGTCCTAACGTATGGTTGCACGTCACCGAGGAAGGGGAATCCATCCGGGAATGTTTTCCCGGTTCCGGACATTTGTCAGACAAATGACCGGAGGGGGGGGGGGCGGTTCCATGTTCGGATAGTCAGGGACGTGTGGCGGATGAACGGATTGCGTATTCAGATTCGTCTCGCCGTTCTGAGCAACTTTTATGTTTTAAGTTTTTCGATCTGAGCTACGGATTAAAAGTTACGAATTTTCAAAGATTTTAGTAATTTCTGGAATTATTTTTATTTATTAAATCAAGATTATCCAGAACAGTAGCTGCGACGTCAGCATGACGCAATAGTGATGTCAGCAGTCAACGGTCGGCTGACCAGGGTCAAATCTGACCTGTGGGTCCAGCGGGACCCACATGTCAGTGTCTGGACTAACTAAACAGGGTTATTTTAATTCATCTAATCCTAATTATCGGGTGGGCCCGCACTGTCAGTGTGTGATTAGGCATGTTTAATTAATTTAGTTAATTAGGGGGAGGTGGTGGCCCACAGGTCAGTGGCTGGACCTGGTCTAGTCAGCAGTTGACTTCGGTTAACAGAGCCGGCCGGGCCCCTGGGGCCCACCAGGCAGTGACCCTGAGGTGGCCCCGGCCGTGCCAGGTCAGCGGCGTCGGCGTCTCGTCGCCGGCGACCATTTACACGGCGCCGACTCACCGGAATTCGCCGGATAACATGCACAGGGCACGGATCAGTGCGCGCTTGGGTGCGTTCGAAAGCGCGCGAAGAGGCGTATCTAGTGGCGTGAGTGGTTCGTCCGGAGGTGGCCGGATATGTCGTCGGCGTCGAGCTGGGCGGCGGCCGGAGTCGGGCCTCGATTGGAATCGGCCAAAATGGCGATGAGAGGAAACGCGGCTGTCCGCGTTCGACTCCTAGCAGTTCACTGAGCACAACGGGGTGCTCAGTTGTTCATGACAGCAACTACGGCGGCTACAGCAGTGACTGCGGCGGAGCACAGCTCTGGCGCTCGCGGCGTGCAGGCTACGGCGGAAACCAGAGAGAGGGAGCAGAGGGGAACTGGCCAGGCGCTCACCGAGAGGCACACGATGGCCGGCGAGAGCTTAGAAGCGCAGAGGGGCGACGAATCGAGTCAAAGCAGTTCCGGTGATCCAAGGTTGAAGACGGGTCGATGTCGGCGCTGTGACGCGGCTCCAGTCGAACGGATCCCCTCCCGGGAGGCAGCAGGCGAAGGCGGTCCTCCTGGACACCAGCAGGAGGCGCGGAGAGACCTGTGGCCACACCTATGGCAAGGCGGCGGCGACGAGCCCGCTCGGTGGAGGAACCAGATCGAGATGAGGGGCAAGGGAGAGAGCGAGGAGGGAACTGGGGCTGGCTAGGGTTGCGGGAGACTTCGGGCAGCACTAGTAGATGACGGGGGACCGCGGGATCGACGACACGGCGACGAACGACGGCGTGTCAGCGCGCGGGCGCGACAGCGCACGAGAGGAAGGGGACGACCCCAGTTGGGCTGGGCCGGACCCTGTAGACAACAGGCCTAAGTGCACAGTAGCCGCTAGGCCTTTTCTATTTTTATTATTTTCTGTTTCTGCTTTCTCTTTTCTTTTCGGTTTGCATAAATGTTAGGCCACTAAATGACTTCTGCATAATATGTGACATAGTCCAAATATTATAGTCACTACAAAAAACTTGTTAATCTATGACGGATTTGTGATGACGTTCTCGTAGACCGTCATGAAAACCGTCACATACTAGCAAGCAGCAAATGGGCCTCAAAATGATAGCTCCTTTATGACAGACATTTAGGGACTGTCATGGAAACCGTCACGGAACGACTAATTAGGCCCAGCCATTTACACCCTCATCCATGATTTGGACCGTCACAGATGACTCCTACTGATGATGTGTCATGCGTGCCCTTTGTTTGGCACGCATGTCAGTCAGATGCAACAAGGGTGTATCTAGAAAAGAAAAACAGAGACCGAAACTGTGAGAGAGAGCGCACGAAGCAAAAGTTTAAGTCACCAGTGCGGGGAGTCAAAATTTTCGAGCTAGCCCATTTAATAGAGCCCATACCAGCCAAACCCTAATTACCCTTCTCCTCTCTCGTCCGCCGCCGCCGCCGCCACTTCACCTTCCTCCTCGCGCTGCTCCATGTCGGCGGCGCCAGCGCCGAACCACCCCACGTCGGGCCATTCCCCACCTATCCCAGCCCAAACCCCTTCCAGTCAACCCCACACCATGCCTCTCTCCATTCATATCGCCCCATCGAGCTATGGCAACCCAATCCTACCCCTCGATCTGAGGCCGCAGTGGTGGCGGCGGGACCAACTGCCGGATTTGGACGTCCCTGAGGTCACTGGCGGCGGGCATTGACCCAACTCCATCTGGCGGCGAGCGGAGCTGAGGTACAGGAGGCGGAGACAACGCCACAGATCCAGAGTACATCGGCTGCCCTTGTGGCTAGGTCCAATTGTCCGTCAGCCGCGCCACCGTCGGTACCCTCGTCATCGCGGCCGACTTCTCCATCCGTGGTGCGCAGCCTCCACGCGTCGCGGTTCACCTTCTCCGGCCAGCAAGACCCAGTAGGTACCTCTGCACCGTCCCATACCCTCCCTTCCCCCTCGGCTCCTCTCCATGGATGGATGTTGTCGTTCCTGGTAGAGGATGGTTGCAAGCCTCGTTGGCCAGGTTGAGTTGCTACAGGCAGAATATCTGGGCGTCTGCCTTCTCCACCATTAAAACGAACAACAGAAGGCACGAGCACCACTTCCTGGGATGCTCGTTCGCTACTGGTTGTTTGTGCTTTGTACATGTAGGCTGTTCTGCTTCCTTCCTAATTATACATTGGTGCAGCACATTCATTTTTTGTGTTGGAAACAAAAAAGTATTAGGCAAATTTCCATTCTTCTTAGAGTTCAAACATTGCTTTGTAGTTGCACACTGCTAATTCAGAGTCTGACTATGTTGTCTGATTGTTTATCTAGTAATTGCCTGGAACATTTATCCTGCCAGCTTTTATAATTGAGAAACTCATAGCATTTTATATCTAAATGAAGACAAACTCACATTTGCAGATTCTGTCGGTACATGTTATTTCTTATCTGTAGTTTTTTTTTGCATGTACTTTGTTGAGAAAAAGTGCCATGGATGCCACATCCCGCGGTTCTGCGCAAAGGTAGGCCTCCTCCTCCTTCTCCTGCGCTCCACTATGTCCATGGCGCTCACCCCATATGGTACCGCCTCTCCCGTTCCCAATCCCACCCCTAAATCGATGGATGGATCTCCATGGATGATTTGTTCACCTACTGTTCTGTTTGGTGGCAGGCGAGGCCTTCAATTCCACGGCCGGGCAGAGGATGGGAAATTCCCTTCGCCGACCTCGCCGCCGAGCCACCCCACCGCGAGCTGCTCATCCGCTGGTTGTTCCCCTATTCGCTCCCCCACCCCTAAATCAATGGATGGACCCCCATGGATGATTTGTTCACCTACTGCTCTGTTTGGTCGCAGGTGAGGCCTTCATTGCCATGGCCGGGAAGACGATGGGCGATTCCCTTCGCCGACCTCGACGTGTAGCCACCCCACCGCGAGCTGCTCATCCTCTGGTTGTTACCTTGTTCGCTCACCCCTCTTCCTCTCTATTGATTGGTTGTTCTTGCATGCTTGCTGCCCAAGTGCCAAACTTCGCTTGTGTTAGTGCTGCAATGTGTGGATTTGTTTTCCCGCAAAAAAAATGTGTGGATTTGTTTATATTGCCGATGTTGCTTGGCTAGTGTGGATGACTGGATGTGGGAGTGTGACTGTCTTCACATATTAGAATATTATCAAATAAACATAACAATTAGTGCTCTATTAATAATGTATGGGTTGAGTTTTGCACACTGTAAAACGCAGCAGAAGCATACAATTTTCACAGTGCCCACTGTTGAGGATTTATTTTTGTCTATAGAAATCTCAAATCTTTGTAACATAACACTTGCTGACCATTGGGTAAACGACTTGCGTTTCCTTAGCAACACTGTTGCATTTTTGTATGAAAGAAAGTGATGATTTGTTGGTTGCAAATGTTCTCTATGAGATAATAATACATCCACGTGTATGTGTACTTCATTGGGCCTGTAGCTCACTAGTATGTGTTTCCCTGTAATGTTTACCTCTATTATCATGCTGGATTTGGATTTGATGTCCGGTCCTTGACATACTTCTTGGTTGAAGAATTAGTATTTTAAAATATTATTGCGTCTACATAACATCAGTACTTTGGATACTTCCTGTTGGAAGGATTGACATTTAGTATCCTGAGCATCTGTTATTACATATGCTATTGATATATAACATCAAATCTGGACTTGAGTTTATAATGTTTATATTATATGACAAGTTACTTGTGTAGCTTATGTACAGAAGCACATTGCATAAATAATTTTGGAAATATGTACCATTTGGCTAAAATGTGATGATAGCATGTAGCCGGCTCTGAACCATTTATACATTTTTGTGAGGAATCCGTTCTTTATATGTGGAACATCAACATTGAAACTTTAATAGTATCGAGTCAGTATTTTAACTACAGTCTTGCATTTTTCTAGAAAAGAAAGATGATATCTTGCGTGCAAATGTTCTCTGTGAGACAATAATACATCCATGTGTTTGGGTAGTTCATTGGGGCTTGTTGCTCACTAGTTTGTGTTTCTCTGTAATGTTTACCTTTGTTATCATGCTGGATTCGTCTTCGTAGTCCAGTCCTTGACATATTCTTATTATTTGAAAAAGTAGTATTTAAAATTTTTAGTTTGTCTACATAAATCGGTACCTTGCAATATACTTCCTGTTGGAAGGATTAACATTTTGTATCCTGACCATTTGTTATTGCAGCTGCTGTTTACCTATATAACATCAAATATGGACTTGAACTTATATAATGTTTATATACTTCCTGTTCGAATGATTAACATTTTGTATCCTAAACATTTGTTATTCCAGCTGTTGTTTAGCCATATAACATCAAATCTGGACTTGAACTTATATAATGTTTATATTATTTGGCAAGTTAATTGTGTAGCCTCTGTACAGAACCACAGTCCATATATAAATTTAGGAAGATGTCTTGTTTGGCTAAAATGTGATGTCCATTTATACATTTTTGTGAGGAATCCGTTCATAGTCTGTACTAAAACTTCAAAATTATCGATTAAGTATTGGGCACGAATCAGTTATGAATATTTTTTGTACACTTTTAGGTTGTGTGATCTAATTCTAGTGAACATAAGTATACCACTTTAGGATCTCAACCATCATATTTATGTTTATATTATTTGTTGTTGCATAATTAATATGTTTCTTGAATACATGGTTATTTTATAATGTATGTATTTAGTATTATTCTCCAGGAAGCTGTTGACCTTAGTCTTGGAATAGCCTTGGAATGTGAAGCATGAAGCTTAGACATCAAATGAATGTGCCACCTTTGAGGACTCTGGAGTCGTCTCGTCCATCGTGGAGAGATGGGATTTGGACGATCTCTGGCGAGTGCTGGGCGGAGTTGGAGTAAGGTGTTGAGGCATTGGCTGGAAATGTCTTTAGGAAGTTGTTTGTAATTTTAGTTTTTTAATCAGAGTTTGTTTTGCGTTTGCTGTTGGTTGTAATTGATATGAGTACAAATTTGAAAACACCTTGTGCGCACAAAATTTGAATCGGCAAAGAGTACTTGTCAGTTTTTTGAGTAACGTGCTAAACATGTACTAATCTGAATTAAAATTTGTGGGTTCGAACCCTATTTGTGCTGATTACAACATGGGCTGAAAACTCTATTTGGACCAATTACCACATGGGCCATACTAGAACTAGTGGGCCAAAATATGGAATTGGTCCGATAAACATATGGGCTGCCACATCAGATCCATGTTGGTTGCGACGTCAGATGATGACGTGGAATGCACGTTAACACCGTTATCAGCATGTCAGTTAAATTCCCTGGCAGTGATCTGTGACGGTCAAAAACCGTCATGGATCCATGATGGTTTTGGCTATCCGTCAAGGAGTGCATGGTTGTCAAATTATGACGCGATATACAAGACGGATTTCAAATCCGTCATATTCGCCCTTCCGTGATGGTTTTTCACACTGCTGTGACGGTTTGAATCTGTCATGTATTAACAGGTTTCTTGTAGTGAGTGCATTATTCTTAAACACCTAAAATTAGTTTGGGCCAAATATGATTTCATTTGGATTTTATTAAATTACAAATGGATGAAATACTTCTGTTTTGTTGCTGTTAGAATCACTTAATTAATTTAGTAAAGGTTATTTACAAATTTAGAATTGTCTTTGGATTATTTTCAAAATTATGAATATTTTATTTTTCCAATTTGAACCACTTTTACTTTCACTTTGAATTTTGAATTGAAATTGAAGTTGGAATTTGAAATGGAATATGACTCTAATGATGATCAAGCATTGTTGAACATGATGACTTGGCATTATAAGAAGGCATTCACAGTAGCCAATACATAGGGATGTTACAATTCTCCTCCACTAAAAGAAATTCTCGTCCCGAGAATTCAGGAGGTAGAAGGAAATAGGTCGGGGTATTCCTTGCGAATATGATTCTCACGTTCCCAAGTGGCTTCATCTTCAGTGTGATTCGACCACTACACTTTCAGGAACTTGGTCGTCTTCTGACGAGTCCGACGTTCAGCTTCATCAAGAATGCGGATTGGATGCTCCTTATAAGATAGGTCATCTTGCAATTCGAGCATCTCATGATCCACTGCGCGGTATGGAGATTCCTTGAAGCATTTACGAAGTTGCGACACGTGGAAGACGTCGTGGATATGAGAGAATTGCGGTGGCAACTGCAGTTTATATGCCACCTGTCCACGTCTAGCCACAATGCGAAAGGGGCCGATGTAGCGTGGAGCTAGCTTGCCCTTGATTCCGAATCGGTGAGTGCCCTTCATAGGAGTGACACAAAGATAAGCTTGATCACCTGGTTGATAAGTCAGACCCCATCGCTTGCGATCATAGTTGCTCTTCTGGCGGTCCTGAGCCGCCTTGAGATTTTCTCGAACGATACGGACTTGTTCTTCAGCGTGTTGGATACTATCCGGTCCCACGAGTGGTCGTTCCCCGGTTTCTGACCAATTCAGAGGGGTTCGACACTTACGTCCATAAAGTACTTCGAAGGGGGCCATTTTCAAACTGGCTTGATAGCTGTTGTTATAAGAGAACTCGGCATACGGGAGAGATTCTTCCCACTTCTTGCCGAAGGAAATAACACGAGCTCACAGCATGTCTTCAAGCACTTGATTTACTTGCTCAACTTGGCCTTGGGACTGGGGGTGATATGCTGAACTCTAGGTGATATGAGTTCCCATAGCTTCTTGGAAACTTTCCCAGAACTTGGAGGTGAAAAGACCGCCATGGTCCGAACTAATCTCCTTCGGAATGCCGTGGAGTGAAACAATTCTAGAGATATACAGATCTGCTAACTGACTAGCAGTGATCGTCTCTTTGACAGGCAGAAAGTGTGCAACTTTGGAAAGTTGGTCGACGACGACTAGAATAGCATCGTGACCCTTCTGTGACTTGGGAAGGCCAGTAATGAAATCCATCTGAACCTTATCCCATTTCCATAAAGGAATAGGAAGTGGTTGCAGAATTCCAGCAGGTTTCTGATGTTCTGCTTTAACGCGACGGCAAACATCACATTCAGCAACATAGCGAGCACTGTCTTGCTTCATTCTAGACCACCAGTACCTTTGACGGAGATCACGATACATCTTGGTGCTACCCGGATGAATAGACAGCGGTGTATCATGTGCCTCCTTCATGACCTTGTCGGTCATTAGCCCAAAGCGAGGTACCACAATGCGGTCTCTGAAGTACAAGGTTCCATCTTCAGACAGCGAGAAATCCCTGTACTTTTCCAGGTGAAGATCCTTCTTAATCAGATCAACTTCAGCATATTTAGCTTGTGCACTCTTAACGGCCTTCTCAAGGTCTGGTTCAACAACCAAGGTTTTTAAGTATCCTTGAGGAACTATCTCGATATTTAGCTTTCGAAGCTCTTCATACAGAAGTGGTTGCTGTAACTAGACTTCAAGTTCACTGCAGTAGGATTTACGACTCAACGCATCAGCCATTACATTAGCCTTGCCAGGGGTATAAGAAATACCCAAATCATAGTCCGCAATGGTCTCCATCCATCTTTGCTGACGGAGGTTCAAAGATGGATGAGTGAACAAGTACTTCAGACTTTTATGGTCTGTGTAGATCTCGCAACGATTACCGAGGACGTAATGTCGCCACAACTGCAATGCATAGATAACAACAGCTAGTTCTAGATCATGTACCGGATAATTCTCTTCATGCGGGAGCAACTGACGAGAGCCATAGGCAATCACTTTACGCTCTTGCATTAGGACACAGCCTAATCCTTCACGGGATGCGTCACAATAGATCACAAAATCCTTGCGAGAATCTGGAGGAGCAAGTACTGGGGCAGATGTCAGCTTGTCTTTGAGTGTTTGAAAACTTTCCTGACATTTTTCTGTCCACTCAAACTTTACGCCCTTGTGAAGCAGATCAGTCAGAGGCTTAGCAATCTTTGAGAAATTCTCGACAAAGCGACGACAATAGCTAGCAAGGCCGAGAAAACTTCTGACTTGCTTGACATTCTTCGGTGGAGTCCATTCAAGAATAGCCTGAACTCGTTCTGGGTTAACGGCGATGCCATCCTTGGAAATCACATGGCCGAGATATGTCACTTCAGATAACCAGAACCCGCATTTTGAATACTTGGCATATAGTTGATGTTCACGCAGCTTTTCCAGTACAAGCCGAAGATGTTCGGCATGTTCTTCTTCATTCTTTGAATAAACCAGAATATCATCCAGATATACCACGACGAATTTGTTGAGATAATCCATGAAGATGTAATTCATTAACCGGGAGAAGGTAGCTGGAGCATTAGTCAAGCCGAAACACATGACAGTGTACTCATAAGAGCCATAGCGAGTAACGAATGCTGTCTTCGGAATATCTTCTTCACGAACTCGGATCTGGTGGAATCCCAATCTCAAATCAAGCTTAGAGAATACTGAGGAACCAGCAAGTTGATCATACAGATCGTTGATTCTAGGAAGCGGATACTTGTTCTGAATTGTTGCTTGATTGATAGGTCGGTAATCTTGAACCAATCGATTCGTACCATCCTTCTTCTTGACAAAGAGGGAAGGTGCTCCCCAAGCAGATGAACTGGGGCGGATGAAACCTTTCTTAAGTGACTTATCGATTTCTTCCTTAAGCTCGAGAAGGTGGTGTGGAGGCATCTTATAAGGTCGCTTCGCAATAGGGGTAGTGCTAGGCTTCAAGTCGATGACAAACTCTACAACTCTAGCAGGGGGTATTCCTGGAAGTTCTTCTGGAAAAATATCCTGGAATTCGCAGACAACTGGAACATTTTCGATCCCCTCAAGCGGAGAAGCGTTCAACGCATTCAGGGCATAAATCTGAGCCTCGGCATTCTGAGTGATATGAGCATGGTAATTCACTAGCTCATTTGACGATGAGAAGTATAACAGATCTCAAAGAGAAAGGATAAACAAAACAATGGAAAGGAAAATGATTATCAGACTAATCAGATCAATGACAGGGAAATCGCACAGATATCCAGCTCTCCGGATGGATGGAATTTACGAGATCCTAAGTGTCGGCGTTAGTGAATTTATTAAACCCGAATAGAAGAGTGATCAGAGTCCCAAAATATAGATGAGGAATAAAAGATCCTAATACCACCCAGTTGGCGACGTGGGCCCGTAAGCCACACATCCAAGTTAGTAAAAAAGTTTTCGACCACTAGACTCAACTTCGGCCAAGGAGTTGGAGAGGGGGTTCCTAGAGGCAGTCGGCTCTGATACCAACCTGTGACGCCCCCGGCTTAATCGTGCACTAATCATACACGCAAATGCACACGATCAAGCCTAAGGACTCACTTGAAGATATCACAACACAACTCTAAAACATAAATAAAGTCATACAAGCTTTATATTACAAGCCAGGGCCTCGAGGGCTCGAATACATAGCTCGATGGCATACAAGCGTCAGCGGAAGCATCAGATATCTGAGTACAGATATAAAAGAGAAACAGAAAGGCCTTTAGAAAGGCGGGGCAAAATAAAATGCTACGATCGAAAGGCGTAGGCCTCCTGCCTAGGACCCTCCGATCCTACTCCTGGTCGGCGGCCAGCTCATAGAAGTAACCACTCTCGAGGTGGTAGTAGTAGTCGTCGGAGGTGCAGCTGTCTCAGGGCTCCGTCATCTGGTCACGACAAACTGATATGGGGAGAAAAAGAAAGCAAAGCAACCGTGAGTACTCCGAAGTACTCAGCAAGCAAGGATCTAAACTACATATGCAACATTATCAAAGAAATGTTGTATGTGTGGACTGGGCTGCAGAAATGCTAGAATAGAGAGGAGGCCTAGTCCTATCGAAGACTAGCATCTTCATCATCTTCAAGTATTCAACGATCTTGCAACATTAGAAGAGTACAATATAGCATAATGTAAAGTAGTAGTAGTGTCAAACAACAGTCTCACCCAGAGATCCTTCCTCGACTCCCTGCGAGAAAGCAATTCCGGAGCCACATATCCAGGTACCATCTCAAGTTCTAGTTGTACCGATCGGGATACAACTCCGAGTGTCCTTTACCGTAGGACCGGCTATCGATAGATGTTTTCTTCCCTGCAGGGGTGCACCAACTTACCCACCACGCTCGCTTAACTCCGACCGGACACACTTTCTTGGGTCATGCCCGGCCTCGGCCAAATGACACACCGCAGCCCTACCTACAGCTCAGCAGAGAGGTCCCCGCCGGTCTACCTCCTAAGCGGTCAAGGGTCTTGGGCCATCGCCCTGTGCACTCCGGGTCGTTGCGAGGTGGGCGAATCTCGGTACCACCTCTATACATGGATGGCACCGGCCCAGCCGTGTCGCAATGCTGAACTGGACGTCTGACAGAGCTTTCGGCTGATGCTACGATGCAGAGTGCCCATAACTATCCCACGTGATGGTTAGTGCTATCAGGCCGGAGGCCTGCTCGGATCAAATATCCAAATTGTTAGAGGTCTAGGGGCTTGCAGTAACGAGCAGAGACTCACGATCGATGTGACCCCGTCGCCCCGTCTCGAGGACTTGCTGCAAGGGCTAAGAATGCCCGGCCGCGCCTCGTAAAAATAAATCACGGGTAACTATCCATCATTCACGGGTACCCCTCAGGGTCGACCCGCCTTACCAAGTAGCAGTATCATCAGTTATGTAAGGCATCCGTGTGGCTACCATATCAAGGGGGAATCCGAGGCATCACCCTCGTTGGACTCCCACCTGATGTAATATCAAGGTGGACGTAGGAGGAATCACCCTCGAGGTCCACACTTGAGGTGTTGCACGACTTCGTCGTTCTCGGGGGTGGTGTAGGAGGAATCACCCTCGCTGACCACGACCGAATAACTAACCTACAAGGTTATCATCAGAAGTGCTGACGAGGTATCACCCTCGGCCCTCGATAGTAACCCAGTAGTGTCGAGCAACTAAGGAGGAAGTGAGGTGCGGTGCCGGGTCCTGGTCTTCGATCCCGTTGATCGGGTCTTCTGATAATCCAGTGGGGCAGTCAGGATACGGGGGTCACTCATGGGTCTCTAACCATCCTATACTAAACATTTTAGGATGAACAGGAAGGTATCAACAGCAGGTTACAATAAACAGGCTATGCAGCAGAATAGGAGCAATCAATTACAATAGCAAAATCTAATGCAAGCATGAGAAAATAGAATGGGCGATATCGGGATGATAAAAGGGGGGGCTTGCCTGGTTGCTCGGCGGCAACGGCAAAGTCGTCGGTGTTGTAGCCAATCACCGGAGCTGCGTCGGTCTCGAAGGCTACGTCGGTACCAGGATCTACCGAGAGAGAAGAGGGGAAGGAAAGAGTAAATACTAAGCAAACAAGTGCTACACAATGTATGACATGACAATACGCAGTGCCGGGTGTGTCCTAACGTATGGTTGCACGTCACCGAGGAAGGGGAATCCATCCGGGAATGTTTTCCCGGTTCCGGACATTTGTCAGACAGATGATCGGAGGGGGGCGGTTCCATGTTAGGATAGTCAGGGACGTGTGACGAACGAACGGATTGCGTATTCAGATTCGTCTCGTCGTTCTGAGCAACTTTCATGTTTTAAGTTTTTCGATCCGAGCTACGGATTAAAAGTTACGAATTTTCAAAGATTTTAGTAATTTCTGAAATTATTTTTATTTATTAAATCAACATTATCCAGAACAGTAGCTGCGACATCAGCATGACGCAATAGTGATGTCAGCAGTCAACGGTCGGCTGACCAGGGTCAAATCTGACCTGTGGGTCCAGCGGGACCCACATGTCAGTGTCTGGACTAACTAAACAGGGTTATTTTAATTAATCTAATCCTAATTATCGGGTGGGCCCGCACTGTCAGTGTGTTATTAGGCATGTTTAATTAATTTAGTTAATTAGGGGGAGGTGGTGGCCCACAGGTCAGTGGCTGGACCTGGTCCAGTCAGCAGTTGACTTCGGTCAACAGAGCCGGCCAGGCCCCTGGGGCCCACCAGGCAGTGACCCTGAGGTGGCCCCGGCCGTGCCAGGTCAGCGGCGCCGGCGTCTTGTCGCCGGCGACCGTTTACACGGCGCCGACTCGCCGGAGTTCGCCGGATAACATGCACAGGGCACGGATCCGTGCGCGCTTGGGTGCGTTCGAAAGCGTGCGAAGAGGCGCATCTAGTGGCGTGAGTGGTTCGTCCGGAGGTGGCCGGATATGTCGTCGGCGTCGGGCCTCGATCGAAATCGGCCAAAATGGCGATGAGAGGAAACGCGGCTGCCCACGTTCAACTCCTAGCAGTTCACTGAGCACAACGGGATGCTCAGTTGTTCATGATAGCAACTACGGCGGCTACAGCAGTGACTGCGGCGGAGCACAGCTCTGGCGCTCGCGGCGTGCAGGCTACGGCGGAAACCAGAGAGAGGGAGCAGAGGGGAACTGGCCAGGCGCTCACCGAGAGGCACACGATGGCCGGCGAGAGCTTAGAAGCGCAGAGGGGCGACGAATCGAGTCGAAGCAGTTCCAGTGATCCGAGGTTGAAGACGGGTCGATGCCGGCGCTGTGACGCGGCTCCAGTCGAACGGATCCCCTCCCGGGAGGCAGCAGGCGAAGGCGGTCCTCCTGGACACCAACAGGAGGCGCGGAGAGACCCGTGGCCACGCCTATGGCAAGGCAGCGGCGACGAGCCCGCTCGGTGGAGGAACCAGATCGAGATGAGGGGCGAGGGAGAGAGCGAGGGGGGAACTGGGGCTGGCTAGGGTTGCGGGAGACTTCGGGCAGCACTAGTAGACGACGGGGGACCGCGGGATCGACGACACGGCGACGAACGACGACGTGTCAGCGCGCGGGCGCGACAGCGCACGGGAGGAAGGGGATGACCCCAGTTGGGCTGGGCCGGACCCTGTAGACAACAGGCCTGAGTGCACATTAGCCGCTAGGCCTTTTCTATTTTTCTTATTTTCTGTTTCTGCTTTCTCTTTTCTTTTCGGTTTGCATAAATGTTAGGCCACTAAATGACTTCTGCAGAATATGTGACATAGTCCAAATATTATAGTGCATTATTCTTAAACACCTAAAATTAGTTTGAGCCAAATATGATTTCATTTTGATTTTATTAAATTACAAATGGATGAAATACTTCTGTTTTGTTGCTGTTAGAATCACTTAATTAATTTAGTAAAGGTTATTTACAAATTTAGAATTGTCTTTGGATTATTTTCAAAATTATGAACATTTTATTTTTCCAATTTGAACCACTTTTACCTTCACTTTGAATTTTGAATTGAAATTGGAGTTGGAATTTGAAATGGAATATGACTCTAATTATGATCAAGCATTGTTGAACATGATGACTTGGCATTATAAGAAGGCATTCACAGTAGCCAATACATAGGGATGTTACACCAACATAGCCTGGATGTTAGTTAACCAAGCAAACTAGAAGGTCAGAAAGAATGAAAGTGCAAATTTTAGCTTGGTTTCAAGAGGGCAAAACTAACCGTCATCATCTGACGGTTGTAATCATCGTTTGCCTTCACTCGTTGCAAGTACTCCCGCACCTCGAGATTCCTATGCTCGACAAAGGCCTTATATGCCTACAAAATTTAGGTTGTTTCTAAGTGGGCAATGCTAAAAATAAACTGAGAAAGTTAGAGAGAAAGAAGATAAGGGGAAAGTACTTACAGCATGCTGGCGGGCTAAGGGAGGATGCGAACGTCCCGTACTCTCTAACGGGCTCGGGTTGGTAGCCCGAAGCCGTGTGTACGAGACTGAAGGAGTGATCAAGCCATCGAAACACGGGTACCGGCCATGGGACTTCGGCTGGATGGCCACCACCGCCGTGTCGTCGATCTGAGACTGGACGACGTCAGGAGCATCCGGACCAGGCGGATGCAACCTCTCAAACTGCTCCTTGTAAGATTCCAGGTGCTTCTCGGTCTTGTCGTAGTACTCGCTCTCGCCGGCCTTGCGATCACTCCGCTCACGGGCCATCTTCCGCGACTCCATGTCTGAGAGTGGCCTCTTCAACTTGTCCTCCTGCAACGTCAAACAGAAGTTAGCACATAAGAACATGAGGTAAAAAAGAAGAACTAAAATGCATCATGCATATAGATATACCTTCATGGCCTTGAAGCCCCAGTGGTTCCTGTTTCCTTGGCCGTGTGTCCCGTCTTTTCCACGGTTAGCCCGGGCCTTGCTGCTCTTGGCAGCAAACTCTGCATCCTCGCCGAGCCACCTATCCACCAAACTCGCCCATCCATCATCCTTTGCAAAGCACCAAGGAGGAATAACCTAAATAATGGAAGCATGACATGTGAGCACGAAACAATTAAATTGACTGCTTATATGTTGGAATGAAAAGTCAGTAATACTTACCTTCATGTACTGCTCCCTGTTCAAGGTAAGTTGTTGCTTCTGCTCTTCAGTTTTGCTCATCTTTTGATGAAGGTAGGTGTGGTAGTAGTGCGAGACGGCAACCCAGCGCACCTCGTACTGCAACTGACGAGCTTTCTTCTTCGCAGCCGCCAGCAAGACCACGTCGGCTCTGGCCTTGTGCTCGTCAAGAACTCTATAGAATTGCTGCAATCATGCATAAAACCAGAAGCAAACAAGGCATGAGTTGAGTGATTCAATGATAAACTATGAACGAAACTGAAGACAAGTGATTCAGAAGAGAACTTACCCAAAATTTGGTGATCACGGCCTTAGTGGCCGTCCCGTACTCCGCGTGGCTGGAAGCCTCGTAGTGGGCCCAGCTCGTGGCCAAAACCCGCAGCTCCGCGTCCCTGTCTGGCCGCGGGCAGAATAGGCCCGGCCAAAACTCCTTCAACAGGACAGTGATAAGGCCGTTCGGTTTACGGCCCTTTCCGTGAAGGATCCAGTTCCTGCAAAAGAATCAAAGAATTGGCATGTGTACAATAAGAAAATGTTGCCATGTGTTCAAAATATGATTGAGAGGCACTTACTCTGTCCCCGCGGGTTCAATCGGCCACTTGTGCGCCTCGATAGAAGGTGGTGTAGGTAGTTCTGCAATACCACGTAGCCACCCCTTCGGAGCACCCAACGAGAAGTCACCCCACAACTCGGGGTCAACCTCCCCTCCACCCTCCTCCTCACCCTCCCCTCCAGCACCATCCTCCTCACCCTCCTCCTCGCCCTCCTCCTCCTTGCCCTCCTCCTCCTCACCCTCAGGAACATACTCCTCCTCAGACTCAGAAGGTGCCTCGGTATAGGAGGGCATCGAAGAAGACCCCCCTATTTCGGACACGGCCCGGAGTTTTTTGACCCGGGTGCCTCTCCCCCACCTCCTCCTCCTCTAGGGGCTCCCCCCCACCCCTTCCTCCTCTAGGGTCTCCTCCCCCGACCCCTCGACCTCCTTGTGAGGTGTCATCCTCGCGTAGTCGGGGTGGGGGGGTTGGGGGGGTAGGGGGGGGGGGGTGGGGGGGGGGGGGGGGGGGGGGGGGGGGGCATCTATTCATCTATATTTTAGAAACAAAGTGTCTAAAACATTTGTTAATTGATACTAACATCCATTCACAAACTTAATAAAAACTATCTACTATGTATCTAAAAACCTAAT
Source organism: Thinopyrum elongatum (assembly GCA_011799875.1). NCBI lineage: Eukaryota > Viridiplantae > Streptophyta > Magnoliopsida > Poales > Poaceae > Thinopyrum > Thinopyrum elongatum. The sequence goes on from CM022299.1 coordinate 19,075,212, forward strand.
AAAAAATACACAAAACAAACAAAATTACATTTTATCCATCTATCTAGCATATGCATCTAATATCCATTCATCCACACATCTAATATCCGTTCATGCATCTAACAGTGGCATTCATCTAACAATGAAAAAATTAAAAAAAAGAAGGCCCACCTCGCCCGAGCAGCAGCAAGAAGGGAGTGGGGGCACGGGAAAGAAGCAAGCAGCGAGCGGGGGGCCGAGAGAGGCGTCGGGGAGGGGGTCCGAGCTTGGGGCGGGGCGGCGAAGGAGCGGAGGACCGAGAAGGAGAGGGAGGGGGCGGGGAGGGGGGGGTCGACGATGTGGAAGGGGTAGGGGCCGGAGGTGGAGGGGTAGCGAGGGGAGGGGTCGGGGGGGGGGGGGGACTGGTGGATGGACCAGAAGAGGAGGGGAAGAGGTGGAGTGGGTGGACGGAGGCGAGGCGGGGGGTGGGGGCAAAGTGGGGGGTGGATGGGGGGGGTTTTGGCGACGGGTGGGGGTGACGTGGGAGCCGGCGCATAGGGGGGAGCGGGCGGGCGACGGCGCGGGTGGGGGTCGAGTGGGGCGGCGGCGGCGGGCGGGGACGGGGTCGGGTGGATGGGAATGGGGCATATATAGGAGATCAGAATTTTAAAAATAGTCCCACCTCGCCCGACGACAAGGAACATGACTAGTTTAAATAGTTGGCTAATCCATACGAAGTAAGCTCCGGTATTCATTAGAATTCCGTTAAGAAAACGGACAATTACGGTGAAACTTTCAGCACCCGGGCCGGTGCCCGGGCACTGAAAGTTTCACGGTGATAGTCCGTTTTCCATGATGGATGCCGGTGTTTTTTATAAATTCAATTATTAGTATTTTTAGTCTGGTGGCCGTTTCTCCCCTCCGTGCGACGGCGGCAGCGACGTCCGTGAGGGGGGCACACCCCGGACGTGAGGGGGGCCACACCCCGAAGACGCGTGCCGCCTCTTCAGACATGCCACCACACCTTAAGGCATGTATGAGGGCCCCGTCCCGCCTAACCTTGTAGCGTTTGACCATGAGATCTAGCCCTTTGACTTTCGCCAGACGGGCTTTGACCAGTGGACCTCTCCACCCGGTTGTGTTAGCTCAGCCCATAGGAACACTTGGGAGCAACATCCGGGCCAAATCCACAGCAAGATCCCCTTCGTGTAGACCCGACGCGGCCGTTTCCCCCCTCCAGGTGCCGGCGGCGGCGCCGTCCATGAGGGGGGCCACACCCGGGAGACGCGTGCCGCCTCTTCAAACATGCCACCACACCGTATGACATGTATGAGGGCCCGGTGCGACGCTCCGGTGGCATTGCTACCCCCCAGGGCCCCCGCCCCGCCTAACCCTGTAGCGTTTGACCACGAGATCTAGCCCTTTGACTTTCCACGGACGGGCTTTAACTAGTGGAAAAAATACAAACTACATATATATTCATAATTGGAAAAAATTTCACCAAATCGATAAATAATGTATGTATGCTTATATTTACACATGCTACATGTAAGTTAATCAAATAATAATACATAAAAAAATCAAAAATACTATATGAAAAGACCAAAAAAATATATATAACTATGTCGTCGGCATATATGTTGGTCGGTGCACTTCGGATTGATGACGTGGCATGCGTATCTATGCCGACGGCCGCCCGTCTCCCCCGTCGGCATAGTTTAAACATCGTTAGTCATCCGTCACGAGAGGGGTCGCCGGGCCCACGGCTATGCCGACGGCCCATGTATGCCGGCGGCAGCTGTAGGCATACGCGTAGCTAGGCCGACGGCATTTCTGTGCCGACGGGGGCCGTCGGCATAGATCGGGATAGCCCGACGGCCTGGGTACGCTGACGGCCTGGACTTGGCTGTCGGCATAGCGCGGACTAGGCCATCGGGGTTGTGCCCTGTTCCGGTAGTGCTTTATTTTATTTCACTTTTTGCATTTTCTTTTTATAATTTTTGGTATTTTCTTTTCAAAAAACACTTTTGGTAGGGTTTGGGCCGAATTGGGTGATATATCGATTTTGTACACGGACAAAACCCTATCGGGCGCCGCCACTCCCCTCCGCTGCCACACTTGTCTGGCACCGCGCTGTTACATGTCGAACCAACATTCGGCAGCACGCAGGTGCGAGCAATCTTCCTACCCTCTCTCACATGGTTTTCTTAAATTACCTCGGCGCCATACTTGATCCAACCATTTAAATCCTTGGAAAATCGTACGATGCCGGAAATCTTCGGGAGCTAGCACGGTGTCATCACATGGCCTCTGTAGGGTGTCGTAAAAGTTTGGGCGCGTTTCGAATAGGCCTCACTTGAGATCGTTTGTAAACTACACCATCTCCGAGGTAGTCTCTGGGTACCGAGAGGGAACGTGTCGGGTTTGTGAAGGAAGTGCGGGTCCTATTGCCCTGTTGGCCTCGAAACTTCTCGTGCTCTCAAAGGAGGCCATCGAATGACACGTGCCCGGCCCACGCATTTTTCGGACCCGCCTGCAATATTTGAGATATTTATTCCACTGCTATGGTTTCAGCGTCCGAAATTGCAGATCTGCAAGGCGCCACATGAAATCATGCCCAGAAGCTACATGGAAAATCCTATGCGATGTCTTTGCGACATGCGTATGCCTTGTACAGACGAGGGAGGGGTAGGCCCAGCCACCAGGGGCAAAATTACCTCGGCGGCATACGTGATCCAACCGTTTAAATTTTCGGAAAATCGTACGATGCCAGAAATCCTCGGGAGCTCGCACAGTGTCATCACATGGCCTCTGTAGGCTGTGGTAAAAGTTTAGGCGCGTTTCGAATAGGCCTCACCTAAGGCCGCTTGTAAACTACACCATCTCTGAGGTAGTCTCTGGGTACCAAGAGGGAACGTGTTGGGTTTGTGAAAGAAGTGCGGGTCCTATTGCTCCGTTGGCCTCGAAACTTCTCGTGCTCTCAAAGGAGGCCATCGAATGACACGTGCCAGGCCCCTGCATTTTTCGGCCCCGCCTGTAATATCTGAGACATTTATTGCACTGCTAGGGTTTCAGCGCCGAAAATTGCAGATTTGCAAGACGCCACATGAAAATCATGCCCAGTAGCGGCATGGAAAATGCTATGTGATGTCTTTGCGACATGCATAGGCCTTCTGAAGATGAGGGAGGGGCAGGCCCAGCCACCGGGGTGCGAAATTACCTCGGCGGCATGCCTGATCCAACTGTTTAAATTCTCAGAAAATCGTACGATGCCGAAAATCCTCGGGAGCTGGCACGGTGTCATTATATGGCCTCTGTATGGTGTGGTAAAAGTTTAGGCGCGTTTCGAATAGGCCTTATCCAAGGCCACTTGTAAACTACACCATCTCCGAGGTAGTCTCTGGGTACCGAGAGGGAACGTGTCTGGTTTGTGAAGGAAGTGCGGGTCATGTTGCTCTGTTAGCCTCGAAATTTCTCATGCTCTCAAAGGAGGCCATCGGATGACACAGGCCCCCACATTTTTCGGACATTCCTGCAATATTCGAGACATTTATTACACTTTCTTGAGTTCTTTTAACTTATGTTATCATTTATTAATAAAAAATAAAAAAAATAATGGATCTGAAAAAGGAATTTAATCCCTTGACTATTTGTCTACAGCAGGATTTTTCTTATTTCTTGCTCGATTGAGGAATAATAGTCACACCGAAAAGCCTAGAGCTGAGTTTAAGATAGTGACAACAAATTGCCTTTTTGTTTACCCGACCAATATTACTTAGCCATAATGTTTACAGTGGCCTTGAATCACCCACGTCGCGGGACTGGACAACCCCATATAACAAACCATCAGCTTTTACATTGAAACCATAGAGTCACTGAAGATAGTGACCACAAGTTAAATAGACAAGGCCTTGCATATAAGCCAGCCAAAAATGCCTAGAGGCGATGCCACTTAGTTGAGATTCCTATTGGAAAATGAGCGTAATCGTAACCAAGTCTCGGCCGTTGCTGGTCCGCCCGTCGACGGAGCAGTCGACGCCGACGACGCCCGACCACATCAAAGTCTCCTCCTTCGACAAGGCTCTCGCCTTGTCCGCGTTCTCGTCGTTCCACGTCTTCGACGGCACCATCAACGAGCCCGCCGAGACCATAAAGAGGGCGCTGTCTCGAGCTCTGGACCACTTCCGGCTCATCGCCGGCCGCGTCGTCGTGGGAGACGACGACGGCGAGCTCAGCATCGCGTGCACCGGCGAGGGCGTGGAGTTCGTGGCCGCGACGGCCAACTGCGCCTTAGAGGACGTCAGGCTCTTCGACCCGCCGTTCGCGGGGCTGCTAAGAGACCTCGCCGTCGACTACCCGGAGGCCAGGTGCCGTGTGACCGACCCCTTGCTGCTCATGCAGGTGACCGAGTTCTCCTGCGGCGCGTTCGTCCTCGGTGTCACGTGGAACCACGTCGTCGCCGACGGCACGGGGATCGCGCTGCTCCTACGGGCAGTGGGCGAGCTCGCGCGCGGGCTGGCTCGGCCGTCCGTCTCCCTGACCACCTGCGCCGACCAGCTCATGCCGGACTTCCCGCCGTTGGCCGCCGCTATAGTGAAGGCCATGCTTGGCCAGCTGGAGCCCCAGGATTACCCCTACCTCGACATCACCGTGCCGATGAGCACCATCGGCCGCATCAAAGCGAAAATCGGCGACGAGCTAGGCGCGCCGTGCACCGTATTCGAGGCGGCCACGGCTGTCCTGTGGCAGTGTCGCTCCCGCGCCATCATGCCCTACGGCGACCCGGACAGCGCAGCGCCTCTCGTCTTCGCGGCCAACGCGCGCAGGCACGTCGGCGCCGCGGACGGCTACTACAGCAACTGCGTCACGACGCACGTAGTCGCCCCGCCACCGACGACCCGTGAAGCGGCAGAAGGGGACATGAAAGACCTCGTTAAGCTGATCAGGAGCGGCAAGGAGCAGATACCTGGTACCTTCGCCGGAGAAGAAGTAGAAGGCGTGCCAGGCGTGGACACGCTGTTCGGGTACAACGCGCTGTTCGTGACGAGCTGGCGGAACCTGGGCTTTGAGGCGACGGACTTTGGCGGCGGGACGCCAGCGAGGGTGATGGGCCACGTGGGGCCGCGGTCGGTGCCGGCCTGTGTGGCGTGCCTGCCGTGCAGGGACAAGGACGGGGCAAACATGCTGTCGCGCTTCGTCAAGGAGGAGCACCGCGGCGCCTTCCTTACAGAGCTGGCCAGGTTCACCTGACCGGCGCGCAAGGCTAGCTGCTGCATGCTCCGGGGCATGTACTCTCGAAGTTGCATTTTAGAGGATCCACTTAGTATAAATAAACAAAACATAGCTTTGAGTTTGTAATGAAGAGAATATTTATTGTAGTATGTGAGCACATTCACGTATTAGTCAGGTCAGGCGTCTGAAAAAAAATATCTTTTGCATCAATCAGATTTTTGGGCCGTTGGATGGTGATCCAGTGACCACTATGTACGTTCAACCGCCAGCCCGCCCGATCGACCACAGTGCCAGGTCACCTGCCGTCGCCGCCGGCAACCACCTCGCCGCCGTACCCTGCACATCATCGTGTTGTTGCCGCCTCAGGCGATGACCCTGCACATGCCTCCGCCAAAACCACGACCCACGGCCAAACACAATCACTCCGCTTTGAGATAGTTTTTTTTTTTAAAACTCGATTGACACTCACATACATGTATATATACTCCGCCTTGAGCTACTCTCACTTCTGTCGAGTAAAATCTGTTTTAAACTATAAGGATGTAGAGTTGGTAGCAAACAAACCCTTACCTTCAAATCCCTAAAGTTTGTATCCTGTATTCATTGATTCCGGTCAATCTCAACCCCGAACCTGTCTAGACCAGTTTGACGCTAGGAAACCAACTATCCCGGACGGGATCACACTCTAATGTCACTAACTTCACGGGTCCACATGTCATGTTCATCTTCTCTTCCCCAATCACTCTCTCTCTCTCCCCAGAAACCGCAGCAGCTCTGTCTTCGAGCATCGTGATGGGCTAGCTTGAGGTCATGCCGCGGTGCATCTGCCTCTTGAGCTGCCGCGATTGAGACGACGCCATCAGCGAGGAGCGCGTATAGGACCACCTCGCGGCCAGCCGTAGTAGGTAATGGGGAGGACAAGCTCCAACTCGAACGCGGGCACACGGAGATCAGGACCGGTTTGCCGCCCTGGACGCCGCGGCGACCTACGTCCGGTGCCACCACGAATAGCTCAATTGCTCCGGCTGATTGATTTCTTCTGCGTGATGTGCCTGGATAAGTAGTAGCTAAGCAATCTAGCACCAAACGCTCATATATTTGCTAAGCAAAGCAACTTATTCGATCTTGGCCTGATTGATATGCTCGAATCTGCGCACAACACAACACGCAGGAATTCGTACGCGTTATTTCTCAGTGAGTCACTCCGGCGAAGCCACCATCACCTGCCACGCTTGTTGCGGGGACATCACGGGGACCAGCGTGTGGCCGCTCAGGATGGGCTGAGCGCGTCTGTAGCTTCCCGCCTCTTGGCCGCCAACGGCACCGCGCCACGGACTGCGGCCGCTCACGCACAGTGAGGTTGAGGCCCCGAAAGGCGAGGACGACGCTGCGGGACCGGCTGCGCCAGCAAGGGTGCGACTGCAAGCTCGTCTTCACGGGACACTCGTTCGGCTCCGGCACCGCAACGCCCATGACAGTGCTGATAGTGAACGCCTGCCGCGGTGCCCGGGGCGCGTGCTTTCGTGATCTGTTAGTAGGCATGTGAGGGGTAGACTTTTTTTTAGGAGAGTGAGAGGTAGACTTTAATCCCGGGCGGGATGTATCTTTTCCTGGTGTGCCAAACAGAACAAGGGTCGAGATTGACCGGGATAAGTGAGTACAAGGTACAAACTTCAGGGATTTAGAGGTGAGGGTTTATTTCAGAGTTCAGACGAGATCTACAACTTCAAGGTTTAAAACAGACTATACTCCACTTCTGACCGATGATACCACACCAAAGTTCACATGCAGGGGCGGACTCACGTTGAGCTCAATGGGGCAAGTGCGAAATCAAGGTGTACCCCTTGCAAAGGTTACTCCCACCTTCTTTGATGTGCGTCATCGTAATCTGTTAGTTTTTCCTCCTTTTTGTTGATTAGTTTTTTCAAAATGGTTTATCTATTGAACCGTGTGTACAAACCATGAACCATTTTCACCGTCGGATTACCTGCATCGAGATCTTCAAAACTAGATTCCATGTTAATAGGTTTCAATGATTTTTTTCACGGAAAAACTAGGAAAAGCCGTAAAACAAAAGCCAAGAAAACAAAAAAAGATAAAAAAAAAAGATAAAAAAAAACAAAGTCAGTAAAAAACCGGAAGCATAGTTGTGCTTTTTACTTTTTTTCAGAAGCATGGCTGTGCTTTTCTATTTTCGGGGAGCGCAATTGTGCCTCTACTGGATGCACAAGTTATGCTTTTCCATTTTCGGGAAGCACAAATTTGCTTCCCATGGAAGAACGATTGTGCCTCTTTTTCCTTTTCGAGAAGACAATTGTGCTTCTCGTGGAAGAGTAGTTGTGCTTCGTTTGCAAAATATAGTTGTTAGATTGTAGAGTGTGTATATTGTATTGCAACGATAGGATTTAAAAACTATTTACAAGCATTGATATTGTTGCTTTGTTATCTCAGTGTAAGAGCATACACTACGGGAAAAAACTTATAAGCCGTGTAAAAGACTATACGCCGAGATCTATTTTTCGGGTGCCCGGCTTACGTTACACTAAGCCGAGTCAAGAAAGAAAAACACCCGGCAACTGCAAAACACCCGGCTTCTAGAAACCTATAAGCCAAGCTGTACAAAAAAAGCTCACGGTTTAAAGTTAGCACACGGTATCTACTGAAAAAGGCACTCGGCTTACAGCTCGCGGTCGGCAAAGATACCAGCCACGTGTCAATAACAGAGACAGTGGACGGCGCCGTCACAGAGCATCCAATAAGCCGTGTGCCAGTTGGGTGCACTCGGCTTATAGGCTATATAAGCCATGTGCAGATGGGTACACTCGGCTTATAGTCTATATAAGTCGTGCGCTAGGCCACAGAACTCGGCTTATACTGTATATAAGCCGTGTACCAGATGAGAGCACTAAGCTTATATTTATGCAAAATTGGTTTAAACGATTTTTCATTGTATTTATTTTTGCTGCTTAATTATTATTTCTCCCTCACCCACTTTTCCCTAAATAGTTTTCATGGGTCATATTTTCGATGCCCTCGATTTACCGGTGGTTGGGCATGCCTCTCCGTCGTCTGCCTCCTTTGAGAGCACGAGAAGTTTCAAGGCCAACGTAGCAGTACCAGTGGTTGGGCCATTCGATGACGCCGTGACAGCTCCCGAGGATTTTCGGCATCATACGACTTTCCGAGGATTCAAACGGTTGGATCAGGCATGCCGCCGAGGTAATTTCGCACTACCAATGGCTGGGCACGCCCCTTTCTCGACTGTACATGGCATATGCATGTCGCAAATACATCACATATGATTTTCCATGCCGCTTCTGGGCATGATGTCATGTGCCACCTTGCGGATCTGCAATTTCCGGCGCTGAAACCCTAGAAGTGCAATAAATGTCTCAAATATTGCAGGCGCGTCCGAAAAATGCGGGGGCCTGGCACATGTCATTCGATGGCCTCCTTTGAGAGCACGAGTAGTTTCGAGGCCAACGGAGCAACATGTCCCGCAATTCCTTCACAAACCCGAGACGTTCTCTCTCGATACCGAGAGACTACCTCGGAGATGGTGCAGTTTACAAGCGGCCTCAGGTGAGGCCTATAAGAAACGCGCCCAAACTTTTACCACACCCTACATGGACCATTCAATGACGCCGTGACAACTCCCGAGGATTTCCGGCATCATACGACTTTCCAAGGATTCAAACGGTTGGATCAGGCATGCCGCCGAGGTAATTTCACACTACCAATGGCTGGGCATGCCCCTCTATCGTCTGCACATGACATACGCATGTCGCAAATACATCACATATGATTTCCCATGCCGCTTCTGGGCATGATTTCCTGTGCCGCCTTGCAGATCTGCAATTTCCGGCGCTGAAACCCTAGAAGTGCAATAAATGTCTCAAATATAGCGGGCGGGTCCGAAAAATGCGGGGGCCTGGCACGTGTCATTCGATGGCCTCCTTTGAGAGCACGAGAAGTTTCGAGGCCAACGGAGTAACATGTCCTGCAATTCCTTCACAAACCCGAGACGTTCTCTCTCGATACCGAGAGACTACATCGGAGATGGTGCAGTTTACAAGCGGCCTCAGGTGAGGCCTATAAGAAACGCGGCCAAACTTTTACCACACCCTACACAGACCATTTGATGATGCCGTGACAGCTCCCGAGGATTTCAGGCATCATACGGTTTTCCGAGGATTCAAACGGTTGGATCAGGCATGCCACCGAGGTAATTTCGCACTACCAATGGTGGGCATGCCCATCTCTCGTTTGCACATGGCATACGCATGTCGCAAATACATATCATATGATTTTCCATGCCGCTTCTGGGCATGATTTCATGTGTCCCCTTGCAGATCTGCAATTTCTGGCGCTGAAACTCTAGAAGTGCAATAAATGTCTCAAATATTGCAGGCGGGTCCGAAAAATGCGGGGGCCTGGCATGTGTCATTCGATGGCCTCCTTTGAGAGCACGAGAAGTTTCGAGGCCAATAGAGCAACATGGCCCGCAATTCCTTCACAAACCCGAGACGTTCTCTCTCGATACCGAGAGACTACCTCGGAGATGGTGTAGTTTACAAGCGGCCTCAGGTGAGGCCTACAAGAAACGTGCCCAAACTTTTACCACACCCTACATGGACCATTCGATGACGCCGTGACAGCTCCCGAGGATTTCCGGCATCATACGATTTTCCGAGGATTCAAACAGTTGGATCAGGCATGCCGCCGAGGTAATTTTGCACCACTGATGGCTAGGCATGCCCCTCTCTCGTCTGCACGTGGCATACGAATGTTGCAAATACATCACATAGGATTCTGGGGCAGTTTACGTTCAAACCTCTTCCGAGTCCGGTCGAAGACATGTTGGGGAACGTAGCAGAATTTTAAAATTTTCTACGCATCACCAAGATCAATCTATGGAGTCATCTAGCAACGAGTGAGAGGGGAGTGTATCTACATACCCTTGTAGATCGCGAGCGGAAGCGTTCAAGAGAACGGGGTTGATGGAGTCGTACTCGTCGTGATCCAAATCACCGATGACCGAGCGCCGAACGGACGGCACCTCCGCGTTCAACACACGTACGGAGCAGAGACGTCTCCTCCTTCTTGATCCAGCAAGGGGGGAGGAGAGGTTGATGGAGATCCAGCAGCACGACGGTGTGGTGGTGGAAGCAGCGGGATTTCAGCAGGGCTTCGCCAAGCGCTACTGGAGGAGGAAGAGGTGTCACGGGAGGGAGAGGGAGGCGCCAGGGGCTGAGCTGTTTCTCCCATGCACCTCCCCACTATATATAGGGGTGGAGGGGGCTGGTTTCTTTCCCTCCAAGTCCATTGGGGCGTTGGCAAAGGTGGAAGGAAAGAAATCCCATCCTTTCCCTTCGCCACCGATTGTTATCCCCCTTTTTTAGGGATCTTGATCTTATCCCTTCGGGATATGATCTTATTCCTTCTAAGGGGGAATCTTGGTGCGCCTTGACTAGGGGTGTGGGGCCTTGCCCCCACTACCCACGTTCATGTGGGTCCCCCCATGCAGGTGGGCCCCACTCCGGAACCTTCTAGAACCTTCTCGGTACAATACCGAAAAATCCCGAACATTTTCCGGTGGCCAAAATAGGACTTCCCATATATAAATCTTTACCTCCGGACCATTCCGGAACTCCTCGTGACGTCCAGGATCTCATCCGAGACTCCGAACAACCTTCGGGTTACCGCATACTAATATCTCTATAACCCTAGCGTCACCGAACCTTAAGTGTGTAGACCCTACGGGTTCGGGAGACACGCAGACATGACCGAGACGACTCTCCGGTCAATAACCAACAGCGGGATCTGGATACCCATGTTGGCTCCCACATGCTCCTCGATGATCTCATCGGATGAACCACGATGTCGAGGATTCAATCAATCCCGTACGCAATTCCCTTTGTCTATCGGTACGATACTTGCCCGAGATTCGATCGTCGGTATCTCGATAACTTGTTCAATCTCGTTACCGGCAAGTCTCTTTACTCGTTTCCGTAACACATCATCCCGTGAACAACTCCTTGATCACATTGAGCTCATTATGATGATGTCCTACCGAGTGGGCCCAGAGGTACCTCTCCGTTACATGGAGTGACAAATCCCAGTCTCGATTCGTGCCAACCCAACAGATACTTTCGGAGATACCCGTAGTGCACCTTTATAGCCACCCAGTTACGTTGTGACGTTTGGTGCACCCAAAGCACTCCTACGGTATCCGGGAGTTGCACAATCTCATGGTCTAAGGAAAAGTTACTTGACATTGGAAAAGCTTTAGCAAACAAACTACACGATCTAGTGCTAGGCTTAGGATTGGGTCTTGTCCATCACATCATTCTCCTAATGATGTGATCCCGTTATCAATGACATCCAATGTCCATGGTCAGGAAACCGTAACCATCTATTGATCAACGAGCTAGTCAACTAGAGGCTTACTAGGGACATGTTGTGGTCTATGTATTCACACATGTATTACGATTTCCGGATAACACAATTATAGCATGAATAACAGACAATTATCATGAACAAGGAAATATAATAATAACCATTTTATTATTGCCTCTAGGGCATATTTCCAACAAGACATAGATCGTGCGGGCCCTACGGATGGGTGAAATCTCCGAAAACATAGAGACAATGAAATAAAAATACAATAAAAATGAAGTATAATAAAATACAATTAAATAAAACACAGAGAATTTTAGAAGTAAAGTGATAAATTTTTTGTATTGAAATAAAAAAACAAAAAATATAGTAGTGTAAACCGTGTAATCTGTTGTGACACTCGGCTTACCCTCTGCTCTAGGCTTAGCTGTGAGCGCGGGACTTCGCCAAAAAAGACGCGCGTAGAGCTCATTTTGCCCCAAATCGACCGCGCATAGGCTCTGTTTTCCCCCTCCTCTGACTCCTCCCAGCGCCGCCCCCATTTCTCCTCCCCCCCTCCCCCGCCCCGCCGCCGCCCCCATCACTTCCCCCGCGCCGCCCCCTGAATCCTCCGCCGCGCCGCCACCCACCTCGCGCCGCCGCCCATCCTCCACCCACCGGCGGCGCCGCTGTCACCCACCGGCGCCGCGCCCTCCTCCACTTCAGTAGAGTTGCCCCAGATCCGCCCCGACCATGAGCGCCGCTGAGCTGGCCCTCCCATCAGCGCCGCCGCCCCCCTCCGACCGCTAGGGTTGAGGTCGCCACCCATCTTCCCTCCGCCGGCAGGTACCCCCCCCCTCCCTCCCTCCCCCCCCCCTCATCTTGCCAAAAAAAAATTGTATGCATGTCCACTGATTAAGACAAGCACTTCGATAGTTTGCAAATTTATTTGAATGCAATCATGATGGACACAGCAAAGTGTATGAGATGCAGCATGTAATCCCTTGTGAAGAGCTTTCATGATAAAAGAAGCATTTTTGTTTTATATTTGAAAGCTTTAACATGGTATATTAGAAAGGAGTGGCCAGAGCACATATTTGTTTCTGTTATGGAAATACAAGTGTTGCCACTGTAAATACAAAAGGAGTGGGCAGAGCACCTATTCTGCATGTGAATTATGTTTAGTCCCAGTTTGCAAGTTTGCATGTGGATTATGTTTGATCCCAATTTTCACTTTATTGCAGGACATGCATTAGTTTGACGTCGAGACCGTTGTCGCAGAGCTTCTTGCTGGACAGATGACCGGCACCGAACACGCTTCGAGGGTAAGAATCATTCGCCTCGTAGGATTTATGTATATGTAAATCATGTAGCTAGCTAGTCGCATTACCTATGCGTCTCCCGTTCGAAAGAGTTACATTATTTATAAATATGCAATCTTTGTATATTTATAACAGTAACTCTTTCGAATTGTCCAGCGTTTTCCACGGACAGCCCGAGGATGTGTAGGCTGGCTTCGTTTTTATGCTCTACTCCGATCCGATACAGAATTTCGGCAGCGTCTTCCCATTGTTCTCCGAATGCACATTCTCTCGGCTTGTTGCCGAGACGTGTATTTGGAGAACAGCGGGGAGGTGCTGCCGAAATTCTGTGTTGGATCGGAGTAGTGCATGAAAACGAAGCCACCTACACATCCTCGGGTGGGATTAGGACCTATCCTTACCTATTAGATAGTTTGAGTTCATGCCGTAAAACATGAATAATTGTAATTAATTGAACTAATACTGGATGAAACTACTTGGTCAATGAAAATACATCAGATGGAGGATCGTGAGTGGATGTATAGTGGCTGGCTGAGTGGGGGGGGGAGGTGTGCTTCCCGAATGGATTACAAAGACGAATCAGTTCTTGGAAGCACCATTTGCCAGGCACACGGGACGTGGTGGAGTGTGGTGCCCCTGCACTATCTGCGGCAACAAGAAGGAAAAAACAAAGGATGAAATGGGTCGACACCTTCTCAAGAATGGGTTTATGCCAGACTACCACCGTGCGAGAAAGGAGGTGGTACGACAACGCACAAGCTCACCCGAATATGTTACTCATGTTGAATTCATGCTAGAAGACCTAGAAAATGCTGCAGCCCCTGAAAATCCAGTCGCAGGTGAAGGGGGACAGGGGGAGGAGGATGAAGAGCAAAGGACTAAGAAGTTCTGTGAAACTTTGAATGGGGCACAAAGACCACTACACAAGCATACAGAGGTCACTCAACTGGATGGCATTGCACGCCTTCTTGCTGTGAAGTCCCAGTTTGGTTGGAGTAGATCATCCTTCGATACACTTCTGACCGTTATTCGCACTATATTGCCAAAAGACAACATTCTGCCAAAGAACATGTACGAGTCGAACAAAATCTTCCGTGAACTTAAGCTGCCATATGAGCGAATACATGTTTGTCCAAACACATGCATCTTATTTAGGAAAGAACATGTGAATGCAAATTACTGTCCAAAGTGCAAATCCTCTAGGTATATTGAGGTCGACGGTGATGATGGTCAGAAGAGGCAGCTCACAATCCCCCAGAAGGTCCTTCGGTATCTTGATCCCATACCAAGGATCTAACGTCTCTTTATGTCCTTCGAATCTAGCCGAAACATGAGGTGGGCAGCAGAAGGGACTAGATACCGGCCTAAGATAGTGATACACCCGTCTGATGCTGAAGCATGGAAGGAGTTCGTTAAGCGATACCCAAACAAAGCTGGCAAACAGGACAGTGTAGCAATTGCGATAACAACCGATGGGTTCAATCCATTTGGCATGACTAACGCCACATACAGCTGTTGGCCCGTGTTTGTTATTCCGATGAATCTCCCCCCCCCCCCCCCGGCTTCTGCATGAAACGACAATACATGTTCTTGTCGCTCGTAATTCCAGGTCCTGGATATCCGGGGAAGAAGATGAGTCTGTACTTGGAGCCGCTTGTGGATGACTTGATGGTCGCTTGGGATAAAGGGATACGGACATACAACGCCCGAACAAAGAAGCACTTCGATATGTATGTTTGGCACTTCACATCCCTGCATGACCTACCGGCACGTGCGATTTTCTGCGGCTGGTGTGTACATGGGAAATGGCCTTGCCCGGTGTGTATGCAGAATTTGACGTTCTATTGGCTGAATAAAGGTGGGAAGTATACCTGCTTTGACAAGCACCGTCCGTTCCTTCGTCCTGATCATCCATTCAGACAAGACAAAAAGAACTTTGAGAAAGGTAAAGTTACCAATGCTCCACCCCCACCTGTGATGACCGGTCACATGATCAAGGCTCAGTTAGATGCTCTCCAGCCCAATGCTACGGGGTCAGGTTTTGTCGGATATGGAGAGACACACAACTGGACTCACATACCAAGCTTGTGGAGGCTCCCTTACTTTCAAGATCTCCTCCTTCCACATAACATTGATGTAATGCACACTGAGAAGATTTTGCCAGAGGCTTCACATCTTCCGCCAAGAAATTAAATGCTTACGATGTGAATGGGTATCGCTTCCATACCCATTCTTACGATACAAATCGGCCCGGTCAAAAGACAATAAATAGTGGGGTCGTAACACCAGGGACAGATGGACTTCAATACTATGGAAGAATCGAGGAAATGATCGAGCTGGATTACGGTTTGGGCGACCGGGTGAACCCCGTTGTATTCAGATGCCATTGGTTTGACCCAACCAGAGTCAGGCGGTACCCAGACATTGGGTGGGTCGAAATTCAGCGAGCATACAAGTATGACGGAGATGATGTCTATATTTTGGCTAACCAGGCCAAGCAGGTGTTCTATCTATCGTACACGTGCCAAACCGCGAAGAACCTGAAGGGCTGGGATGTTGTGATCAATGTACCCACACATAGTAAACCAGCTGCTCCAACCGATGAAGATTACCAACGCATAAACCCCAACACATATGAGGGTGAGTTCTACCAGGAAGATGGGCTCACAGGAGAATTTAGTATTCACTTGCCCACTGACGACGATGACATGGAGGTAGACGATGAGCAAGATGAAGATGAGGGCATGGAAGCAGGGGATGAGCCAGACGCTGATGAAATCATTGAAGACCCGATGGACCTGAATTTACTTGAACGAGCCCGTCTAGGTGAAGACGATGAGCCAGATGGTCCACCTCCAGACTATGCTCCAGAATGGTGGGACGACATGCGCGACAGTGATGATGAAACTCTCGGGCTAACTAATGATCCAAACGACGAGGACTATGACTTTTGAAACTTGTAATAATTCTATGTACTATGACCTTGTACCAATGAGACGCGTGCGATAGTGATGATGTACTTTTGGATAAAAACCAAGTCTATGTACTATGAACTTGTACTCCTGAATGTAAACTTTGTCGAGTCTGCCTACTTGATGTACTTCTAGCTGTAAGACAACTCTATGCACTATGAACTTGTGCTTCTTGCCAAGTTCTCGCCCTATGATTTTGAACTTATGCATATGATTTTTTTATGATAGCATATGAACTTTTAAACATGGACTTCTGAATTGCTCTACTTCTGCATATGAACTTTTAAACATCCATTTCTAAACTGCTTTAGTTTTGCATATGAAGTTTTCAACATGAACTAATTGAACTACTCTTTCTCATAGCAGGTGACTGAAAGATGCCATGCAACAAAAGGAACAAAGTTGCAAGCATTGGCAATGTGATTGAAAGGTTAGGCAAGGTGAGAAGGGTCATAAAGAAGGGCACCGGTGCGGCAACTTCCACACAGGCAGGCAGGGCCAAACCTACACAGCGAGCCACGGTGGATGGTACCCGAGGTAGACGACGTGGTCGTACCACTATATCCCGTGTTGCTAGCCCTATCCCCTCCGTCCATTCCGAGGAGGAGTCGGAGGAGGAAGCGGAGGAGGAGAGGGAGGAGGAGCTAGTTGTGGAGGAGGATGAGAGGGAGGAGTCAGAGGAGGAGAGGGAGGAGGAGCCGGTTGTGGAGGCAGAGTTAGAGGAGGGAGAGTATGAGGTGGAGACATCGGCAGAGAAGATGGAATGGCCGGTTCCTAAGGAGAGCAAAATCTGGTTGCGTGGGGTGTCCACGCTCCCTTTGCGACCATATCCACATAAGGGCCTCATTGTCAAACCAGCCGGTCTGAGGTAAGTGTTTGTGTGGACTCTTACTTGCGTCTTTACTTTTAAGATTTTTGCAGATACTAACTTACTTGCCTTTTCATTGTGCAGGGCCTTGGTGGTTGATGGAGAAGACATAAAAGTGCCACGCCAGCCAAGCAGCATCATTGGATGTCTTTGCAGGCATTATTACCCTGGCCTGGTCCCCATAGGAGACGGTGAGGAGGAGCCAGCTTGGTCTTGGGAGCATTGGAAACAAGCTCCGGATACCAAAGACAAGTGGGGCAGGGTGTATGGTAGTGCCGCCGAGCGGGTGGTCAATGATTTTTGGGTAAAATTCTTTGTCAATTTTCATAGTTAGTTCTTTGCCAATCTTTAAAATCATTGCACTAATAACTGTTTTATCCTCTTATGCACTTTGGCAGGACTTCTTTACTTGCGCCGAGGGTATGAAGGATGAAGCTAATGAGGTTGTGGAGGCGATTGCCAAGAAGATTGTCCAAGACATGCCCTATGAGGCGCGCGTTGATGCTGTGGTGAAGTATTTCGCGCAAGAACACAAAATGCTTCTCAAAAAGTCTCTAGCCCGGAGAGTGCATCTCACCCGTTCCATGTACATGAAGGTAGTTTCCTTTTACTTATGATTGCCTGGATCAAAACAACTTACTTTCATTCCTAAGTTGGATGTATTTGGCATACTTCAGGCGGTTCCCTCGTGGTGCAACAACAATGTTCCTTGCTACCAGCAAATCATATCCAAATGGATAGACCCGGAGTGGAGGGCCCAACATCGAATGGCTTCGGAGCGGCGTGCCTTGATGGGTGGTCCGGTACACCTTCAAGGCAACCTCAACCTCCACGCTTACGTGCAGAAGAAGGTAATAATATCATTCGGCTTCTCAACTTCTAAACTTGTGCTCTTATGGATATTATTGCTTCTATTGCAGAATAGGGAGAGAGGTGAGGGCCAAGAGAAGCTCAATACCTTCACGGGATTATGTCTCTCCCGCAAGTCAAAGAAACCGGAAGGGGGGTGGGTCAACCCAGGCGCTGGCTTGAGGATTGATGCATACAGTGGGAAGTTCAAGGAGCACAACGGGCCTGACTCTGATCCGGCCTCACAGGACATTGACGCTACAATTTCCCTCCAGTCGGGAGATGGCAAGAAGGGTGGTCGGTTATATGTTGGCGACGGTGCCATCCGTAAGAAGGACATCCCAAAACTCTCTCACCTCCGTGCTACCACGTCGAGCTCAGGTCCTACTATAGAGCGTCGCCCACAGCCTGGGCTGCACATGCTCCATCAACTCGAGGTATCTTTTGCTTCATCGACCTTCCTTGTGATTTCTTCTTTGTATTGCAACGATGGTGAACTTGTTGTGATGGCATATTGTAGGCCAATGCCATGCTTCGAGAGGAGCAAGCCATGAAAATGCAGCAGGCCCTGTTTCAACGGCAAGAATTCATGGTTAAACAACAGGCAATCCTGCAGGAGACATTTGCTCAACTCAGAAATAATATGCAGGGTTCCACTTTGCCCGTTCTTCCTCCTCTTCCTCCTCTTCCTAATTTCAACTTTGCAAGTCTTCCAACTTTTCAATCATGCATCTTACCTTCATGCTTGAAGATCATGAATCTTACCATCTCATCCTCTCGTGCTTCAAGTTTTCTCAGTCGGGACAAGGCTCCAATAACTGTGTGGTAGGTGGATCTTCACCTGGCCAAGCAAGTCCAGTGACACCCACTACGGTTCATGTCGCTTCGACCTCCCCGCAAGAATGATCACTTGAGGTAGTTGTCTATGTTTGTCCATTGTTGATGCTTGCGTCTTCTCGTTGCTTGTGCTTCTCAACTTAAAACTTGTGCATTGTTGATGGTAGAGTCCACAAGTGTTGATGCTTATATTGTACATACTTCCTAGCTTCTATTTGAGCCTCATATGTTGATGCTTGTTGACTCTTATGCCTTATCCATCTTTGCAACTTAACTTTAGAAACTCATGCGTGTGATAATGGACTTATAGGTTTGCATTGTGGATGGCGTTGACGGTGGGCATATATGCTGCCGTGGAGCTCATTGCATGGTTCATGCTTGGTGTGAACTTGGAACTCATGATCCTTTAATTTGTGAACCTCTGGTTGCATATGTATGTATGTTGTTGTGAACCTTCGTTGGATATGTATGCACTGTGTGGACCTGAAACTTACGGTCCTTTCGTTTGTGATCTTTTGTTGCATACGTATGTATGTGGACTTTGCACTCATGTACGGCTGGATATATGTATTACTGGATATATATTTGTTGGTCATGGTCATGTACTGCTGGATATATATATTTGTTGGATATATGTGCTGCTGGATAGATGTACTACTGTATATATGTTGTTGCTGCTCCCTGAAGCGAGTACCAAAAAAATGTTATATGGCCTATAAGCCGTGTACCCCAGCTATCTGGCACCCGGCTTATAAGACATAGAGCTGCGGCCAACATATAAGCCGTGTAGCCCAGCACCTGGCACCCGGCTTATAGACCATCTGGACACACGGGCAGGCTATATAAGCCGTGTGCCTCAGTTAACCGGCACCCGGCTTATATATGTATATAAAAACCGTGCTGTTGTCGGCGGAACTCGGCTTATATAGTAACCGTGCGGTTCGCGGTTGCACCCGGCTTATATATAAACCGTGCGGTTCGTGGTTGCACCCGGCTTATATATAAACCGTGCGTCCGCGGTTGCACCCGGCTTATATATAAACCGTGCGTGCTGAGGTGCACTCGGTTTATGTTTAAACCGTGCCCGGACGACGGCACTCGACTTATATAGACGGTGACACGTGGCCGTTAACATCAGGCTACCGTCATGTTACTTTATTAAACCGAGAGCCCTGCGAAAATACTCGGTTTATACATAAGCCGGGTTTTTTCGGTCCGGCTCTCGGCTTATATGGTATAAGCCGGTCGACTGTAAACCGAGTGCTAAAAGCCGGGAGTTTTACTCGGCTTATATATAAACCGAGTTTAAATGGATGTAAGCCGAGTGTATTAGGTACACGGCTGTAGTGATAAATAACATCACTCCTGTTTTCTTTCCTGGTCATTTTCATTAGGGTTTTTCTTATTACATTTCTTGATGCGCAGGACCTTGTGCATATCAAAAGCTCAGTTGTCCAATCATAGAAACATATCGACATAGTAATGTATAAACTCTCCTATAGTAGCTCACCACCATAGAAACATAACGTTCCAATAATAACTGTCTTATATGAAATCGTATTACTTCAAAAAGTCATAACAAATATGTAGATATTACTTCATGCCAATTTGACTACAAAGTAACAAGGCTTCTCTGTTCATATACTTGCATTATTCTCGGCAATACAATGTTAAAATTAACGGTCGCGGCAACGCGCGCCATCAATGATGTACTGATTCATTGCCATTTGCTTTTCAAAATAAAGGGTTTCGTTTTTAGACTTTTCTAATTGTTCCAAACTTTCAAGACGCCTTGATGGTGAAATGGTAGACACGCGAGACTCAAAATCTCGTGCTAAAGAGCGTGGAGGTTTGAGTCCTCTTCAAGGCACAATATGCAGAATGTTCATTGGTAAGGCAGCGGGTTTTGGTCTCGTTACTCGGAGGTTCGAACCCTTCCGTCCCAGATTGTTTCTGATGAAACAAACGGTGAAATCATATAGTACTCCGTACGAGACCAAAAATAAGAAATGACACGAGGGTTCTATATATAGATAGAGAAACAATAAGAAAATTATGATTTGCAAAAGGAGACAGGATTTGTGTACAATGGCATTGTACAACAATTTAATTTGGAAAAGGGATGTAGTGCAGCTTGGTAGCGCGTTTGTTTTTCTGAGTTTCCATTTCTTCATTTGAAATCTGGGCTCTTCTATCTTCGACTTATTTTTTGGCTTTATTCGTTATTTATTTCATTTCGATTTTTCCCTCTTCCTCTATCCCTATCCTCTAGGTACAACTTCTGGGTCAATTATTTTGAAGGTATCTTTTTCCTCATTAGAGAGTCTTCGCCCTTCTTCCACTCCATCCCGAAGACTAACTAAGAGGGATCACAAACTGCTAATTCATATAAAGCCATTGAGCCAGCCCAACCAGACTTGAATCGGACTGAACCGATTGTTTGTGAGGCTATTGTTCTCCTATTCTCTTGAATCTATGAAGTAAGCCAACCCAAATACAAAATAAGAAAAGGAACATAAATAGTTAATGGATTTTATAGGAAAAATATCCTATTTTAACGAGTCGCACGTAGAGATATTGCTAGCACACAAAAAGTTAATGGTATTTCATAACTAATGGATTGAGTAGCACCTCGTAGACCGCCTGAAGAAGAATATTTATTATTTGATCTCATCCTTTATAATATAATGAATTGTTTTTATTTGTTCAGTAATAATTTATTCTTGGAATAGAACACTTGTTACTTGTTATAGAATTCAATTAATAAATGGAAAGAGTTGGGTATTAGTTCATGAGCAATTTTGCATGAATAATGATAGAGGAAGGAAATAATGAAAAGAAAATCTATTGCAAGGAGATTCCCCAAAATCATGCTTAGAATAGCTAGGATTTCTAGATGAAGATGCCATTCGTTTGATGAGAAATAAAAAGGAACATCGAGAATTTGTGTGGCTGAAGCTGAAGCAGCTACTTTCACTGTAACAGAAAGAAACGCAACGGCTGGAGTGGGGGAGTCAGAGTCAAAAAGAGGTTCTTGGATTATTTACAAGCGATATTCATGCTCTTATTTTTGCAACATTAGCCGCAGCCTATATAGGTGAATCCATGGAGGGTCATCATTGAATTAACAGTTTTGGAAATAGTACTTTTTTTTGCGGCAATGAAGATCTTTATATTGGAGATTTTTTTTCTATTATTTTTTCTACGTTGTCCTTAATGGTGGGTTGGTTACATCTACAACCCAAATGGAAACCAAGCTTTTCGTGATTCAAAAACACGGAATCTCGTCCCAATCATCATTTTTCAGAACTTTTCGGGTAAGTTCTTTGGCTTGGACATGACATTTAGTTCCTAAAAAAATTATGTTGAAAAGAAAAATTTATAGATCGAATGTCACATTCCGTAAAAATTTACGATACATGTATAGGATGCACTCAATATGTACGAGCTAGTCCCACAGATGTATTAGAAATGATACCCTAGGATGGATGTAAAGCCAAGCAAATTGCTTCCGCGCCGAGAATCGAAGATTGTGTGGGTTGTAAGAGATGTGAATCTGCCTGCCCGACAGATTTTTTAAGTGGATTTCTCTGGAAAAAAAAAGACCTAGTGACAGATTAATACAATTCCCTGTATGAGTGTATGCAATAACAACATAACAGCTCAGTGAACATCAGACACCAAGTATTACCGTGTACTAAATATTCCTGAACACTCTTTTACAACCAATTGGGCAAACACAAAATCACAGCTAGCTATATATCCCTCACGAGTCAAAACAAATGTTCATACATATCTGTAAAAAGAATGTTCACATTTATTTGGAAAAAAAAAGCGAAGACCGTAGATATGTAATGTCACGGCTGGATAGTCGATGGTGAACTCACTTCATCATGTCACTGATCGTCTTCCTAATGAGCTCCCAAACGCTCAAAATGTGCCTCTCCTCCTGAAGTGACGATCCCACGGCGAAGCGCAGGACGAGCCTGCCACCTACCACTGTGTGCGCAAGGTATGCCTTGCCAGTCTTGTTCACGTTTGCCATGAGCAAACGGTTCACCTCGTCGTCCGCCCTAACTCCAGTCGCCTTGATCCTGAAGCAGACCAGAGCAAAGTTTCTCGGCACGATGATCTCAAACCGATCATCGGCATGGACCAAGTCCTCAAACATCTTAGCCATGGCGACGTCTCTGCGGATGTGCTCTTGGAGATTGGCGGTGCCGTAGGTGCGCATGACCATCCAAAGTTTGAGGCCAGGGAAGCGGCGGCCGACTCCAACCTGCATGTCCTTGAGGTCAGTGACGTCGCCGGACACGCTGGCGTCGTTCTTGAGGTACTCGGGATTAGTCTCTAGTGACTGGCTAAGGCGGTGCGCATCACGCACGTAGAGGCAGGTGCAGTCCAGGCACGTGAGCAGCCACTTGTGCGGGCTCATGCTGATGGAGTCCACGCGCTCGACGCCGTTGAGGTGATGCCGAAACTCCGGGCAAATGCACGCGCTGCCGGCGTAGGCGGCGTCGACATGGACCCACACATTGAACATAGCCGCGACTTTGGCGACGTCGCCTATGGGGTCGACGGCATTGGAGGACGTGGTGCCCACCGTGGCGCAAACGTAGGTGGGCACGAGGCCGGCCATGGTGTCAGCCTGCATGGCCGCGAGTAGCTTCACCGGGTCGACGCCGTAGTCAGTCTCTGGCCCGGTGGGAATGGAGCGGAAATTTGCAGGGTCGAAGCCCGCCAACCGGCACGCCTTGAAGAACGTAGAGTGGGTCTGGTCAGAGGCGTAGACGGCCAGGTTTGGAATCCCAGCCCCACTCCGGCGCATTGCTATGTCACGAGCGGCGGCAAGCGTGACAAGCATGGCCTCGCTTGTCGTCCCTAGAATGACGCTGCCGCCCGTCCCCCGGGTAGCACCTGTGCGGTTCATGAAGCTCCTTGGAAGACGCAGAAGCTGCGCGAGCCAGTCGAGCGCGAGCACCTCCATCTCTGTAGCAGCGGGAGCCGCCTGCCACGTGAACCCGACGGTGTTCATTGCGGAGGCGATGAGGTCTCCGGCGATAGCAGCCGCGCTATTGGTCGCCGGAAAAAACGCGAAGAAGTTTGGGCTAGCCCAGTGTGTGATACCAGGCACCACAGATGCCCTGAGCTCTTTCATGGCGACGTCGAAAGGGGCTGGGTGCACCGGTGGAGACGCTCCGAGCTCGTCCCGCAGGTAGCCAGGTTTGACGCTGGGCAGCACCGGCATGGACTCGACGGACTTGTAGTAGTCGGAAATGAAGTCGACGGCCTTGTGGAGGTAGGAGCGTATGTCATCGTCATTGAGTGGGTGGAAGGGTAGCAGCTCACCAAAGGCGGTGACGGGGTTGCTTATTGCAGGAATGCTGCCCATTTGTGGATAGTACAATGAGATGGGTGCTTGATTGGTACTAACACCAACACGTACCTCTCTATTATAGAGTAGTACAACTAGTAAGGACCAAGGACTCCATACATAGCATGTGACCTCACAGCAGAAGCAACACTATGAGCGGAACTGTAAACAAGGCACCCCTCTCATTGGTACTATCCACAAATTTAAATTGTGTTCATGTCCCAGGTTGGCACCTAATTTGCTACCACATGCTGACATGAACCTTGAGACAGAGCCAGCAAAAACACTCCTAAGATCTCCGAAATTATCTTCCTAATTTTGGACCCACTCTCTCCAAAAGCCAAGCCCCAAAAGGACATAACACGTTGGATGAAGATAACTTGCTAGATTTTGACGGAGACCCAAAAGCATGTCCCTTCCTTGACGGAGAAAAAAAGGGAGGCACCGAAGCAACCAAGGAACAGTGCAAAAAAGTACAGCATGTTCGACTCAGCTAGCTAGATCCAAAGCTCTTCTTTGTAAAAAAAGAAAGGAAGAAAACAAAAAAAAAAACTAGTTGGATGCCTCGTATATGAAGGGCCGGGGTTGCTTGGTTTGAAGCCACCTTCTGCCAAGGTAATATATTGGCAAGTTTAAAAGGTTTGGACTCCATTTGTTTGGTGCCAAATTATTGACAGTGCTTACAATGTTTGAAAAATCGCAGGGGCACACACATACACATGCATACAGCCATCCATTTGCTTCAAAATTGATGCACTAGTTTATTGCATTAGCCCTTAATCGTTGCGTTCAATGCATGCCAGCTTTTGGCAGAGTTGCATGAGCCACCCACCCCACCTCTCATGCCATTTCATATCATCTCAAATTTTGAATCAATTTTATCTTTCGAACTGAAAGTCTAAATTAAGTTTTGTTTGCATATTATGTTCGTTGAACGAGTACTTTCGAACAATATCAATTTTGAATACATTTAGACACCTTTTTTTACAATTTTATACCAAGATTTAAATATTAAAACTTGATAGTCGTGATGTTAAGTTCTACAAAGTTTCACCAAATTTTACCAAGTTTCATTTTCTTTTGGGGGTTTATGGTTTAGGGTTAGAGCTTGGGGCTTAGGTTTCGGTGGTTAGGGCTTAGAGTTTAGGATTTAAGTTTCAGTTTTTGAAACTTGCTGAATTTATAATTTGTTTATTAAGTTTTAGTACTCCTCTGTATCAAAATATAAGACGTTTTTTGATACGAAGGGAGTATAAAAAGCTGTCTTATATTTTGATATGGAGGGAGTAGTTGAAACTTGCTGAAGTTTTTGAAACTAGTCAAAATGTATTCAAAAGTGGGCTTGTTTCAAAGCCCTTTTTACAAGGAAAACGAAGATGCGAATCTAATATAAAATGGTATTTCAATTCAAAAGGTAATAATAGATTCAAATAATTTACAATCAAAAGGAAAAGCATGAGAGGTGGGGTGGGTAGGGCATGCACCTTCTGCCAAGAGTCCCTCCGTTTCTGAATATAAGACCTTCTGGAGATTCCACTATAGACTATTTACGGAGCAAAATGAGTGAATCTAAACTGTAATGTATGTCTATATATATATCCGTATGCGGATGTGTTCATAGGGATAGGGTGTGCGTGCATGCGTGCATGCGTCCATATGGGTGAGTGTATGGGCGACTTCGATTGTGCTGTGTTAAAAAAAGTTAGTTTAGCTATACGTCAGTCGACTGAAAATCCGATTTGGTCAGCCAATTTTCCTTAGAAGAAAGGAGGCGCCGGAGAGAAGGAAGAAAGAGCCTCATCGGGGGCTCGCCGGAGAGGCTACCCCATTATCTATCTTTGGGTTTCGGGTGGGGGCGGTGGTGGACGGCGGTGGTGCACTTCGCCGGAGAAAAACCCAAACGCGGGTGAGCCCAGAGGGATGGCCGGGGGCGACGAAAGACCGGCGGTGGAGGGTTGTTCCGGGGAGGGCGGGGCGGCGAGGCGGCGCTGCCCAGAGGGATGGCCGGGGGCGACGAAAGACCGGCGGTGGGGGGTTGTTCCGGGGAGGGCGGGGCGGCGAGGCGGCGCTCCCGCGCCGCCGGCCGTGGGTGGTGGTGGCCGGCGGTTCCGCCGGTGGAAAGCTGGGAGGAGGAAGAAGAAGAAGAGCCGCTGGTCGTTAGATCTTCATCCGACGTCTAGAATCAATCGACCAGCCCAATTTCAAAAAACAGAGCCTAACCCAAAAGAAAGTAGACAAGGCCTTGAACCGTGACACATTGAGCTGGATGTTCACTTTGTGAGCGAGAAGGTTCAGTTGGGTCAGCTTCGTGTTCTTCACGTACCGACTACCCAACAGTTCGCCGACATCATGACCAAGGGGTGGCCAACTGCTGCATTCCAAGAGTTTCGTTCCAGTCTTTGCATCGCCGATGCCGACGCTTCGACTGTGTGTGGGGGGGGGGGGGGGGGGGGGGTGTTCAACCGTGACATATCTGTATTTATTACCGACTGATTCTCCTATCATCTCTAGCCTTGTATAGCTTGACTCCTATAGATATTGTAGGGTTAATTGGCTTGTCACGCAAGACATCACCTGTATATATTGTAACAGACTCCGATGAATACAATCGAGTTGCATCCTATAGTCTTCTACATTATATAAGCCGGGACAAAATGCCCAGAGGAGGTGAGAACTTGTGAGATTCCTGTTGGAAATGAGGGTAATCGTGACCAAGTCCAGGCCGTTGCTGGTCGAACCGTCGACGGAGCAGTCGACGCCGGCTACGGCCGACCACATCAAAGTCTCCTCCTTCGACAAGCCTCTCGCCTTCTCCTCCTCCTCATCGTTCCACGTCTTCGACCGGGCCATCCACGAGCCCGCCGAGACCATCAAGAGGGCGTTGTTCCGCGCTCTGGACCACTTCCGCCTCATCGCCGGCCGCGTCGTCGTGGGAGACGACGACGGTGATCTCTGCATCGCATGCACCGGCGAGGGCGTCGAGTTCGTGGCCGCGGTGGCCAACTGCGCCTTGGTGGACGTCAAGCTCTTCGACCCGCTGTTCGCGGCCCTGCTTAAAGACCTCGCCGTCGAATACCCGGAGGCCAGCTGCCGCGTGGCCGATCCCTTGCTGCTCATTCAGGTGACCGAGTTCTCCTGCGGTGCGTTCGTCCTCGGTGTCACGTGGAACCACGTCGTTGCCGACGGCACAGGGATCGCGCTGCTCCTACGGGCTGTGGGCGAGCTCGCGCGCGGGCTGGATCAGCCGTCCGTCCCCCCGGTCTCCTGCGCCGACCAGCTCCTGCCGGACCTCCCGCCGCTGGCCGCCGCCATAGAGCGCACCATGGTTGGCCAGCTGAAGCCCAAGGATTACGCGTACCTCGACATCACCGTGCCGATGAGCACCATCGACCGCATCAGAGCCGAGCTCGGCGACGAGCTAGGCGCGCCGTGCACCGTATTCGAGGCGGTCACGGCCGTCCTGTGGCAGTGCCGGAGCCGCGTTATCATGCCGGACGACGAGCCGGACACCCCGGCGCCGCTCGTATTCGCGGCCGACGCGCGCAGGCACGTCGGCGCCGCGGAGGGCTACTACAGCAACTGCGTCACCACCCAGGTAGTCGCGCCTCCTCCGACGATCCGTGAGGTGGCAGAAGGGGACATCAAAGACGTGATTAAGCTGATCAGGAGCAGCAAGGAGCAGATGCCGGCCACCTTCGCCGGAGAAGAAGGCGTGGCACTGCTGCCGTGCGTGGAGACGCTGTTCGGGCACAACGCGCTGTTCGTGACGAGCTGGCGGAACCTGGGCTTCGAGGCGACGGACTTTGGCGGCGGGACGCCGGCGCGGGTGATGTGCCACGCGGGGCCGGAGTCGCTGCCGGCCTGCGTGGCGTGCCTGCCGTGCAGGGACAAGGGCGGGGCCAACGTCCTGTCCCGCTTTCTCAAGGAGGAGCACGGCGGCGCCTTCCTTGCCGAGCTGGCCAAGTTCAGCTGACCGCGCGCGTGCCGGGGAGCTGTACTGTTTGGTCCTAGTACTCTACTAGTAAAAAAAAAAGTAGCTTTAAGTTTGCATTGGAAATACTGAGAATATTTAGTTGTATCACTCGAAATTGCATTTTACAGTTTCTTTGTAGTTTCCCTATAATCAATAAATTTATTTAAAGAATGTTATAAGCCTCTGTTTTCATCTTTTTTAGAAACATCAGTAACTTTATTCATACTCATAAAAATTACAGGTACACTAATTTGAACCTATGATTCAAGAAAATACAAAGTAATTCATATGACTACGAATTACAATGAAATCTCTTATAAACATCTTCTTCGCGGTATTAATCTCTGCTCGAAGAAATACTCCAAAGACTTTGGTAAAGAGGCCGCAATTAGACTTTTACCGGCACAAACATTACCAATAATGATTTTTGAAAATACCTTGAGTTTTTTTTTTGCATGGTAATACGTGTCTCATTTATATCATAAGGATCATAGTACAAGCCATGTACAAACCGACCTGGCAAAACTGAAAAGACAGTAAAACGCTAGCCTTTGCACAAAGGAACAACAGCCAAGAAGTAAAATTACAATCAAGACCGAAGAAACCTTTGAACTTGACACCAACGCCCGTCACAGGCCTCTGGGACCACCATAGCAGCCACCAAAAGAAATAATGACGGATCACCTTCACACCCGAGCTCGAAGCGGCTCCATCGCTGATATGCAACTTTGCGGACCTCCAAGGTGGTTCACCAAAAGCGAAACAATTACCTTGAACGAATCAGACCGGGGCAACACCCCGGACACGCCATCGAACTCTAGATCCGGCACCCCCACACGACTAAGACGTCGGAGGAGAAAACCATACCTGCCATCCACGAGCCACGAACCCAGCACACGATCCACCATCTTCCAGATGCCGCCGATGCAGACCACAATCTGCATCCGCTCCTGGACTACCTCCCAAGCTCCGCGCCGGCGCTGGAGCAAACGCCGTCGCAACGGCGGAGCCCGAGGACACAGGTCCACCACGAGGATGTCGCCGCCGCCACGCCATCCTTGCTTGAACAGACTGATTTCCAAATCCATCCCCAGCCACAGAACCGATCGCCTCGTCGGAGTAGGATCTGAAGAAACTTTATTCAGCGCCGCCATCACCGCTGCCGAAGCAAAAACGATGAACAACCTAAAAACCTAAACTACGAGAGCCTAAAAAACGATCCACACGCGTGAAAATACCTTGAGTTGCCCATCTAAAAAGATGGGAAGCCTTGATCGATGAACGTATTTGGGCCGGGATGATCCCCTAGAAGTACAGGCTGTCGAATCAATATATCTTCACCATGGTGTCGATGAAAGATTTCACCTGCACAAAGAATCAAACCAACAAAAAAAGATGGATGTACAATTAGAGGAAGAAGACGATTAGTATATTTTTTAATGTAATTTTACTATTTACTGGTTGTTCTGCGTTCAGTTGTTAATCCTTTATACCGGCCTTTGTTTTCCTTGATATTAATCGGGTCTAAGATGCCCTATAGGTGTCTTTGTTCAAAAAAAAAAAAATAGCAACCTCATTGCTAAAGATGCCCCCCTCTGAAAAGTGGTTTCTATAAAAACAACAAGATTGTAGTGCACTTGGGGATGGCGTTTTGGCTCTCAGGTGGATTTGCTCCTACATGAACAGTAAAAATAAAAAAAAAGAAAACTGATTTTTTTTGTAGATGTTTGTGTTAGTGTCGGAAGCATGCTTGACAATTTTCATGTGAAATAGAGTAGCAGTGTTTTATTGGTGAAAAAAACAAATTTAGATGCAACATTTGGGGGTGACATTTGGTTTTTTCACAGTCCAAAATGCTTAACCTTTTTTTCCTAAAAATTTGCAGGTAGCATTTGGATGTGACTATGAACACATCAAAATTTTGTTTGGATTTTTTTTGACATTTCAAAAATCATTTTCCGCACGAGGAGCACGTGCACCTAGTGACGGTGTCCTGGACTAAGGGGTGCTAACCACGAAGACCCCCCAATCATGGGTCGGGCCGGGGACTCCCAGACAATCTACGAGTGGGCCATGTTTGCCATGCCCCATGGCGTACTCAAGATGGAATCCTCCGAGGACTTGGCGCATACTCCATGACGTGTTTAAATCGTCAGCATGTTTATCCCTCAATGTAACCGACCTACATACATACAATCTCGAGGTAGATCATCTTGTACTTTGTACTCCAACCAAAATCAATACAATAGAAGCAGGACGTAGGGTTTGCCTCTTCGAGAGGGCCTGGACCGGGGTAAAATCCCGTGTCCCTCTTTGTCCTGTTACCATTTAGCCAAGATCGCCAGGTCGGGATCCCCTACCTGAGATCCGCTGGATTCAACCCCGGCACCTGGGAGCCGAATTGGATTTCCAAAAACATTTTTTTATTTGTACATCAATATATATCAAAAAACATGGTGCTAATTTTTACATCAATAAATATCAAAAAGGCATGAAGATGATTCAAAGCTTGAAGCATGAACCATCGTGCCACTCTTTCTTGGTGCATGAAATAAAGGAAATTATGAGAGGGAACCATAAAATTTGTATTACTAACAATTACCACTTCAGCATATTTCAAACATTTGTTAGGTAATACCGCAATCTGGTTAGGTTCTAGACTAGACAATGCAGATTTCTGTACTTTAGACTCTAATCATTTGATTGAGCAATACAAATCCTCTTTCACCAAAAAGAATGTTGTGTGCTCCATGGTGATACATACAATTTTTTGTATATGCACTTATGCAAATTCGGAACAAATCACATAATACTCATTTCATTAGCTATCGATAACTTCCGTAGGATACATGAACATTTTATTGTGATCTCTAGGATAAAATAAAAAATTCATGTGATCTCTTTGAAAGATCTAACTTATTACCCGAAAAAAAAGAGTTAGCTTATGATTAAAAAAGTGACGTGATTTCGAATATCTAATATGTGATCCATTAGTCTTAAAATATAGCGTATGTTAACTTTTTTAAAATTTAGTCATTGTAAAGTGGGACCAAGTTTATATAAAAATGTATCAATACCAAAAATACCAAACTAAAACCATTAAATATATTTCCATATTTATATATTTCATATTGTAGTTGTAGATAGTTTTCTAAATAAATTTGGACGTGTTTTGTAAACTTAAAAATAATTAAAAACATAAATAAAAATCAAAGCATATACGTAGGACCGAAGCATAAATAAAAATGTTTAAAAAGCATGGTGCTAGTGTCTAGCACGCACAGTGTCCCACGGTGATACATATATTGATTTTCGGCCGTATGCATCAGTTTCGGCCCATGGTTTCTGATCAATGCAGGGACGCGTTTTGCATTGATGCAGCCACGGGCCTACAACCGAGAGGCAGTCTCGCTGATCTGGCCTTTTGTTTTTCTCAGCTGACGGCCGTGTATCGACCGTGGGGCGCATAGCAACGGCAGTAAATCCAGTTTATAAGATGAGGGCTTGGTTCCTAATTTACCGGCATGATACTAATCGCTAAAGAATTTTTTAGGGCACTAATCGCTAAAGACGAGCGGTTGAAGTCGTCCGATTTTTTTTAGAAGGATAGCTAGCTAGGTCTTTATTGCATGGTTAAAATGTTTACAGGGATAATATTAGCATCATGGGGATGCCCCAACCATATGTGTCTCCCCAGAGGAAGAGTAACACCATACCTAGCTAACCTATGAGCTTCAAAGTTTGAAGATCTAGGCTCAAACATAAAATTACAAGCCGTGAAAACTCTCGAAGTTTCAGTCACCTCTCTAATAATACTCCCATAATTGCCCCCAACTCCTTGCTTGATATGTGAGATGACCTGCTTGCAATCTGAAGCCACTTGAATATTCTGCAAACTCAAGTCCCTCGCCAACGCTTGAGCTTCCCGACATGCCAAAGCTTCTACTGTAGCTGGATCAGTTGTTCCTCGTACAACCAGAATAGAAAACCCCATATAATTACCTTCCCGATCACGACATATAGCAGCAGCAGCACCCACATTGTGGTCGAGGGAAATACCCCCATCGGCATTTATTTTTGCAAAACCCTCCGCCGGCGGAACCCACGCAGAGCGAATTGCACCAGGGTTCATAATCGCATGTGAGGCTGATGGCTCCTGTAGCTGATCAAGTTCAGCTATGAATCTGGTGACAAAAAGCACCTCTCCCTTTATGTCACTGGGATTGAGCACCGCAAGATCGAACGTACAACACAAAGCACCTCTCCCATTGCAAGAAAAATCAATCTAATTGGCCAAACCAAATCAATAGATCGGAGAGAAATACAAAGCTATAATAATCATGCATAAAAGAGTTCAGAGAAGACTCAAATAATATTCATAGATAATCTGATCATAAACTCACAATTCATCGGATCTCAACAAACACACCGGAAAAAAGGATTATAACGAATAGATCTCCAAGAACATCAAGGAGAACATTGTATTGAAGATCAAAGAGAGAGAATAAGCCATCAAGGAGAACATTGTATTGAACATCAAGGAGAATATTGAGTGGGATCTCTCGAGAAAAGGGTTTCGGGTGGCTCTCTATTGATTTCCCAATTTTAGAGAATTTATAGAGGCGGGGTTAGGTCAAACGGGGGAACGAGGGCCCCACAAGCCACCAGTGGGCGTCTACCCCCATGGGCGAGCCCTGGTGCCTTGTGGGCTACTCCTTCATCTTCTGGCCTCCCCCCGAAGCTTCCAGGGTCTCTTATGTCCAGAAAAAAAATATCAAAACGTTTCGTGGCAATTGGACTTCATTTGGTACTGATATTCTGGAAAACCAAAAACAGGCAAAAAACAGCAGCTGGCACTTTGGCACTAAGTTCATAGGTTAGTCCCAGTAATGATATATAATTGCATATAAAACATCCAATATTGATACTATAGTAGCATAGAACAATAAAAAATTATAGATACGTTGGAGACGTATCAGGCATAGCCAAGCTTAATTCATGTTCGTCCCCGAGTAGGTAAATGATAAAAACAGAATTTTTGATGTGGAATACTACCTATCATATTCATCACGTAATCTTTCTTTTGTGGCATGAGTATTGAGACTCGAATGATTCAAAGCAATAGTCTATAGTTTGACATAAAGATATAAATACTCAAGCATACCAACAAATAATCATGTCTTTCAAAATATCAACGCTAAAGAAAGTTATCCCTAGCCCGTCATGCTCAATCATTGATCCATTCATGAAACACACTCAATATTAACTACACCCAATGCAGAAGTATAACAATAGTGCTCTCCAGTTGGTGCTTATAAGAGAAGGTGAAGACTCAAAATAAAAATAGAAATGCATAAAAGTAAAATAGATAGGTCCTTCGCAGAGGGA
The DNA here is from genome assembly GCA_011799875.1 of Thinopyrum elongatum. Taxonomy (NCBI): domain Eukaryota; kingdom Viridiplantae; phylum Streptophyta; class Magnoliopsida; order Poales; family Poaceae; genus Thinopyrum; species Thinopyrum elongatum. Next base: position 19,108,363 of record CM022299.1, read on the forward strand.
AACAGAGATTTGCAGAGGTGCCAGAGCTCAAAGCTTAAAACAGAGATAAATTATTTTGAGAGGCATGCTTTTCCTGTCAACGTCACAACCGAAAGTTTCCAATATCTCCAATGCTAGACACATTATAGGTGGTTCCCAAACAGAAAATAATTGTTTACTCCCCCTACACCATTCTTTCACAATTCATGACTAGCCGTATCCACGGGTGCCTTCCAAACTTTCAACTTTCAAGGGGGAGTTTATTTCATTTTTTTTATTTCGATTCATTATGGGACTGGTCATCCCTATTACCTGCCATTTTCTCGTGCAATGACAAGTGAATAAACACTCATCGTGAGAATAACCCATCTAGCATGAAAGATATTGACCACCTCATGTCGCTCCATGAGCGGTACGGGCATACAAAACTGGTAATTTTGAATGATTACAGTTGGCACATGCAAATTTACTTGGAACGGCATGTAAATATCGCATATATGTAGGTATAGTGGACTCATTTGGCACAACTTCAAGTTTAAGGAATTGGATGCACAAGCAGCATTCCCGCTTAGTACAAATATAGGCTAGCAAATAGATTGAGAAGCGACCAATCAGAAAACAAAAACTTTTATAAACGTGCATTGAGAATAACTAACATTGAATAATGCACCATAAGTAGGATATAACTTCTTTGCATAATTATTGACTCTACGTGCATGCATAAGTAATTATAAACCTTAACACCAATATTCTTACTAAACCACATTTACTCACTAGTACAACTCCCATATTATCATCTTCATAACACAAAACTATTGCAAGTAATCAAACTTATCATATTCAGTGATCTACATGAAAGTTTTTTATTATGTCCTTCTTGAATATCCATCACATTATGACCAAATTCATATCTTGTGCATATTACCATTACTATTATCAACTCTCAAAATAATATAAGTGAAGCATGAGAGTGCATTTATTTCTTCAAAATATAATCACCGTCGTGCTCTAAAAGATATAAGTGAAATACTAGAGTAACTGCCTAGCTCAAAAGATATAAGTGAAGCACAAAGAGTATTCTAATAAATCATGACAAATGTGTGTCCCTCTCAAATAGGTGTGTCCAGCAAAGATGATTGTGACAAACTAAAAAGAAAACAAAGCAAAAACTCATATAATACACGACGCTCCAAGCAAAACTCATATCATGTGATGAATAAAAATATAGCTTCAAGTAATGTTACAGATGGTTGGTAGAAGAAAGAGGGGATGCCTTCCGGGGCATCCCCAAGCTTAGATGCTTGGGATTCCTTGAATATTACCTTGGGGTGCCTCGCGCATCCCCATGCTTAGTCTCTTGCCACTCCTTATTCCTTCATCCATCGTGGTTTCACTCAAAACTTGAAAACTTCAGCAAACAAAACTCAACAGAAAACTCGTGAGATCCGTTAGTATAACAATCAAATTACCAACTTTAAGTACTGTTGTAAACCCATTCATATTTTATTATTGCATTATACCTATTGTATTCTAACTTCTCCATGGTTTATAACCCCCCCCCCCCCCCCGATACAATCCATAGTTTCATCAAAACAATCAAACAATGCACCAAAAATAGAATCTGTCAAAAACAGAACAGTCTGTAGCAATTCAATAATGACCATACTTCCTTACCTGAAAAATTAGGACAATGTGGACAATTTGTATATCAATCATGTGTAAAAAATTCAGATCAAAAGCATGTTCCAGTGAATTTAGAGAATTCTGCTACTGGGCACAAAAGTTTCTGTTTTTTTTCACAAAATCAAATCAACTATCATCCAAATCATCCTAAAGGCTTTACTTGGCACAAACACTAATTTAAACACAAAAACACAACCAAAACAGTAGCATAATTGTGTGCACACCAAAAACAGAAAAAGAAACAAGAAAAATAAGATAACTATTTGGTTGCCTCCCAACTAGCGCTATTGTTTTACACCCCTAACTAGGCGTAATGCATAGTTTCAAGTGTTGTGATCTTTCAAATTAATTCCATATGTAGCCCTCATAATGGATTCATATGGTGGTCTGATTTTCTTTCTAGGGAAGTGTTCCATACCCTTCTTTAATGAAAATTGAAATCGTATATTTCCTTCTTTCATATCAGTGATGGAACCTATGGTACGTAGGAACGGTCTACCAAGTATTATGGTGCAAGATGGATTGCAATCCATATCAAGCACAATGAAATCAACGGGCACATAATTCCTATTTGCAAGAATAAGAACATCATTTATTCCACCCAAAGGTTTCTTAATGGTGGAATCCGCTAGTGCAAATTAAGAGAACATTCATCCATATTGGTAAATCCTAGCACATCACATAGAGAGTTTGGTATTGTGGAAACGCTAGCGCCCAAATCACATAAAGCATTGCACTCATAATGTTTTATTTTAACTTTAATGGTAGGTTCCCACTCATCATATAATTTTCTAGGTATTGAAACCTCTAATTCTAGCTTCTCTTCTAAAACTTTCATCATTGCTTCTACGATATGTTTAGTAAAAGCCTTATTTTGTTCGTAAGCATTCGGTGAATTTAGCATAGATTGCAACAAGGAAATACACTCAATTAAAGAACAACTATCATACTTAAAGTCCTTGAAATCCAAAGTAGTGGGCACATTACTATTTAAAGTTTTGACCTCTCCAAACCCACTTTTATCAAAATTTTCATTAAGATCATCACCCTCCGAACAATTGGGACGCCTTCTAGCTAAAGTTGACTCTTCTTCAGTCCCATTATCATCAAGTTTTATATTACTAAACAAAGATTCAATGGGTGTAACACCAATCATTTTAATATCTTCATCTTGATTAGGTGCAAAAGATTCCGGCTTGGCTGCCATTTGGTTTACTAGTGTAGTTTGCGCATCAAAAAATTTCCCTAGCAAATTTTCAGTGAGGGCAAACTGAGACTGAAGATTAGCAACTTCTTTATTAACATCATCAAGTTGTTTACCAATAGTATCTAATAAATTAGAGTGTTCACTAAGCTCTTCAGTAAAAAACTTGTTGTGTTCGAATTGCGTAAACATGAAGTCCTTAATATTTTTCTCGATTTCGGACAAGCTTTTATGATAAGAAATATTATGATAATGTTCTTGAGGCATCACGATAAAGCAAGCAACCAAGCAAACGAGAAAAGGCAAACGAAAAATATTTTTGTCTTTTTTGTAAAAACGTTTTAGAACTGGGGGAGATGAAAACGAGAGGCAAATGGAAAAAATAAAGTAATGCAAGAAAATGAAATTTTATGCGTAGGTACTTGATAGATGTTGATGATGTCTCCCTGGCAACGGCGCGAGAAATTCTTCCTGCTACTTGTGAGCTGTGTTGGGATGAAGAGGAAAGAATGATGAAGTACAGTAGAGATAAGTATTTCTCTCAATTAAGAACCAAGGTTATCAATCCAGTAGGAGAACCACGCAACAACTCGTTAGCAACACCTACACACAAAATAACAAATACTTGCACCCAACGCAAACAAGGGGTTGTCAATCTCTTGCCAGTTAATTGCAAGGATCAAATCTAGTAGTGATAGATAGATAAATAAAAACACAAAATAAAATAAAGTAAATAAAAGTGCAGGAAAATATTTTTGGACTTTAATATATTATTTAGATAGACCCGGGGGCTATAGTTTTCACTAGCGACTTCTCTCTTGAAGTTACCATACGGTGGGTAAACGAATTATTGTTGGGCAATTGATAGAAAAGCGAATAATCATGATGACATCTAAGGCAATGATCATGTATATAGGCATCACGTCCGAGACAACTAGACCGACTCCTGCCTGCATCTACTACTATTACTCCACCCATCGACCGCTATCCAGCATGCATCTAGAGTATTAAGTTCATAAAGAACGGAGTAACGCCTTAAGTAAAATGACATGATGTAGACAAAGTAAACTCAATTAATATGAATAAACCCCATCTTTTTATCCTTAATGACAATGATACAAATACATGTCATGTCCCTTTCTATCATTGGGAATGAGCACCGCAAGATCAAACCCATCACAAAGCACCTCTCCCATTGTAAGAAAAATCAATCGAGTTGCCCAAACCAAATCAATAGATCAGAGAGAAATACAAAGCTACAATAATCATGCATAAAAGAATTCAGAGAAGACTCAAATAATATTCATAGATAATCTGGTCATAAACTTACAACTCATCGGATCCCAACAAACACACCGCAAAAAAGGATTACACCGAATAGATCTCCAAGAACATCAAGGAGAACATTGTATTGAAGATCAAAGAGAGAGAAGAACCCATCTAGCTACTAGATATGGACCCGTAGCTCCATAGTAAACTACTCACACATCATCGGAGGGGTAGAAAGGCTGATGTAGAACCCCTCCGTGGTTGATTCCCCCTCCGGCAGAGTGCCAGAAAAGGCCCCAGATGGGATCTCTCAAGAACAGGAACTTGCGGCGGTGGAAAAAGGGTTTCGGGTGGCTCTCTGTTGGTTTTCCGATTTTAGAGAATTTATAAAGGCAGAGTTAGGTCAAACGGGGGAACGAGGGCCCCACAAGCCATCAGGGCGCGCCTACCACCTGGGCGCGCCCTGGTGCCTTGTGGGCTACTCCTTCATCTTCTGGTCTACTCCGGAAGTTTCCAGGGTCTCTTATGTCCAGAAAAAAAATCGCCAAAAAGTTTCGTGATAATTGGACTTCGTTTGGTATTGATATTCTGGAAAACCAAAAACAGGCAAAAAATAGCAACTGGCACTTGACACTAAGTTAATAGGTTAGTCCCAAAAAATGATATATAACTGCATATAAAACATGCAAGATTGATACTATAATAGCATGGAGCAATCAAAAATTATATATACATTGGAGACGTATCAGTTCTCAACTGAGGAAAATACTTATCGCAACTATATTGCTTCACCCTTCCTCTTCGGGGGAAATCCCAACGCAACTCACAAGTAGCAGCCGCTTCAATGCCAGCGCCAGTGAGAGGTCGTGTCCGCTCTGGCCGGGCATGAATCCGGCGCTGACCGTTTCTGGCAGGAAGCGCACGTGGGCGAGGGAGGGGGTTTGGATGGGCCAGGGCGTGGCAGCGGTTTGGACGCCCGCAAAGCCTCTCACGTTTGTCTCCGGTTTGCGGGAGAAAATACGTCCAGACCGCCCTGCGGACCGATACAGCCCCGCGTTGGATGACTTCCGCGGTCCGGACAGCGCGGTTCGAATGTATGCGGCCGTTTTGAGGGTTGGCGTTAGAGATGCCCTAACTATATTATAAACAAAGCAAGTGCAGTACATACATTTGAGATATGTGGAAATCATAGAAAATATTATGTTTCAGAAATCATAAGGTGAAAAGCGTCCCACCAATGTAGTAGTGTCATTTGGACCCAGGGTCAAGTAGTGGCGGAGGTAACTATCGAATGATCCACATCAAGATACTAATTGGAAAACTGCTTCATGTCCGGGTAAAACCTCTTGCCCTGGCTTTTATTGGTCATTCGGCAGCAACGAACTTGTGTCATTATCTTGTTGAAGGCGTTGTCTACTTGCTGTTGTGTTGATTTTTGTTGTCTGGTCTTGGCAACCAGGATGAAAATCAATGTCCAGCTCATCTTCGGTTGGACTTGACGTCGTGGCGCAAGGACATTTATCCCTTCTTAAAGGTGTTGCTGCGAAAGAAGCGACACGGTTGTTGGTGTTTATTTCATATCTTGTAATTGTTTCGGCAACAGTTGTCTTTATTTTGTATTCCGTTTAATAATTAATAAAATTGGTTGTGTGCATCACAATAATGCAGAGGCCCTCTTTTTCAAAACAAAAAAGAATCCCTATAGCATCTCTCATAGATATGGAAGACCGGAGAAACATAATATTAAGTGCATACACATGTGATTTAATAGAGGCGGTACTTCTGTAAATTCATAAGACCAATATCCATTGCATCTAATTGGCTAATACTGTACTGAAAGTGATGGACACCTTCTTATGTACAAAGTATTGAGTAATTAAACAGAGCATTGTGTCACTGTTTTGAACTGGGGTTAGTTCAAAACTGCGACACTTATTATGGATAAGAGGTAGTAGTATTTTTTGTCTCTTACTTGGGTATTCCTTGACGTTTGCATATATTGAAAACTTGTAAAAAAAAAGGATTGAATCAAATCAGGAAACAAAGTGATAGATAACTCGTGTTTTATCACTAGTACAATAAGCTGGGGATGCCAGCGAAACAGAAAACCCCATGATTCGGCACAATCGATGTCTCGAGTTACTTATTAATCAAAGAAAAATAAAATAAAAACATATACGTGCATACACGTATGTAGAGATATCACTACAACTCATCCCGGTCGCGGTCAGCCGGCAGGGGTTTAGTGTGGGGAAACTCGATAACATCGAGGCCTAAGTTGTTGCAGGGCAGGACGCCATTGAGCGAAGGCCAGTTTCCAGGGACGACCTCCTTTGGTCCATTGATGATGTAGTCCTTGTTTTCCCCTGGGGTGAAGTGAAAGAGAACATACCTGTTGCCCTTGAACAGGTAAGCCTGGTTGGGTGCATCCGAGGCAAAGGCGGCACCGATGTCTCTTTCAAATTCTGAGTTGCGGAAGCAATGAAAGCCGTCTGCTATGAGACGTATAGCGATTCGTTCCTTCTTGTAGTAGTTGATGAGAGCATAATCTGGGCCTCTGAATAGATATGCTTCGCCGCTCACACTGGATTCAAACGCCGCATCTATCCCCTTCTCAAAGCTGGTCTCTCTGAAGAAAGGGAACATCTGCCTGATGGTCTTGGTGCCGTCTATGATCCAATCCTGGGTGCTCCTCGGCGCGAAGTTTATCAGCGCGCACAGGTTGCCAGAGAAGATGAAGGCTTCGGCAGTTCGATGGCTGCCGAAAGAAGCGTCTACTCCGTACTCTGAAAAGGCGGTTCCTGCGAGGGAGGGGAAGCTGTCACCTATGTAGTGTGGCCCGTTGAGTATCCTGTCATTGGTTGATCCCGGTGCATGGTTCACCAGAACGTACTTTTCCTTGATGAAGATATAGACTTCATTCTTATGCGTAGATCGGAATGCAGAGTCGATGTAGCCGTCAATGTTACACATGCCCTCTCTGTAGTACCCGGCTGGAACTGGAACATCGTTTGTGATTCCTAGTAATCGCCTCTGTCCTGCGGCCGCTTGGCTCGGCTCCGTCCTCTGCAGCCCTTGACCGGCACCAGTGAATTCTTGAATTGATAGATTCCTTTGTTGGCTGTTTTGCATGTAATAACTGACTGGATACTGGATACGAAGTGTCCTCTGTGGATGCGACTGAGGATTGAAGTTTCTGTTTATGTGCAGAATATCATTCACTCGTCTACGTCTTGGATTCCTACAATATATAAAACTCAATGTATATTAATGTGCAGATTATTATAGAATGAATCTATACGACAACCAAATGCTTTCAGTAATTTTCATGTCCCATCCACCCAGCCCATACGCATGACAAAAACTTCTGTAAAATCTCGCAACATCATCATTAACCTCAGGATCAAGGGTTTTGAAATTAAGGTAAAACAGGTCGTACGTACCCGTTGTTCGTGAGTTCAAAGAGCTGCGCAGATCGAATGTATTGAGGAGCAATGCCGCCAAGAAAGGCCACCTCATCCTGAGCAGGGTACTGGTAACGGGCGCCTAATGTTTGAGCAACCAAGATACCCCCAGGGGCATATATCTCATAACGATATATGGATTCTGTATGGCCACGGCCCACGATGGGATACCAGGAACTGCTTAGGGTGGTGCTTACGAACACATGATTGGTTCGTCTTCGAGTGTCAAGAGGTCTCCCACCATGGTTCACATAGTGCTCCAAGTTGCAGTAAATTTCAACAGGAGTGCCCGCTTCACGCCTCGCTTCGAACCCATTCTGGAACACGAAATCGTATGGGGCTCTATCAAATCGGAACACGTGGCGCAAGATGTCAATTTCTTGATCACTACTCCGGTACTCTGGTTCAGGGATAATCGTACCATTCGAGGACCTGATCGAGTAACAAAAGCACACGAGAAGAATTAATATGATATTGCAATGCATATTTAAAATTTAATCATTCGATGAAAACGGGTCTTGTCGATGGTCGGGCACCTGATGTTGAAAAGATCAACCGATGCCATCATGTACTGAGCATAAAGTTCATCATCTTCGGTCACAGGTTGACGAAAGGACGCAGCAGCACCTCGCCATAGCACGTCGGCTGGTATCGACATTAATTATTTTGAGCTCTTGTCAGATCGCCTGCAAATACACTGCAAACAAGTAAAATACTAGGAGACTCGAGACGACGGGTGACTGGCTAAAGAAAATACAAGATGAGATATTGGATGAACTAATAGTTGAACTGGTGAACCGACGGTTCGACAGGTTAAAACTGGAACCAATGGCCTCACTGGTTCGGTCACCGGTCTGTTTTTTTAAACTATGTGACCATGTGATAAACGCTAATTTTTTTTAAATAATACATTTTTTTATTAATTTTCAAAAATATTACGCTAGATGAAAAAATTTCAAAAATAATACACCGTCAGCCCGCTGTAGGCCGATCGGCCCACAGCAGGCCGACTGGCCCCGCCACAGGCCGACAGCAGGCGGCCAGGCCAGCCCGCTCGCGCCGATAGACCCTGCCGGCCCGCTGCAGGCCGATCGGCCTGCTGCCGGCCGACAGGTGCTCCACCCGCTGGCTGCTTCCTCCTCTCTCCTTCTCCTTTCTCCTTTCTCCTTCATTTCTCCATTCCTCAAGCTACAACTCTTTTCTTTGTCCTCTTTCTCCGTTTCCGCCATTTAATTTTCCACATTTTTTCTTTGCCGCCAATATTATTTCGCGCCTTTTTTTTGCTGGCAAAATTCTTCCCGCCATTTTCGTTGCCGCGAGTATTGTTCCCGCCATTTTATTTTTCACGTTTTTCTTTACCACAAATAATTTTTTACGCCTTTTTTTGCCGCCAATATTGTTCCCGTCATTTAATTTTCCACATTTTTTCTTTGCCGCCAATATTATTTCGCGCCTTTTTTTTCTGCCAAAATTCTTCCCGCCATTTTCGTTGCCGCCAATATTGTTCCCGCCATTTTCGTTGCCGCCAATATTGTTCCCGCCTTTTTCTTTCCCGCCATTTTCATTGCCGCCAATATTCTTCTCGCCTTTTTCTTTCCCACCTTTTTCGTTCCCGCCTTTTTCTTTCCCGCCATCTTGTCTTCTCAACCTATAAAACCCCCTCCACACTAAGGAGGGTAAGCAGGCCAGTGTAGTCTCGTCAAGATGTCCGGTTATCCTTTCGATCGTAGTTCTTTTCACCCTAGTATGTCCGAATGTCTTCTTAGCTTAGCCTTTGATTTCAAGATAGACAATAGGATAGTTCCATGGGACGAACTCCTCAGTAGTGACACCTTACTAAATGAGTTGGCTCACGCATTAAGTAGGTGCGGGTGGCCTGCAAGGACTTTTGAGGAGATACGAAAAGAACTTCTGAGTTTGCAAGGAAGGTGAAAGAAGCAACAACATAAGGATGAAGTATTCCTAAATGTTGCAGCACAACATACTTATTTATGGACCCAAGACAGCGAGGATGAAGACGAAATTTTCATGCCGAGCATCAAGGGCAAGAGTACCGCATCGTCGAAGGTCAAGAGTTCCACATCGTCGAAGGCCAAGACTGCCACATCGTCGAAGGCCAAGATTGCCGCATCGTCGAAGGGCAAGAGTGCTGCATCGACGGAGAATGACGATGATGCCTTCATGTAGTTTGTAAGTTGTATTTTTTAATTCAGATGTACTTGTATCTTAATTGTAGGAGCTTTATGTTGTATCTTGCTTGTTCCCGCCATATTTTCCCGCTCTCTACTTCCCGCCATATTTTTCCGCTTCGGTAGTTCCCGCCATATTTCCCCGCTTCGGTAGTTCCCGCCATATTTTCCCGCTCTGTACTTCCCCGCAATTTTCCCCGCTTCGCTAGTTCCCCCATATTTTCCCGCTTCGGTAGTTCCGCCATATGTTCTCGCCACAATTTTCCCGCTTTCTAGTTCCCGCCATTTTTCCCGCTATCAAGTTCCCGCCATATTTTCCCGCTCTCTACTTTTCCCGGCAATGTCTCCCTCCCGCCTTTCTTTGTGCTCTCAACCTATAAAACACCCTCGGCAGTAACGTGGGTAAGCAGTCTAGTGTAGTCTCGTTTCACCGTTGGATCGAAAGCATTTCCAAACGAGAAGGTAAATCAAATCCACCCCCCCCCCCATTATTTGGTTTGTTTAATGTATCATAGTTTTTTGCAAACCCTAGTTTTCTTTGTCGTAGTGGTTATGCTCAAGGGGTAAGTTAGGTGCTCAGTGGGATTTGAGTGGGATTTGTGTGTTGCAGATGGCTAAGGGTACTCAGTGGGTGCTTAGCCCTATTGTTCATGTCCAAGGCTTTCCTCCAAGTGTTGTGCAAGTTAGTGAAGTGGACATCACTTTTGATTGGTTAAAAACTAAATTCATGTTGAAGCAAGGGTTGAAGGAAGACGATTTTGTGTACTACGTCAGCAGCTTGCACTCAGATGGCCCAGGGGAAAGAAAATTCATTGAAATAGCTGATGATGATACAATTCATGAAATGCTCAAAGAATGGGAATGGAAAAGGGTTGTTGACTTGCATTGCTACAGGAAACCGAGTTATATGTGATGTTTATGTCGTTTGAACTATCGTGGACCATCGTGGTCATGAACTATTTATGTCTTTCGAGACATTGTATGTGATGAACTTGTCATTCGAGACTCAGTAGATTTATGTTATTGTATCCTAAAATTCGCTCATACCATATCGCACCACGATGACCCTTATCAATTTCCGCATTCAGCAACCACATTCCCGCCATTCCTGCACAAACCAATTTCAAACATAGTTGCCACACTTAATACAAATTCAGAACATAGTGCCACACTTAATACAAATTCAGAACATAGTGTCACACTTAATACAAATTTCAAACATAGTGCCACACTTAATACAAATTCAGAACATAGTGCCACACTTAATACAAATTCAGAACATGGTGCCACACTTAATACAAATTCAGAACATAGTACTGCTAGCTTAGCTTCTTCCTCTTCCTCTTACTCCTCTACCTCCTCTTCGTCCCCGGTTGCCTCGTCCACGACCAGTACCACTGGCAGTGACGAAAGTGGGACAATTAGTGTCCCTATGGCCAAATTCATTGCATAGAATGCATTGCCTAGTCGGACCTCCTGCTTCAGATTCATCCATATCATTCCGGATGCGCTGACACTGCCGTCTGCCTCTACTTGTACGCATATGCTCTGGGTTTGGAATGTAACGCCTTTCAGCGGGGTTGACGTTGTTGAAGTTACCCATTGATCGAAAACCCATCAGCTCACCTGTCCAGGTATTGAGGACAGACTCTTTCAGAAAAAATGGAGACACAAACAATATTGCGTCCATTCCAAGCTACCCGCAAGCAGCAAGTACATGTGAGCAAGGTAGGTGAAACAATTTCGGTCTGTTGCATGTGCACTCACAAGTTGGCCAGGCTTCATTTCCAATTTTCACCTCATGCGTCCTCAACTCATTTGCACATCCGAATTTGTTGTTGACTAAGCGGACCTCAAACCTTCTCTCTTGATTACCGATGGCGACTACAGTGTGTGACCTAGCTTTTTGCATCTTGTTGTCCATGTACTTCGTCACTCTTTCACAGTAACGTGTATTCGGGTTGTTCAACATATGCTGCTCTGCTTTTTGACATCTATCTCTGAAATACTTCACGGTGCCATAGAAAATACCCTCAACGATGGCTGTAAGTGGCAATGCCCGGTTTCCTCTGAGGACAAAGTTGTATGTTTCCGCGAGGTTGGTTGTCATGACACCGTACCTTGCTCCATGTGTGTCATATAGCAAAGACCACCTCTCCAGAGGCTCATGCTCTATCCACTGCTGGAAGGTTTTAATCGACCTTCCGAGCCTTCTCCTAGTACCAGGTGGGTCAAAGCCTGGCAGGTCACATAACCCAACAGGCTCCACCTCCACGGCCGCTGATCCTGTTGCCAACTGTGCAGCTACTGCTTCAACATGTGCCCTCACCGCTGCATCTCTTGCAGCTTTCCTGTCCCTAACGTGTCTCTGCGTGCACATATTAAGTCTGTCACGTATCAAATTGTACTTCCATGACTGGTTCTGCTTGCAGAGTTTTTTGAACAGATTCATCAGGCTCTTATTTCTGAACTGCGAGAAGAAATTAGCCCCCAGATGGCGCATGTACCAACGGCTCTGCAAGTCCTGCCATGGAGTTTGTTCCTCAGGGCCTGGGTTTGTTAGTGTCCTTATCGCACTGAGTATACCTGCATGCCTGTCATGAAGAATGCACACATTGGGCTTCTCCTTCACAACTGATATTTTCAACTGCCTGAAGAACCATGTCCAACTTTCAATGTTCTCACTCTCCACAAAAGCAAATGCGAGTGGGACAACTTGATTTTGGCCGTCTTGACCTATGGCTGTTAGGATCTGACCCTTGTACTTGCCAGTGAGAAAAGTACCATCTACACATATCACCGGTCGGCAATGCCTGAAAGCTTCGATGCATACACCGAAAGAGAAGAAGAGACGATGCAGCACCCTCACAGTTGGGAACTCTGGCATGAAGAGGTCTTGGATATCGATATAGGTGCCTGGATTCCGCTGCTGCAGTGTGTGGAGGAGCTGGACAACAGAGTCATATGCATCAAAATAAGAACCAAATCTCCTCTCAAGCGCCGCATGCTTAGCCCTCCAAGCCTTGCCATAAGAAATTCTGTACTTCAACCTGGCGAAGACTTTTGTCTGGATTGCCTTCACTTCCATAGCTTTGCCCTCCACTATCTCATCGTAAAACAACCGAGCAATAAGCGTCGATGAAAGGTTGGCATGATCTTGAGGGATGCAGGGAATAAGACAAGTGTGATTCACTAAGTCGCTGATCACCCAACTTGTGTCATACTTAGGGAGATAGCCGTGCACCCTGCGGGACAATCTGTGTTCTTGCATACCATTGTCAGGTATTTCTGACTTGACACCTGAGCTGTGAAAACCCTTTGCGTGGACATTGCCCAATTTATTATTGCATCCTTAAGAGCTTCCTTGTTGGGATACATAGCACCCGTCGCAATATTGTTCTGGTGATATTGCCAGGCAGAATCATGTCCATCGTTCAACATCATTGCAGATGAGAAGTCATGATTCCATGATGCAGGATTCGGGACCTCCTCTGCATTTTCTTCTTCATCCGACTCGTCAGAATCATCGGCATGACCCCTATCAACATCGGTGTCTTCTTCTTCCATCAGGTCCTGCATGTGCCCATCTACCTCGTCAGCGTCCACCTCGCCACTGTAATCACCATCGGCATTTCCTCCTTCTACCTGGCTACTCTGCCCTGGTTCGTAACCATCATCTCCAGCATTTGACATAGATAACTGCCTCCCTCCACTGCTCTGCCCAGGATCGTAGCCACCCTCGCCTTCTTGTGGAGTGACCTCCTTCACGACGGGAAGCACTAAGGCAATAGGATTGCATCCCCTGCGTTCGCAACCTTGTAACCACCGCACCCACTCGGAGTCTCGCTCTATTGGCCTCAAATAAAAGTAAATTATTGAACTTGACCGTGTCCACAATGCATGAACACCGACGGTGTGTGTTTCTGTATCAAGCCCTAAACTTCCTGTAATCCATTCTTTCAACTGACTGACAGACCATGTTTGAGGTGCGCTCATTGGCACCTCTATGTGAGTAAATTCACTCATATCAGCTCCCATGTCAGTTGTTTGGACAGTACCAGGACCATAGTAAAATTTGAACGTCACTACATCAGACATCTCGGCTCACCTATTTTTTTTTCAACAATGACAGACAGGTATTAAGCAACAACTTTAAATATCCGCGCCACTAAATATTTGACATGTATATATATTACGGAATATTAACGGAGCAACTAAAAAAATTCACACACCTACAAATATATTACAAATATTTACCGGAGCAACTCCAACTACTGACACACCTAAATATTTGACATCCACATATAGTACGGAATATTACCGGAGCAACTTCAAATATTCACACAACTAAATAGTTGACATCTAAATATATTTACGGATACTGCCGGAGCAAATAACTATAATCGCACACCTAATTTATTTCACATCAAAACATATTACCGAATACTACCGGAGCAACTACGAAAAATAAAATGTGTGTTGAAATATACCCTTGAAGCGTGCGAGCGAACGACGAACGACGAACGACGAACGGCGGCCTTCAATCACCGGAGCCGGAAACTCCACCAAACTGTCGGAGCTTCACCTCCACCACACTGCCCCAGCTTCAACAGCACCACCTCCACCGCCGCCACAACCTCCTCCAATGTGCTAAAAAAAGCTTCAAAAAAATGCTCACCACGACAACCACGAGCTACCCCATCAGTAGATCGAGGTCTCCCCTGGCTCCCCTAACTACGTAGAACCCATTCACGGTGCTCAATCTGTAAAAAAACGCCTCATTTTGGTGTATTAATTTGAGGCATTTCGAGGAGAAAAAATGGAGCTGTAGAGGAATGGGGGAAATGAAGGAGAAAAGAGAAAGGAGAAGGAGAGAGAGAGGAGGAAGGAGCCGGCCGCGGGGGGGGGGGGGGGGGGGCACCCTGTCGGTCGGCAGCCGGCCGATCGGCCCGCTGTGGGCCGACAGGAACCAGGCCGCGCCGACAGCCCCGCAGTGGGCCGACAGGAACCAGGCTGGCCTGCTCTCGGTCTGTGGCGGGCCGACTAAGCCCAGTCGGCCTGCTGTGGGCCGACTAGACCCAGTCGGCCTGCAGCGGGCCGACGGTGTATTATTTTTGAAATATTTTCATCCAGCGTAATATTTTTGAAAATTAATAAAAAAAATGTATTATTTAAAAAAAATTAGCGTGATAAACGACTCATGTAGATAAAAACGGTGTTTTATGCTTCGGTACACCCCCCTAAACACAAGGACGGCTCAGATTAGCCCATACCTCTTCATAATTAAGGGCATGATAGTCATATTTTATAAACTCATCACGTATATGCTGAACTTTTTTTTTCTTAGAAACACGTATAAGCTGTACATGAACGGACGTGCGTTGTACATGAACGGACGTGCACGCCCTGACGCGCTGGGCTGGCCCATTCAGCCTTTTTTTTTTTTGAAACCGCAAAAAATGGTGCGTATTGCAGGATTCGAACGTATGTCCTCCACTAATTAGCACAGCCACACTAACCAACTGGGCAACCAGACCTCAGGTGTTAAGTACGTTTTTTTTAATACTTAAAATAGAACACTGGAAAAGCGCAACATTTTCTGTTTGGTTTTTTCCTTTTCTTTTTTGTTTCTTAAATGCGTGAACTTTTTATAATTCGTGATTTCTTTTCAAAAATGACGACAAAATTTCAAATTCTTGAATTTTTCTTCCAAATCAGTGAACTTCTTTTTTCCAAAATTGATCAGTTTTCTTCACAAATTCGTGAACTATTTCGCAAATTGGCGATTTCTTTTTGAAAATTGTTGAACTTTTTTATAAAATTGAAGAACTTTGTTTCTAAATCAATGAATTTTTTTCAAATTTGTGATTTTTTTTTCCAAATCAATGAACTTTTCTTCAAAATCGATAAACTTATTTTGAATTTTTAATGAACTTTTTTCAAAATCAATAAAAGAAACAGAAAAAGACAAGAAAAACAAAATAATATAAAAACCCATGTAAAACTTAAGAAAAAACCAGCCCGGTTGAAAAGGAAAACCAGAGTCTTTCTTTTCAGCGTTATATTTGACGCACTACAAAAGATGGAAAAAGAAAAACTTAGACCATGATCAACAGAGGTGTTCGAGTAGGCGAGATGGCTCCGTCTAAGAGCACGTCGTTTCCCGACATGCTTGAAATGGCCCCAATTTGTTTCATGCCTTGTATGACCAATTCAAGGCACCATGCCAAGTTGTTTTGGTTTTCGACAAGTTTTGCATTTTCAGAGTTTTCTCGGTCAAAAACACCCAATAAATGGGCGGACGTGTCACAACTTGCATATGGTGTTAGAAATCGTTCAACCTGGCATGGATGACTACCATGGTCATGCCCACCTGCTTGAAAAGGTTGGGGTCATTTTAAGAATGCCCAAAAGTAGACCATGTTTAATGGAGGGTGTTCGGGTTGGCTAGAAGGCTCTACCTGAGGGTACGTTGTTTCTCAACATCCTTCAAATGGCCTAATTTTTTTCACCTCCTTCTATGATCAAATCAAGGCACCATGTCAAGCTGTTTAAGTTTTCTCGGTGAAAACTGGCTGATAAATGGCCGGACGTGACACAACATGCATAGGGTGTGGGAAATTCATTCAAACCTGGCATGGATGCCTACCATGGGCATGCCCGCCTACTGGAAAAGGTTGGGGTCATTTCATGCATGTTCAAAAAAATATCATGTTCAACAGAGGGTGTTTGGGTAGGCGAGAAGGGTCCATTTGAGAGCATGTTTTTGCGGCATCCATTAACTCACCTCACATCTTTCCATGATCTTATATGACCGATTAAACGCACCATGCCAAGTTGTTTTGGTTTTTGAGAAATTTGATCTTTTCTGGAGTTCTCTCTGTTAAAAAGGCAGATAAATGTCCAGACGTGTCGCAACTTGCATATTTTGTCGGAAATCATTCAAACCTGGCATGGATCCTTACCACGGGCATGCCCCCCTGCCTGCAAAAGTTGGGGTCATATAAAAAAATTCAAAACTAGACCATATTCAATGGAGGGTGCACCAGGATGGACAAGCCCATGGTAGGCAACCATGCTAGGTTTAACAATTTTCGAAACCGTATGCAAGTTGCGACATGTTCGACCATTTTATCGGTCTTCTTTTACTAAGAAAACTCCAAAAAATACAGAATTTGTCGAAAACCAAGTCAACTTGGCATGGTGCCTTGAATTGCTCATAAAAGGCCATGGAAAAAATTGGGTCCATTTTATTCTTATTTTTTGCTGGGGAAATTGGGGTCATTTCAAAGATATTGAAAAATAACGTGCTCTCAGACGAACCGTTCCGACCTTACCGAATAATCTCTGTTGAACATGGTGTTTTTTGGACATCCTTGAAATGGCCCCAACTAATAAATACAAAGGGATAAAATTGAAAACAGTAAGTGTTTTTTAAAGCATTTAATAAAAAATTTATAGAAAAAAGAATTTAAAATCAGTAGTTTAAAAAGTTAATTAAAACATGTATTTGGTATTCAAAAAAGAGAAAAATGAATTAGCAAAAGTAAGAGATGAAATGAAAAAATAGAAAAGAAAATAAAACGCTTAGGCATTGGCCTAACTAGGCGACGACATTGCTCCCCTCGGGCGCGTGTGGGCCTGATCCAAGAGCTCATGAATTTGAAAAAAGTTCATCAATTCTTTACAAAATATTCATGGATTTGAAATTGTTCACAAAATTTCAAAAAAAAGTTCACTAAGGAAATTTGCAAAAAGGTTTTCTCGGTTTTGGGAACCTCAGCTTCCCAGCCATTTTTCTGGTTTTGGGACCTTCTCGGAGGTCGTGAACCGTGTTTTTTCCTTTTCTTTTTTATCTTCTCTCTTGTTTCTTTTTTTTTGTCTTCTTTGACTTTTCGTTTATTCTGTTTATTGTTTCTATTTCTCATAAATTTAAGTTTTCAGAATTCAAAATTTGTCCATATTTTTCTGGATTCCAAATTTGTTACTGTTTTTCAAAAAATGTTCATGTTTAAAATTTTGTTCTTTTATAAAAAAGACTGTTCGTGTTTAAAACTTTGTTTTTTTATAAAAAAAACTGTTCATGTTTTGACTTTCTGAGCAAGTTTGAAAGGCATGAACATTTTTTTGAAATTTATGTACAAATTTTAAAAAACAAATATTAGTATATTTTATGGACAAAACCGGAAAACTAGAAACCCTAACAAAACCGTGCAAAAAAAAAAGGAACATAAACCAAAGAGTGAAGGTGCTGTGTTTTTTTCTTGGCGTTATGTCTCTCGAACAAGAAGAAGAAAACAAGGTTAGTAGGCAAATCAGATATGTTATCCCAGGTGGTTTGTGCGGTTACACGTAGTGCGTGAGGGCTGTAGTTTCAATCCAGCCGAGGACATCCATTTTTTGATAATTAAAACTAAAAAAACCTAAATGGGCTGAGCCCATGAGGGAGGGCTGTTCGCCGGGTATTATACAAACCTACAGCGTATACGTAGGAAAGTGAGTACAATTTGTGAAAAATCTATACTACCCTTTATACGTTTTGTGAGGGGGGGTGTACCGAAGCATTGCTCAAAATTTAATCATTTGATAAAAATGACATTAATTATGTTGAGTTCTTGTCGATCTGATCAAACTAGTTTTTTTAAAATATGTGACCATTTGATAAAAGTGCGGCTGCTGGTATCAACATTAATTATGTTGAGTTCTGGCAGATCTGATCAAATAAACCGACTTTTTAAACTATGTGACCATTTGATAAAAGCGCATCTACTAGTATTGACATTAATTATGTTGAGTTCTTTTCGATCTGATCGCCTGCAAATACACAACAAACAAGTAAGGAGACTCGAGACATCGGATGACTAGCTAAAGAAAATACTATGAGACGTCGGATGAAGATGCAGCTCTCCATGTGCCCCCGGACTCCGGTGACAACTTGGCGACCAACGTTAGTTGCCCTGAGAGAGAGCCTCGTCTACATCCCTTGGTGTGGTTGGTGGAAGTCCTCAGGTTGAGTTTCTGGCTTGTCTCCATCTAGTAGCGGGCGGGTGCTGAGACGAATTGCTAGGAATATGCCTAGTGGAGAGGAATTATAATAGTGGTGATCGCATTTTATTGTATCCACGATTTATTGAATGTGTCATTGAATAATACTCCATCTGATCCTTTTACTCCGCATGTAAGATTTGTCTAAAGTCAAACTTCATATAGTTTCATCATATTTATATGAAAAAATATCAACATTTGCGATACTAAAGTTATAAGATTAAATTCATGACGCATCTAATCATATTGATTTCGTATTTTGAATGTTAACTTTTTTTCTATAAAATTGGTCAAACCTTACAGAGTTTGACTTCAGACAAATCTTATATGCCGAGTAAAAAGGACCGACAGGAATATCATTTGCATTGAGTAGCATGTATATGATTTGTTTGTGAAACTTCATACACTTGGATGATTATTATAAATTGGTCCCTATCCACCATGGCACCAGTGGAGCACGAGACGGCGACCACTTCATCGAGTTGAACTGATAGTCGCATGCACAATGGCCGCATGTTCTCACAAACGAGTAGAGGCAAAGCCACGCGGGGGTTACGCATAGAAGAGAATGAGAAAGTCCGCTTAGAGGCGCGGAAGCTGCACCGGAAACCATGGCATTGCCTGCTAGGTTTCCCGCGAGTAGAAGAGGAGGCAGTGTGTGTCGATTCAATGCGGTGTAGTGAGAGAGAGGAGAGCGAGGAGAATCAAGGGTGGTACTCCATCCAGATGGGAATATAAGTCGGCATGGATTTTTAAGTCACTAATTTGACTAGCAAAATATGTGTTGTATGTCAAAAAAATTGTATCTCTACATTCATTATGGAATAAACTTTCTACACATATATTTTTGTGGCATATTGACCATGTTTTGCTAGTTAATGGACGACCTAAATTCCCGTGCATGTGTTATAAAAGGAGCAACATGCGTCAATCAATCAACAAAAGGAACCAATCCCACCAACTAAATCAAAATTCGTTTTAGCAAAATGTTTAATTTATGAACATCTCTGCTAAGATGTACGAACCATTTTGCACATAAATCTTTTAAAAATAAAAATGAACAATTCTTCTGATGTACACTGCTCCCTTCGATCCAGAATAAGTGTCGTGCTTTTAGCTGTTCAAAATTTGAACTAAAACCATTACACTTATTTTCGATCGGAGAGAGTAATATTTATTGTGATATATGTGAAGGTTCCTTCTTGCAACACACAAAATTTTTTTTTCATGCAGTCTACTTGTCTTCTGTGGTCTTAGGGCCATGGTGGCGTGGAGATCCCGTCCCTTGCTGGCGGGAAGGCTTCGTTTTTTCATGCCTTTTGAGTTTTGTTAGGGTTTGTGTCCTGCTCAGAGAGGCGAGGCAACAATGGCTCTCTGAAGTTGGAATAAGGTTCTCCCCGTCTAGTCCCCGTCGCGGTGGTGTCTCTAGCATTGTTAGAGGGCGTGTGGAGGTTTTTCTCCGGTGGATCTCACGGGATTCGATCGGCGTTTGTTTTCGGTGGATCCACGTGGATCATGTCTTCGTTTGTCTGTGTTCGTGTGTCTACAGGTTGAATTCTTTCGATCTGCGCTTCTCTTCATCGGCGGGGGTTGCTATTTTGGTGCGCTCGTTCTATGGGGCCTTAGCACGACGACTTCCCGATGGTCTACTACAACAAGGTTTGCCCGACTCTGATGAGGGAGGGGCGAAGACAGCGGCGCACTTTCGGCTCGCTCCAGTGCCTGTATTCGTCGCTGGGTGGTCTACAGACATCAATGTATTGTTTTTACTTCTGGTGTCCTTTGTACTACCTTGACAGTTGATGAATAGATCAAAAGTTTTTCTCGCAAAAATATATTTTTTAATACATGAACATATTCTGAAATACATAAATATAGTTTTGCAACACATGAGTATTTCTTTTCATGCACGAGAATATATAAAAGATACATGAACATTTCCTGGAATTACACAAGTATTTTTTTTTATATGTGGGCATTTTTTTACACCAGATGAACATTTTACTATTATTACTAACCTGATTAAAACAGTAAAAAAAATATTTAGTATATATATATAGGTATATACTCATTGCGTAAAATATAGTAAGAACTTTAAGCATTGCGTATGTAGGGATTTTTAACTGAGTATATACTCATTAGATTTTTTTTGTATGTATATATATCTCAATATTTCTCTACAGCTACATACCCCGGCGTGAAATATACAAGTACATACCTCAATAATATGTAGTTATTATACCTAATTATTTTTCCACATTCCCTACATCTACATACTCAGGTGTGAAATATATGAATATATACCCCAATAATATGTAGGTATTATACCTTACTGTTTTTTGAAGTACATAGTCCAAAAATAAGTGGGTATGCGAAATTGAAATATATGCCTACATACCCCAATATTTTTCTACAACTATATACCTATTATCTACAACTACATATCCCAGCATAAAATATATGACTACATACCCCAATAATACATAGGTATTATACCTAATTCTTTTTGCATATTTCGCTTCATACCCCGGCGTGAAATATATGAGTACATACTTCAATAATATGTGGTATTATACCCAATTGTTTTTTGAAGTACATAGTCATAATTAAGTGGGTATGATACCCAATTGTTTTATGTATATGTGTCCACGTAAATGTGTGGGCACCATACTTTTTTTTTTGTATATACTCTGCAAATACGTGATCTGTCTTCTATGTGGAAAGGTATGAGAGAAAAAAGCAATAAAAGGAAATGCTTCATGTTGTTTCATAGATGGAATGTCTTGCATGCAAATAGATTAGGAAAGGAACTAAAAGTTGTACTAACGGGTTGGACCCGATCAAGGTGCCCAGGCACCTAGGCGTCGCATATAATTTACCTATATATATGGTACAGTTAACTGGTTGGAGTAATTGACGACTCTTCTTAGAAACGTAATATATAAAAAATCTCACAAACATGTTCATACACTCACCTTCATTTACCTCTATGAGCGCATGCACGCACATCTTATCCCAATGAGTATCTTCAAAAGACTAAGCCGGTGGGTCTTGAGAGTGACGAAGTCATCACAGACGCCTCGTTATCGACGAAAACGTTGCCACCCACTGAACGAATAATTCATCTTTATGCACTAAAACATCAGAGTTTTAATCCTTGATGGGTTGGGTTACCGTCGCCCTCGTAACCCTCTGATCATAAGTTGGTTCTTGACTAATTGCCAACTCATGTATGACCGCTGCAAGCTACACCCAGAGGGACCAGAGTTCTGCTCCCGTGGCGTGCCGTCTTTGGTGATCTTTGGGTTGTGACATCTTGGATGTGAACTAATTTCCAACCGCACAACTGCCTAAAGCATCTACAGCCAATTTTCTCATATCCTCCTTATATGTCCGGGAGAACAGTACGATCACTATCCAGACAAGGGAGAGAAGAAAAAAAAAATCTAACTGAACCCTCCACTCTGTCTCATACCAGGCTATTCGCAAATCCTTATATCCAGCTCATATATGGGGCAAATATGAGGGCTCGCGGGCACGCCCGGTTCGTCCGCCACGTAGTACGCGGCCCATCCTGGACCACTTTTTCTCCTTTTATGTTTCTTTTCTCTCCCCCTCTCTATCCCCGTCAATCATATGCATGTGGCCAGACAATAAGGGGACAATCTTGAAGCACATGGCTGCATGCATGCACAAATAAGTGCTTAAAATGGACATGCCTAGACACTGGCAAGAGGTGTTCATGGATGATTGAGGGGCTAAATTTGCCTAAACCGGTTGTAGATGCACTAATCCCGCATAATTGGCCCATCAATGCCCCGCACCCCTAGTTGATCATAGAAAAGAAAACTGAGCCGGTCAACTTCCCATCCATCTGATCAAACTACGACTTCCCCTTGTGTCCTCGTCTCTCAGAGCACGCGCCGAGTTATGCTATGTGCCCGAGGGAACAGCAGACGCCAATCAATCTACAACCGCACGACCCCACCCCACCCCACCGCACACACACACACACACTTGTTCCAGCCAAGTCGTCCTACTCAAATCTGAGGAATACAGAGGTATCTAAACGAAAATCGGGATAGGGCTATCTAAGCTAATCCCCGCCAAAAAAAAGAATGTAAACTACTCGAGCAGGGGAAACAACCGGTGCATGGCAGATTTGTCAAGAAGACAACAAGCGTCAGTCAGGGGCGCGGCACGGACCTGGGTGCCGCTCGGCTCAACCACACACCACCGCCGCCGACTCTGCCACTGCCGCCGCAAGGGATCCAACGACGACGGGTCAACGCCTCTGCTCGCTTATCGCCGAACAGCCCTTCCCTCGGTTTAAGCTGGTCATCATCACTTCATGGCTACCCAATAAATAGTAGCAGGGCTAGCTTTCGTTCTTGGATAAACAATCACGGGCGCGCTACGAAGGGGTCTCGATCGTGGAAACCGCGGGGAGGCCAGTTCAGCTAATTAGGCAAGTGGAATTATGATAGCTCGTGGTAATGCCAGACGGAGTCTTAGCTGGAGTGAGATAATGATGATTGGCTTAAGATACACTGGACCGGGAGAATGATGTGTCCCGTTGTATTGTATACATAGCATGAAACTGGACAGAAAGAATCAATACACATAGTCTAATCACGAGTGGCACCGCTCATCCTAATGAAGGTCTAGGTTCATCTTGGTTAAGGCATTTGAATTTGCGATTACGAAATAGACAAGCCAACAACAGGCAAAACCATTTGTCATGGTAGAAAACAGAACCACGTCTGCTTCGAGGGAGGAGACTGCATCGTGTTCCAACCCTCATCCTTCTCCTTCGCACAGCTCTTTTTTTATAAAACAGTATGAGGGTCCCGAAGGACCCAGATTTCATTAGATAGGCATTACAGTACATTTTACAAAAGGACCCGTGAGAAAATAGAAAATACAACATAGTCCTTGACTTTTGCAGAAAGTACCCCACAAAGAGAGTGAAAAAAGCAAGCGGGCCCAATACAGTTTCCAGCCGGATTCAACCACGACGACACCGGGGACGAAACCACTTGGGTCGCCGCGATCTCTACCACTTCGCCTCCAGTAACCAAGCTCTCTGTAGAAGGAAGCCATAGACTTCAAGCAGAAACTAACCTGCCTCCCCTTTAGCATACGTTTGAGCACTGATCCAATAACTCATCCGTGTAAGTATTCTGGCAAATATCAAGCAATTTTAACTAACAACATTTCATCGGGCTGCTATATTTAACAAATATTATTTACAAATATTTTCATAGCTTATTACGGAGTGGATATTGTAACAAAACAATTTATAGACAACATGGAGGTTACTAAAGGGAGCACAGTAACCTGGGAAGCGATGTGGTTTGTTGTCGGCTTTGTTGATCAAATTTGGATGCTCGCAGACGGTTACAATGCTGGACCAAGTGATCATTCCTACATGCCCCTGCTGCACACTTTGAACAAGACCAATATTGACGACAAAATCATGGTTAGAATTGTATCTACTCTCAGTATCTTCAGATAGTCCAGGTACTTATGAAGATTGCTTAAAGTGTTCAAATTGTGTTATGCCACCAGATACTTCCGCAACGTGTTGTGCCTAACGAGATGGGTGCAAATGGAGAGCTGGCCATTGTTCTCCATTCTAGAGTGAACATCAGTTCCACTTCATACGTGGCTTCAGGACAAGGAGATGGGAGCATCGTCCTTAATGGGTGGAGCAAAGTAGTCGATGTGTACGACATGGATATTGGAGACAGGATGATCTTCGTGCTACACCATGGACGTGTAGGGACCATTCTCTTCCTCGGTTTCATTGTTGCTGAACAAGATGAGGAGTAGTTCTGACTCTCTGTCATGTTGCCTCAATGATCGTCCATCTCTGTATGTCATGTTTTATGCTACTGTTGGTACTGATGTGATGATGACGAACATGTATGTTCTATGAAGAAATACTCAGTGGATTTTGATACGAGCATCTCAACCCTAAACAGTGAAAAAATCATTGTAATGTGTTATAAACTCTGCCATGATAGAATTTATAAGGTACTATGATCTGAACACCAACAAGCCATTTTGTTATCCATTTTTCTAAACGCGCCTAACATTGTTTATGACACGAAAAATTTTCTGTGACACTACAAATTGTCCAGGAAAATGGACATGCCTAGTGAAGCCCAAAAGCGTCGCACAATTGCAGGCCAGAACGTCGCCGAAGTTGGCTACGGTGCTGCCCCGCGAGGAAAACACCTCGTGATGATGGACCGTCACAGTAAATGATTTCAGACGACGTTTCATGTTTCGTCGCCAGGGTTTTTGTCACTAAATAGATGAAATTTTGTAGTGACCATGGCCGCCGGATATAGGAGGGAGAGGGGCCGGAGCGAGAGGTGGAAGTAGAGGTCAGAGGCAAGGGACGGCATGGATGCCAATCCAAAAGTCTCCCACACTGCTTTATCAAGAAAGCGTTCCCCTTTTCTGATCACTTCACTGGCTCCTCTGATGCGGAGCATCCTACGATCATCCCCATGTACACTACGACTACTCCCCAAGCCCCAAGTGTCCATACGATGAGATCTCGAGCATACGTCATTGGACCTAAGGTGAACTCGCTCCTTTCCGAATCTTCCCTTCCCACATATAAGACATGGATGCTACCTCAAGCGCGGACCTTGTGCATACTCAGGTACGCCCGAGGAGACCATAGAGAGCCCAAGGACCAAGGCCAAGTGTGCGCGGGAGTGAAGGAAGGAGAAGGAAGAAGAGCCAGCTGCTACAGCGGCCGGACATCCGGCCCGACCCCCGGAAATCTGGCCCCTTCCTATCCAGAGAGCTCCGGAAGCGACCCCGACAGCCCGGACATCCGGCCCCTTGCCCCGGATATCCGGCTCCTCCCGAAGCCCCGGACATCCGGCCCCGACTATCCAGAGAGCACAGGAATCGGGCAAGCCTAGCCCGGACATCCGGCTCCTCGCTAGCCGCCGGACATCCGGCCCCCAACCCAGACATCCGGCGCCTGTCTGCGCACAGTGAACGGGCAAAGGGCCCATGTACCCCTCCAACTCGTCCCACTTTGCACTACGACTATATATAGACTCCTACCCCCTCCTAGCTAGGGTTAGCAAAGGATTAGCTCATTTGAGAGATAGAGCTTTGATCATCCACTTGATACCCTTCTCCATTGGAGTTCACGACCTCTATGGAGAAGATCCTCCAAGTGGATTCAAGACCCCTCACGGGAAGACCTTCAAGACCTCCTCACGGAGAAGAACTTGCTACTTGTATCGTCCTTTGTTGATCGTGGATCGTGTATCTCTTTGTGTTTCGAGGATCTAGCACATGTGCAATCTGTTGGTTTGAGTGATTCATCTCGTGTTTTCCCTCGTGTTCTTCGTGTTCCTCGCGGGATCCTCTCCAATCGTGAAAGATCGGACATCTAGGGTTCTACCCTACATCATCTTGGTATCATGAGCCACGTTGATCACGAATTTGGAGCCTTCCCCATCATTTTCTAGCCTTGTTTTGTGTGATTTCGTCCTAAATCCAAAAATCCCCACCAAAAATAGCCCCCAATTTTTTTTTTGTGATTTGTTGGTTTGATGATGTTTTGTTGATTTTGATCCGTGGATTCGTTGTGTAGATCTAGCCTTCCCCCAATTTTCTCCACTTTCCATCCACAAAATCCGTCCAATTTTGCCTTCGGAATCATCTATTTCCGCCCCCAATTCGAAAATTTCCGCCCCAAACGAGATCTGGAATCGTCGGGCCGGACATCTGGGCCATAGGCCGGACGTCCGGGCCATCGGGCCGGACATCCGGGCCCCAAGCCGGACATCCGGCTCCTGGAGCACGAAATCTGCACGGTTCTGGACATCAGCCCCCGGATATCCGGCCCCCACCCCCGGATGTCCGACCCCTGGGATTTCAGCCTTCGGTGTTTCACCGTTTTGATCGTAACTAATTCATCCAGAGTCCGTTTTTTACGTTCTTTAGCTCGTTTTGAAGCTATTGACATCCCCTATCCCATAAAAATACTACCACCATCATTTGACTCCATCAAATTTTTGGAAATTTGGCATCTTTGCCTAGGGCTTCCATCACATCCTCCGCTATACCACCACCGACTTCGGCAACCTAACCCATTTTGTCCCCCATCGCATTTGAGGTTGTTTGAGTTGTGATTCGAGTCTCCTAAGGTGTTTCGGCTACTTAGGGACGGTTGCTTCTTCATCAACCACTACCCTCACTTCCGCATAACCTTGCCCACCATACACTTCCGACACCCCAACTTAACCCAATTTTGTTTGTGTTGTGAGTTGTGTCTTCTAAGGTGTTTAGGCTACTTAGGGACCATGCCTTCAACTCCGACACCGTGTATAGCCCATCATACCCTTCCGCCACCTTAACCCATTTTGACCGGGTTTCCGCCAATACTTCCGCAACCACCACCGCATTCCGCTACCACCATTTGACATTTGCCTTTGAGATTTTGAGTTCGCGGTTTTTCCGTTTCCTAAGGTGTTTCGGCTAATTAGGAACGGTTCGACGTCGAGAACACTGCCACTCATCGTCGCCACGAGGTTGTCATCGTACATAAGGACGGTAACCTCGACGATACCATTGTTTATTCCCCTTGCAATTGCATTAATAACCCCTAGCCCATTTTGCGTCACTTGCCTATCGAGACTAGCCATTTGAGTATTGCCGGCAACGTTACTTGTGCACATTAGTGATCATCCATCCGCCCTTCCATTGCATACATACCATATCATATTGATATCATCTTGGTATCATCATATCATCTCGTGTGCCACAAGATTGTTCCCGCATATACACAATTGCTATCTTGGTTTGAGCTTTTCGCATAGTGGCCATATAAAAAAAGAGAATAAGATTTTAAGCAAAAAGAGTGAACAAAGAGCTTGTAAGCAATAGCCATATCATATCACATTGCATAAGATCATCTTCGATCATCTTGAGAGGAACACCGGGAATCATATATACATAGCATACTTGGGATAGAAGTCGTTGCATTTTTGTCTCTTATAGGTTGTGCACAAGTGTCGTATCTGCCTATTGAGCAATCGTGCTAGCGTCTCTCTAGAGTTGTGCAACAAGATCATTTTCCATGGATTCCACATTTTGAGCTCATTCCTTGGTTGCACGACCCCATCTATCTATTTGTGTGTGTGTTTCTGTGTGCCACATATTGCTATTGATCTACTTGTTGCACTTGCGAATTTGTGAATCTCTTTCAATATTATTGACTCTTGCTAACAATTTGTATCAAATTTTTGTGCCACTATCCTCACCGAGCTCCACCAAAAGCTTTACTTGTGTAGGTGTGAGAATTGACAAGATCCGGTACCAATTGTGCTATTTCCTTGCTACACTATTAAGTGATCATTGATCCATTTTCAACATTGGATAAGGTACATTTGGTCTAGTTCTTCTTTTTCTCCCACTCACATTTGCTCGAGTCTTGTGATGGATAGGCAAAGCATTTCATCTCCGGTCTTCCACGACAACGATGGTGCGAACAACTACGTCACCAAAACGTCCATCTTCGATCTACAACGACAAATGCAAGGCGCACAATCAAGATTGAGAGAGCGCATCGACAACCTCGCCATCGAAATATGACACTCCGAAGCACATACAAGAGACTACTTCGACAACAAGCTTTCCGCACAAAAGGAGGAGAAAGATGCAAGGATGGAGGAGATTCGGGCCTTGTTGGTCAACCGTTCTTCTCCTTTGTCATCTTCAAGGCGGCGGCGAGCAAGTCGCAAATCTTCAGAGCGGCCAAGCGATGCAAGCGCAATTCGTCCACGTCCACGCCTCCATGGCGACCATCATCACATCCGTGATCCACGTCATCATGAAGGGCAAGTCACCTCCAAGAATCATGTGCACGACGACGACGAACGACATCTACTACAAGCTCAAGCACGACAACGACACCATCATCATGAAGATACTCGAGACGCGCAAACCTACAAGTCCCAACAAGCTTTACATCAAGCTACGTCCAAACTTCATGAGCACAAGAGAAGACCGCGAGACAAGAACCACCAAGAAGAAGCTACGGCTACCATCTCCACTTCGGCATCTTCGCCAAGTGTTATCAAGGCATCTTCGCCTTTGGTCGTACGGCATCTTCGCCTACTTCCCACGGGTACACCTACTTCAACATCATCAAGTCCAAGGCGACCACCTACAAGCGAGGGCGACACTTCCATCTTCAGAAGCCCCTCAAGGAAGATGGCCGAGCATGGGAAATTCCCTTCAGTCATGGAGACGAGCTACGAGGTGCCACATCATATGGGCCTCCTACAACAAGATGGTGACAAGACGGTCGAGCAAGGGCCATCCCCTTCGACCACGGCAACGAGTGCAAACCTCTTCAACAACATGAAGACGGCGCCCTAATGGGACTCATACTCCGAGTCTAGCTACGAGACCGCACATGAGACACTCTCTTTGGTCTCAGAGGCGAGAGATGATTTGCCACTTCCTACGGCATTCATCTTTGGAGGCGTTATGGATGAGGAGGTTGAGCATGGGACTATCCCTTCAACCAAGGCGGCGATAGGAGTTGAGCATGGAGACATTTGCACCTACATCTCTTCGACACCCACATATGATGAGATGCCCCAATTGCCATGTGAGGAGAGCCACCACCCCATGAGTGAGATGAGTGACTCCACCATATATGACATTGAGTGCATTTCCTATGAGAGGACGAGTGTGACCACCACTAGCCCCACACATGAGAGCATGCCACACACCCTATGTGAGGTTGAGAGCCATTTGAGTGACTCCACCAACCATATGAGTGAGCGCATCCTTGAGGGAGTGAGTGAGCCACAACACTTAGTGAGTGAGGTAGTTGAGAGGGCTTGTGAGGCCACTATGATTTCTAACGACTTAACCTCTACTCTTAGTGTGTTTTCCTTTTTGGTGCTAGGTCTCCTACATGACGACATGCCAATCCTTGACGAGTCCATCCCTCCAATGGGAAAACCGATGGCCATGATGGATGATGATGCACCCCCCACATGGTTCCATCAAGATGAAGATGACCACGACTTGGTCTTCGACACCTCACCTACAACACATGAGCTATGGGCTATTTACCACTTGTCACCTTATGCCCATTCTATCGTGTTCACTTTGCATGTTATGCCTCTTTACATGACTTTGCCATGCAATTGTGACCCTTGCTTGCATTTACCCATGATTCACCATTATGCTACTCCTATGTGTATTTGCATGCTTGGTGGAGATGCTAGTAGCTATTGCCATTATTTCTTTGTGCCCCATGCTATTGATGCTTGTTGTGTTGGGAGAGTCATGATGTCCCATTGCTATTTACATATGGCCTCTCGCCAATACATTGATGATATTTTGCTCATATCTTGCTTTCATGCTTGTGATATGTCATGTGCATTATTCATGACCACTATTTGCACACATGACATGCTTGCCATGATTCCTTCTAGTACGTTGCATCTTCGCACTACTAGCTTGCTTGACTTGATCACTATGATTGCTTGCTTTGTTGCATCACCCATGTTCCATTCTTACTCACTTTCTTGGGTTGATGACATATATATTCATGCCTCTCACATGATTTGTCTTGATCATTGTCTCTTGTCTCCATTAGTTGCACCTTTCATATGCCATTGTAGTGAGTGCACCCATGC
This sequence comes from Thinopyrum elongatum, assembly GCA_011799875.1. NCBI lineage: Eukaryota > Viridiplantae > Streptophyta > Magnoliopsida > Poales > Poaceae > Thinopyrum > Thinopyrum elongatum. The sequence continues at coordinate 19,138,898 of CM022299.1, forward strand.
TATGCTTATTGATCTTGGAGACTTGGACATATTACTTGTGATGCATACTTGTTTGATTGATCTTCTTGTCGTTGGTTGTACTCGCATCATATGCGTCCATACCATGCCACATTCCCATGTACCTTCTTATGATAAGAATAATGAGGACACTTGTTGGGTATTTCACCACACGAATGATAGGTGTTGCATTTTCGCTAACCTCATTTGTTTTTCTGAGTGTTTGTCATGTTCTTTCACTTTGAGGGATTCATTAGGTGGTTCCATCAGGAGACATATTGGGTATGTGAAGGCGTACATGATGCGCAACACCAACATTTTCGACATCCTCATAAAGGTGAACTCATTCCCTTTGAGCCATTCTCAAATATGCATATTGGATGGGCCATTCTTTCATCGTTGCCTCCTTGTTGTTGTCTACATGATACACCTATTGGATGGAGGACCGGCATTGGAGATGGACCCTATGGACCTTCAAGTTGAGGAGTGCTCAAACTTAGTGGATGCACCTCCTTTGGAAGCACCACCGGACCACCACTTCTACCACGACATCAAACTATGGTACAACACCACCCATAACAAATTTGCATCTTATGCATGGATTGACTCACATTATGATTGCCTTGTTGCATCTTGTATTACCTTGTCTTCCATGATATATGAGCTTGTGCATTTCCTTAGCAAATTTGTTGTGATCTTCCTTGATGGCATATTCATACATAATGATCACATTGCCTACCATCAATTGCATGATAACATAATCACATTGAGCACCAATTACCATGTTCATGCTTTTGATACACCGTCCCATTATGACATCATTTTGCAGAATGGTCGCATTAATCACATTCACAACACCTTTGTGCATACATCAAATGCTTTTGCTCACATGCATGTTTTACATATCATTCTATATCATTTGGCTAAGCTTCATGCACCTTGTCATGATCAATCTTATTGGACGAACACATGCTTACTTGATGGACACCTAGTGTGCGCTAACCATTGTATTTTCGAGTGTCGTTTGTGTTTGCTCTTTTTGCATGTATACCACTCCGGCGACACCTTGGAGTACTTGGATTGCGCCATGTCTTCAACTTCGTCCAACTACAAGTTCATCCACGAAAACCGTTTCCATGGTGATGAGGTTTATGATCCGAGGTCGGATCTTTCCCAAGGGGGGGGGAGAGATGATGCGAAGCATCCTACGATCATCCACATGTACACTACGACTACTCCCCAAGCCCCAAGTGTCCATACGATGAGATCTCGAGCATACGTCATTGGACCTAAGGTGAACTCGCTCCTTTCTGAATCTTCCCTTCCCGCATGTAAGACATGGATGCTACCTCAAGCGTGGACCTTGTGCATACTCAGGTACGCCCGTGGAGACCATAGAGAGCCCAAGGACCAAGGCCAAGTGTGTGCGGCAACGAAGGAAGGAGAAGGAAGAAGAGCCAGCTGCTACAGCGGCCGGACATCCGGCCCGACCCCCGGAAATCCGGCCCCTTCCTATCCAGAGAGCTCCGGAAGCGACCCCGACAGCCCGGACATCCGGCCCCTTGCCCCGGATATCCGGCTCCTCTCGAAGCCCCGGACATCCGGCCTCTTCGCCAGGACATCCAGCCCCGCCTATCTAGAGAGCACAGGAATCGGGCAAGCGTAGCCCGGACATTCGACCAGAGGCCCGGACATCCGGCTCCTCGCGAGCAGCCGGACATCCGGCCCCCAGCCCGGACATCCGGCGCCTGTCTGCGCACAGTGAACGGGCCAAGGGCCCATGTACCCCTCCAACTCGTCCCACTTTGCACTACGACTATATATAGACTCCTACCCCCTCCTAGCTAGGGTTAGCAAAGGATTAGCTCATTTGAGAGATAGAGCTTTGCTCATCCACTTGATACCCTTCTCCATTGGAGTTCATGACATCTACGGAGAAGATCCCCGAAGTGGATTCAAGACCCATCACGGGAAGACCTTCAAGACCTCCTCACGGAAAAGAACTTGCTACTTGTATCGTCCTTTGTTGATCGTGGATCGTGTATCTCTTTGTGTTTTGAGGATCTAGCACATGTGTAATCGAATCTCGTTGGTTTGAGTGATTTCTCTCGTGTTTCCCCTCGTGTTTTCCCTCGTGTTCTTCGTGTTCCTCGCGGGATCCGCTCCAATCGTGAAAGATCGGGCATCTAGGGTTCTACCCTACATCATCCTCCATTGTATTTTATCTTACAAACACACTTGACTGGGTTTTGTGGTCCAGGAGAGACAAGTCCCATGTACGTGAACGTGTCCTAGATTATTTTCTAAGAGCATCTATAGCCGGACTCCTCAAATGTCCTTTATATGTTGAGGCGGATAGCCCGGTCAGGGACTGGTCATAAAATAGTGACCCAGCCGGAGAATATTCGTTTCTGAGCCCGGACTCAGATGCTTTTGAAATCAGCATCGTACGTTAGCATGTGGATCAGTACCCGCATCTGTATTTTTCTGTTCGTATTTTCATTGTACCGCAATAAAAAAAGGTGACCTCTGAGTCGCAATGAATGCGATGGCAGCGCGAACTATAGATGCGGACCAGATGTTGGACAAACGGCTCAGTGGGCTGAGCCATCTCCTTCGCCCATAGAGCAAGTATAATAGGATGACGTAGGCGGGCTGCAAGACTTTAAATATTATATTTTTAATGAGTTGGCGGAGAGAGAAGAAGAGAGAGAAGAGAAGCGGGCTACTGATTAACAGCCGTCTGTAGCACGAGCCCCTAGACAATTTGTGTGAGGAAGGTGGGTCATGTATCAGCAAAGTAGTACATATTTATATACAACTATTGTACTTACCGGCTATAAAGTTGGCTATAGATGATGTGGCAAGATCATATAGCCAGCAGCTGGCTATACTATTAACCATGCTCATACTCGTTAACAGCCACACCCCTCAGGTCCTCATAAATGTAGCACAATTAAACCATATGAATCCCCCCCCCCCCCTACTAGGAAATACTCCCTCCGTTTTTATTTACTCCGCATATTAGGTTTGTCTAAAGTCAAATTTTATATATTTTCAACAAGTTTGTAGAAAAATATATTAACATGTACACCACCAAATACATATCATTCGATTCATCATTGCATATATTTTCACATCATATGAATTTGTTACTGTAAATGTTCGTATTGTTTTCTAAAAACTTGGTCAAACTTTATAAAGTTTGACTTGAGTCAAAGCTAATATGCGGAGTAAATAAAAACGGAGGGAGTACCTTATAGATAGCAGTAACGAGGGGTATAAACCGCGCGCTACTACTAATTAGTAGTAGCGCGGGTTATAAACCCATGCTACTACTAAGTTGATAGTAGTAGCGCGGGGTATAAACCCCACGCTACTACTAAGTGGTTTCCACCGTACCCACCGGGACAAGCCGTAGTAGCAGTGCGGCTTATAAACCCACACTACTACTAAGTTGATAGTAGTAGCGCGGGGTATAAACCCCACGCTACTACTAAGTGGTCTCCACCGTGCCCCCGGATAGGCCATAGCAGTAGCGTGGGGTATAAACCCAGCGCTACTACTATCGACCCACCAACACATGTATATACATAGCGCGCGGAGGCCCAAACCCAGACCCACACTCTCTCAATTCCCCTTCTTCCTCCCACCCGCGATGCCCTTCCTCACCCACCGCCACTGTCGTCCTCGCACCTCGACGTCTCCCCCAAATCCAGCGACCTCCTCTCCCACTGCAGCCTCCTCCCCTGCCCCTCCTTCCTCCTCCTTCTCCGCTGCTGGAAGGAGAGGGAGATCCAGCAGAGCGCCGTCCATGGTGACGGCCAGATCTGCCATGGACACAACCACTTGCACTTCCTCGTCGAGACAGGGCATCGTGATGACATGAGGTCCCAGGAAAAGCAGTAGCAGGTCACCGGGCGTCGTCTAGCGTTCCGGGCGTCGGCTCCAACTCCGGCGGCCATCGGTGAGTTGCTGCACCTACTCCTCTCTATCTCTCTCTTCCTCTTCTAATCCTTTTCTCTTTTTTTGTAGAAGCATCAAAGGAGAGGTGTGGGGAACAGTTGGATGGCGAAGCACCATCACCATGGACGACTTCATCCCCTCCAGGATCAGCATCAACCATGGATGGAGAGGACAATGACGCCCACCAGCAGCAGCCATGGCTGGAATTTATTTTTTTAATTCCTAATTAGTTAGTAGTAGCGAGGGTCACCCGCGTTACTACTATCAGTTAGCTGTAGCGCCCTAGTAGTAGCGCGGGCACCCGCGCTACTACTAGTCCTTTACCCCACACTCTATCCCCTTAATTTGTAGTTCCACCGCCATGTTCTGCCGCGTCTTTGTCCTCCCTCTCATCCCCTGTCCATTTTGTGGTGACGAGCTCCAGACGAACATTGCTAGGACAGGAGACAACGCGGGGCATTGATTCTACAAATGTAGCAGATATGATGTTTCTCCCAAAATATGGACAACAAATGCAGCAGTTTGTAAAAAAATTGGGCATTACATGCACATGTTCCTCCAAAAAATTGGAGAATCATGAAGCACCAGATTGGAACAGCAAAACATAAGACAGTAAGCCATTAAGTTGACAATAAAAATGTCATGTTGATTTCAGAATCAGGTTCACCAAACAATTCTCACCAAATATTTTGGTGTTCAAACATATTCCCTTCGTTCACAAATATAAGATGTTTTGGATATTACAGTATGTACTACATACGGGCTCGTGTCTACATACATCCGATTCAGAAAAAAGTTAGAACATCTTATATGTGTGAGTGGAGGTAGTATATCTTTTGCCCTTATCAGATGTATATATGGCAGATTTGAAGCCAACGCAATTTTTCATCAACCATTGTATTTGAGATGTATTCAGTTTCGCTTTGGAAAATATATAATTATTAAGAAGAAATATTTTCACGGTGTATGTAGATAAAAATATTAACAAACAATGAAACTTAATTATTTTTGTAACTACAAAATATCTTTTCTTACACACATGAATATTATGCGAAAATAATTTGAAAGAATTAGTGTGAGGTGCGTGAACATTTTATGCGGGGTCAAAACAATCCCATGGGGTACATGAATATTTTCTTACAAGCTATCAATAGTTCAGCAAAAAAAAAAACCATGTCGTGTTTGAAATGGTCAAATTAAAAAAACATTGTGCTATTGTCTAGGACAACACACTCCATGGTGATGCATACAAATTTTTATAACCACAAATTGTATGGTATGCAAATTGTATGACTGTATCAGGTTTAACTAAAATTTGAGCATAACCATGATATTGTCATGTTAAAAAAGAAAACAGTTTGTAAAAAAATTGGGCATTACATGATCATGTTTCTCCCAAAATTCGAGCATCATAAAGCACTAGGTTGGGACAGCAAAACATAAGACAATAAGGCATTAAGTTGACAATAAAAATGTCACGTTGATTTCAGAATCAGGTTCACCAAACAATTCTCAATAAATATTTTGGTGTTCAGACATATTCCCTCCATTGTTTTGGATATTTCAATATGAACTACATACGGGCTGAACTGAGTGCACAAACACACTAAAACGTGTTTATATACATCTGATTCAGAAAAAAGTTAGAACATCTTATATTTGTGAATGGAGGGAGTATATTTTTTGCCCTTGCCAGATGTATATACGGCTGATTTGAAGCCAACACAATTTTTCATCAACCATTGTAGTAGTGATGTATTCATTTTTTGCTTTGGAAAATATAAAATATATAATTCTTAAGAAAAATATTTTCACGATGTGCGTAGATAAAAAACATGAACGAACAATGAAACTTGATTATTTTTGTAACTACAAAATAACTTTTATTAGACACATGGATAACTTTTGTAAAAAAGTTAAAAACAATTATTGTGATGTGCGTGAACATTTTATGCGGGGTCAAAAGAAATCCCATGGGCTACATGAATATTTTCTTACAAGCCATCAATTGTTCAGCAAAAAAAATCATGACGTGTTTGAAGAGGTCAAATAAAAACATAAAAAAAGACGTTGTGCTATTGTCTAGAATACATGAAGAATCGGAACGAAAACTGATTCAAAAGAAAACTCTTAACAAATGTCATGAAAAAAAATCGTCAAAACCTATGAACATGGGACCTAGTTTTGAAGATCTCGACGCGAGGAATTCAACGGTGAAAACGGTTCGAGATTTAGACGCACGGTTTAAGAGATAAAACATTTTGAATATACGGATCTACAAAAAAAGGGAAAACTCCCAGGTTTCGACAAGTGGCGCAAATGCAGCATGCCACTTATCATCCGAGGACGTGGGAGTGATCTTTACAAGGAGTACTCGTCAATTAGTGATTTCGTGACAGCTGTGTTTCGACCGTGGAGGAGGCGCAGGGCAAAGATCGTCAATCTCTACCTAATAATAAAGGGGCTATTGCTTCTGGTGGTAGGTCACCCAAATTGCCCTCAAAGTTGCAAAATATTAACCACCAATGCCACCCGTAAGTTACAAAAAACGATTCAATTTTTTCCTTAAGTCGTCGGCCCGCATGTTTGTCCATCTAGAGCTATGCCCTAATGCATCACAAGTGCTCAAGTGGCCGATTGGCTGGAGCCTCACTTCGCTATATGGGAGACCAGAGTTTGAACCCAGGTGCCTCCACCCCTTTTTCTTTTTCTGTCTTTTCTCCCCCAATTCCAATAGGCGTAATATAGAGCTGCCTCGCCGTGTGTCGCGTAGCAGATGGGCTACACAGTGCAATTTCAGCCCATCTACTTTTTCCAAAATTTTATTTTGCAGATTCAAGTATTTTTTGTAATATTTATATCTTTCAAACCCTAACTCCAAATTTAGCATCTTATATATAGAAATCGCTCAGAAAAATATGTAGATTTTAAATATGATGGTATCTTGCATGTTAACCATTTTTTAAATTATGTTTATGTTGCACCCTTAATTAATATTTTCTTTATATGGGATATTCTGAAAATGCCTATTATATGTATTTCCTACCCATTAAAATGACTAGATTGATGCTCTTATAAAAGCTATTATTGTCATCATAGGGGATTTTCATTCCTACCAGCTACCACTTGCACATAATCATCCTTTCTATTTCACCAAGTGCATAATAACCAACATATATACGATGATCTACACTAAATTGTTGATACAAGCTTTACGTAACTAATGGCTTAATGTCAGTTTTCATATTATTTGAAATTCTGCCCATAAAGATTTTTTTAAGAATATCAAGTTGATATGCAACCATGAACATTCGTTATGCATGTCCCCACAAATTGATTGTTTTTTGATAAAGATGTATAATATGTTTACAACCAAATTAAGTCCTGACTCGGATTACAGTTGCAAACGCATATACCAACAAGAAAAAAAAATGCTCCCAACACAACTTAGGTATACTTAAAAAATCATCCCACTTTTTATGTCTTGACGCAACACCATTTATCATGTTATTTCTCGTACGACATCATGAAAGATTTCAAGGGATTTGTTGATCTAGGCGAGTTTGTGTATAAGGCGTGATTTTATTTTCTCCCGTTGCAACGCACAGACATGTTTGCTATCCAGTTAATAAACTGAGGACCTGGTTCATCAATTAGCGGTACGGTACTAATTAATCCGAAATCACTAGTTAAGGAGTACTCATTGCAAAGATCACTCCCACCTTCCCAGATGCGACAAGTGGCGTGCTGCATGTGCGCCACTTGTCGCAACCTGGGAGTTTTCTCTTTTTTTGTAGATTCGTTTATTCAAAATGTTTTATCTCTTTAACCGTGCGTCCAAATCTCGAACCATTTTCACCGTTGGATTCCTCGTGTCGAGATCTTCAAAACTAGATGCCATGTTGATAGCTTTTGACGAACTTTTTTTTCACAAAAAAAACCGGACGAAAGAAACCGGTAGAAAAATCCGAACCGGGAGCACGGATTTTTTTCCCTTTCCGAAAGAGGCGCGCCCGTGCCTCTCGCGAAACCCTCTCGTGGAAGCAAAACCGTGCGTCTCGCGGAAGAAAAAAAAAAGAGAAAACGCGTTTTTTTTTTGTTTCCGAGGAAGCACGGCCGTGCCTCTCGCGAAAGCATAACCATGCCTCTCGCGGAAGCAAAACCGTGCCTCTCGCGAAAGAAAAAAAAATAGAAAACATGTTTTTTTTTCGTTTCCGAGAGACACGACCTCTCGTGAAAGCACAACTGTGCCTCCCGCGGAAGGAAAAAAACAGAAAACACGTTTTTTTTCGTTTCCGAGAGGCACGGCCGTGACTCTCGCGAAAACACAAACGTGCCTCTCTCGGAAGCAAAACCGTGCCTCTCGCGGAAGGAAAAAAAAACAAAAAATATGTTTTTTTTTGTTTCCGAGAGGCACGGCCGTGACTCTCGCGAAAGCAAAACCGTGCCTCTCGCGAAAGGAAAAAAAAACGAGTTTTTTCACGCAAAAAATATTTTTCTCGAAATTTTTTTGTCCAAAAGTTCAGGAAGATCGGTGGAAAACCGAAACGTCGAAAAAACAAAAAAAAATAGTTTAAAAAGACGAAAACGCGTGCGGAAAAATAAAAAAAATCCGGAGGGAGAGTCCAGAGCGCGACATGTGGCGGGCGGCTAGGAACGCGCCAAAGTGACGCTGATCGTTGCGTGGCTCCCGAAGGAGCGCTCGTTAACTAGCTAATTAATCACGCTAACGGTTCGCATCATCACATGACCACTGGTTGGCCCGTATTACGCTGTGCCGACGAAGGCTGTAGGAGTGCATTGGGCCGGACCACCGCTGGTTGGCCCTTGTTAAGCTGGGCTGCTGACGAGGCCTGTAGGAGTGTATTTGGTCCGGGTCAAGGGGCAGAAGCAAACCACAACCGCCAAGGTCGCGGTTCCTATATGGCGCGTAGGTCGCCGTGTAGCACCATAGCGCGTACCCCCCCCCCCCCCCCCCCCGCGTCTTTCCTTCCGTTATCGGGCCGGCCCAGTTCGCTTTCCTTCCTCTGGTTCTGCCGGTTTTGGGAAGGTTCTAGAACCTTCCCAGAACCATTTTTTTAATGTTTTCTATATAATTTTTTTCGTTTTTCTGTTCTTTTCAATTTTTTCTTTTTTTTCGTTTTTTCCCCTTTTTTCTATTTTCTTCTTCTTCATTTGTTGACAATTTTTGGCATTTTTTTATTTTGAATTCGTTAACAATTTTTTTTGTTCATCGAATTCAAAAAATGTTCACCTAATTCAATTATTTGTTCATCAGATTTAAAAAAATGTTCATAAAAATTCAAAAGTTTTTCATCAAACTAAAAAAAAATTCATCGGTTTCTTTTTTTTCATTGAAATTTTTGTTCATCGGATTCAAATAATGTTCATCACATTCAAAATTTGTTTACTGAATTAAAAATTTGTTCATCATTTTTTTCAAAAAAATGTTCATCTAATGCAAATTTTGTTCATAATTTTTTCCAAATTTTTTCTCTAACACAAATTTTGTTCTTAAAATTAAAAAAAATGTTCATCAAATGCCAAATTTGTTCATTGATGTTGAAAATATGTTCATCAAATTCAAAAAATGTTCATTATTTTGGAATCATGAACATTTTTTACAAATTCGTGAACTTTTTTTGATTTCACGAACATTTTTTTGAACCATGAACATTATCTTAAATTCAAGACAATTTTTTGTAATCATGAACATTTTTTGCAAATTCGTGAATATTTCGCGAATGCACAATTTTTTTTTGAAATCATGAACATTTTTTTAGATTCGTGAATATTTTTAAAATTTGTGAAATGTTTTTGTAATCATGAACATTTTTTGCAAATTCGTGAACATTTCATGAATGTATGAACTTTTTTTAAATCATGAACATTTTTTTAAATTCATGATTATTTTTTGAATTTGTGAACACTTTTTTACAAATTCTTGAACATTTTTTGAATTCCCAAGCATCTTTTTGAAATAATGATTTTTTTAAATCATGATTGTTTTAATCAAAATTAGCAACTTTTACTAAAATTTAGAAGCTGTTGCTATCCTGAATTATTAAAAAAGGGAAGAAAAAACGCAAAGGAAAAGACGAAAAAAAAAAGGCGGCGTGCTGGCTAGACATGGGCCGGCCGAGAAGGGCGCAAAGGGGGAGCGGGGGGGGGGGGGGGCTCCCGCTGCGTTCTCAGCGCGTGGTGCGCCATATAGGAGCTCCCCGCCAAGGTGGGGCGTAGATAGAATTAGATAAAATAAAATGATTCTAAAAAAAAAATTGAAAGTCCTAGATTAGACCAAAGGGATTCCGTCTGTTAAAATAAGAAAAACGCTTCCAAATTGATCTCATCCTTTATAATATAATGAAAAAAAAATCTTTGTAGCTGCCGGGCGCCGGAGACACGTCTTCATCACCGGCTGGGGTTCTCGAATGGAGAAGCCCGGCGTAAGCCTCCGATGTGTCCGCCCCTCCGACGTGCTACAGCTGTTTTCCCAACATTTGCAACAGACGGCCAGTCTGTTTCTTTTTTTCAACTAAAGGGAAGAAGAATCATCCACTTGATGGTTCTCCCATGATTTTATTTCTCTTGATTCTTCCAAAGAGGAATGCTTAAAATGTCACAAGCAGAAAAAATAAAAAGAAACTGGCTACAAGCACTACCTGCCATGATGTCTTCACAGAATAAATATGATGCAAATTATGATTACACCAATGACGCCGCCTACTCCGTCTGCTGCTTACTACTCCGTCTGCTGCTTACTTTGATCTTCCTCGGAGGGCGGCAGGAGCTGCTGGTACCTCGGTCTGTTTTTCTTCAGGAGGAGGTAGGTCAGCCAGTACCAGAACATCAGGATTCTGCCCTGCACAACCAGTGTGTCGGCAATGCGGACTCCTCCCAGCGAAAATCTCTCAAGGGCCTGTCACAGACAAGCATGTGTTCAAACAGGCATATTTATGTCTCGGTAGAAATAGATGAGAATGAGCTATTAGCCTGACATCTACTCCCTTTGTTCCTAAATATAAGACGTTTTGGCAGTTCAATTTGAATTGAACTGCCAAAACGTCTTATATTTAGGAACGAAGGGAGTATAAGTAGCCATCCAGTACTTATATATGTTTAGAGCATATGAGCTTTTTCTTCGTTTGCATACATCATTACTCAAATATCATCCCTGATTAAACAATATTTCCTTGACCAAGTTCTGTATTTGGTGGCAGTGAGACTGCCTTTCACATGAATGGGCCATACCTGTTCTCCAGTTTGAACATCGTAAGAATGTTGGTGCTCAAACTGCAGACCCTTGAATTCATTAATGCAAAGTCCTTGAAAGGCCCTGAAAAAATAAATGCAAAGGGACATCTAGATGTTAGCTATCCCACGCTATGTTAGGAGCCACTTAAGTATCACAAGAATGAGTATTACCATCTGATCAGAGATGCCTTTGGGATCCAGCGGAAGATGACGGGGGTGTTATCAGGGTTCACATAGTATCCTCCAAAGACGATGAACACCGTCATAAGGGATGGCCCAAGAGCCATCGCAGCCTCGGTTGTAGGAGCGATTGCTCCCACAGTAAGACCCATGGCTGATGCGGCAAAGGATTCAACAGTCACAATGCCACAGAACTTGGCAAATCTGAATACAGAGCATGAAATAATTGTTAGGAATATGCATAAGCTAAACAGTGCCAAATTCTACCATCTGGCATGTAATTATGGTGCTGCACAACACATTAAACTTTGATTTGGGGATAATACCGACCTAGAAATTGTTGGATGAAGTTTAGCCATTGGATAGAGAATGGATCCAAAAATCAACGGAAATGCTGCTCCAATTGGAATCTCGGCTAGCAACTTAGATGAGAGATATGGTCCTAATGCATAGGAACCTTTTGCTCGTTCTCTGTCAACTATAGCACGTTCTTTCGGAAAAACTCCCACCGTCTTTGTTAGAGCAGCCATTGCTGTATTTATGGCAGCCACCTAACTCGTGAAATGAAACGAAACAGAACAACATGAGGATGTGCTCAGCCATTTTTTTTAGAGAAACTATTATTTAAGACAAAATGGAAACGGTGATAAGATAAATCAAATATCAGAATGTGTGTGTTCGATAGATCCAAGACATTCTACCTGAAGAAGTCCCATCCTATCTTGTATGGAAGTTTGAGTTTTCCCCATTCGCCAGAACACTGATCCAAATATAATTGCTGAAGCAACAGACATTCTTGCTCTCACTTTGTTTGTTGGTCCATCACGAAAAGCCTGAAATACTTCTCAGAATCAACTAATAACAGGGTGATAGTCAATCTTCAGGTAAACACCCATTTAGAGTTAGGCAGCTAAGCTTAGATATCTCGAAGCTACCCAAGCTAAGATTCGAAATCTATAAAATAACCAATCTAGCAGTGTTCAATTTATTTTGTTAACATCGAGATTCGAGAGCCCTTTTCTTGTTTACTTGCATGTTTCATGCAGTAGTTACATGTTGCACCTACATGAGCCACATAGTTGGTGAAAGCACAATCATGCCACCAGTGTCAACTTACAGGAAATATTGAAAAGATAGATCTCCTGAATTGAGTACAGTATAGGTCTGGTTTATTTTGACGCTAAACACATATGCCAAAATAACTTATCAACGTATTTCAAGGCAGAAGTAGGAAAAGCATATTAAAGGGGTCAAAAGCTGGAAGACACTATCAAACAAGGTTTAGTGAAAAACCTGCATCCATGCTCTCTTGAACAGCAAACGGAATTGTCTCCACCAACCACGTCTTTGCTTGCTAGTGGACTTCTGAGCAAGTTTGGTAGAAAATTCAGAGCCCTCCGATTGTGTTACTGGACTGTTAAATTCAGTAATAAGAACCTTATTCGCAAATTCATCAATTAGGTTCTCAATCCTTTTCTGTGATAACTGTACACTTTCAGCCGAGCTATAATCAATGGAAATGAGGTCAGCCAAGAACTCAGCAGGGTTCTCATGATCTGGGCATTGGTACCTGATGAAGTAAACAAACACAAATTATTAAACAGTAATAGTACAGGGGCAGAATAAGCAGAATGAGATACGGGCCAAAACTTTAAGCAGTTAAAATAGGCCTGAAGTATGTTTCACAGCATAAACAGCTAAACAAACATCAGTCACTGTGTCAAAAATTCTAGCATCATGAATGTTCGATTTCAGGGCTTTCCTAACATGGATACATACAGTCAAATGATAAAAGTACTTAAGCTTGAAGCAAGAGCGAAAAAGCAAATATAGAACCTGAACCGCTGAAACATGAAGGACTAATGTATGCCTAGGGATGGAGTACTTCCCTCTATGCCTACTTATTTGACACTTGCTTCAGTACAGTGTTGGCCACATGAATAATACTAAAATGTTGACACATCACCATATCCATCATCCATGTGTATAACAAAGTGATCGTGAGTCGTGACATGCTACGGTGTCAAATACAAAATGACTGAGATGTGTTACCAAAATCCAATCTATGCCTGGTATTACTTAGCCCTGCTAACTATATTATAAATAAAACAACTGCAGTACATACATTTGAGATATGTGGAAATCATGGAAAATATTACTCCCTCCGTTCCTAAATATAGGGTGTATAGTTTTTGGCACAAAAATTAAAGAACGCACGTGGAGGAAAATTTTCACAAGTTTTGGGCAAGATTTTACCTGACTAATTGACATGAGAAAATAGAGGAGCTTGCCTGATATAAGGAAATGTAATCAAATCCCTAAAAAAATTATCCAAACGAGTCGTGCAACGCAGTACACCTTATATTTCGGATTTTTTCTCAAAAAACTATACACCTTATATCAAGGAACGGAGGGAGTATGTTTTAGAGAACACCGAATGACAGAAAGGAATATAAGTGATGACAGAATAACAACCCTAATGATGCAAAGTATTTTAGAGGTTCTTCTTTTGCCGGCCCCATATATACAACTTCTCCCTCTGAGAGTAGCACAATGTCATCAAATTTGCTATAGACTGAACCTCTCGGCTGGTGTATAGAGCATATGACAGTGTGCCCATCTTCTGCAAGCTGTCTAAGAGTCTCCATCACCTTCTCTGCCTGGAATGCATCAAGGCCTAAAAGAGAGTAACACACATACACAAAGTTCATGTGGTATCAGTTCATATTTTACAGCTGGCATACCAAGCTATTAAAAAGAACTCTGGCTAATATTCAGGAGAGGGTCTCAAGAGAAAAAGCTGATCCATGTGAAAATTCAACAAGGGATCCCACTTAAAAACGGAAAGTTGCAAGAACAGTCTGTCTCATTTTTCTTCATGGGACTGTGGGCGATACTTTGGTGGAATGTCTTGCCTGAGACAATACCTAGGTTGGTCAGAACTCATCACACTACAGCCAGGGATTTTTTAACAGCCATCATGTACTTCTATAGTATTACCATGTACTTTTGCGGGAGTAACCAGGACAGAAACTTCCTTGCCCTTTGGGAGGGCAACAATATTGTCAAGGTGCCACAAAGTCACATTTAACCTTACATTTGAGTGAAGTAGGTTTGTGTGTTATACTGTTATACTATTTTGATTATTAAGTTATTGTATATTACTATCTATTTACATTAATTTGCTAGATAAAAGAAGGGACCCGAGCACTTACAGTCATGCAAGTAAATCTAACTACAATAATAACTATACAGAAGTAAAAGAAAACGCTAATTCAAAATAAGGAACGGAAGGAAATGGTAAATCAGGTAAAATACCTGTCGTTGGTTCATCCGCAAAGATGACTGAAGGACTTGCAATCAGTTCACATGCAAGCGAGAGGCGCTTCTTTTCACCACCACTAATTCCACGTACTTTTGCATCACCCACAATAGAATCAGCAGAGTTGACCTTTCATTAAAAAGAGAGGAATACATGATTATACTGCTATAAAAAGCAAATCAGAATGAACTGAGAGTAACATATATCGATGATCCAACAATCATGTAGGTTAGGTTCCCTGATAAATTGAAAAAAGTGTGTTGCTATTGATCATTCATTGGTCACTTACCAATCCAAGACGAAACAAAAGATCATTAACATACTTCTCCTTCCTCTCGGGAGACATCGTGTCAGGAAGCTGGAGTTCAGCAGCAAGTGAGAGCGTTTCCCGGACCGTGAGCTGTGAGAAGAAAATGTCTTCTTGCCTCACATAAGCAATCCTACAGAAAGAAATACACATTAGTTCTCTTCCACAAACCTTTGCAGAAAAAAAAGAGAGACCCCAATTGGAACTGGCATAGCTTACTTATAACCGCCCTGCGACATAGGCTGGCCATTGACATAGAGAAAGCCCGAGAGGTGCAAGGAAGGCGACACAGCGAGCTGCCCTGCCAGCACATTGAGCAGCGTCGTCTTGCCGGACCCTGACGGCCCCATGAGCGCTAGCAGCCTCCCCGGTTTCGCCTCCCCTGACAGATTCGACAGCAAGAACCTTGCCTGCAAACAATCACTCAGCACATCACAAACAATACATACATACAGGGTGTGCATACTCTGGAAGATTCAGACAAGGATTAGCCCACGCAAATTATGCAATTTGTCCTACAGTAACAGTTTGGCCTCACTGTTGGCACTACTACAGTGTAGGGTGTGCATACTCTGAATCATTGTCTGATGCAAAATTACGCGACTCGGTCCTGCGATAATTATGCAGCGCATCATGAACAATGTCGGGTGTGTATACACTGGGATATTCAAACAATTCTTAGCCCACGCAAAAACTATGCAGCTTGAACTACAGCAATGGTGTGGCCTCACTGTCGAAGTGCCACTGCCAGTCTGCCACATCGCGGGGTCAACCAGTCAACGGGCCCAGCGCCAGCCACTCAGGCTCGACACGTGCGTGGCCCTCTGCTAACGAGCGCCCCAACCCATGTACCGATGTGCCAAAGAAACGAGGCCAATGTGCGCGCGCAAGGTGTTCGGCCGCGGGTCTCCGGCGAGAAGAGAGTTAGAGAGGGAGGCCGGCGTCAATCGGAGTGACTCACCATGTCCCCGCGCTTGTTCTTGAGGGCGCAGGTGACGCGGGCCCACCGGATGGTCACCGGCCGCACCCCCTCGCCGGCCTCCACGTCGCCCTCTCCCCCCTCGTCGTCCTCCGCGGGCGGGAGGAGGGCGGGGCCGGCCCCCGCGGCGACGACCCGCAGGAAGAGCGCCGCGGCCAGCGCCGCCAGGAGCTGGCCCAGCCCCTTGATCTCCATCCCGCGGCGACCGGCGACGAGCGGAGGAGGAGGGGTTTAGCTGCGCCCTCAGGCTTAAGCCTCGTCGCCCAGCTCGCTCAAAGGCGCGTTGTGTGGTGGTGGTTAGTTTGTTGCGGCATGGCATGGGATGGGATGGGGAGAGAGAGAGAGAGAGCGCGTTGCCATCGGCGGCCTGGGCCGCCGCTGGGCCGGTCGTCTGGACGGCGGGGCCTTGGAAACGTACGCTTTGTCACGCTGGGCCGTCGCGTCCGAAGCGGACGACAGGTTCGAACAAAAAGAGAACAGAATCCACCACTCCAAAAAAAAAGGTGGCGGACCCCAGTGGCCATTAAAAAAAGAGAGAGGGAGAGAGAATTTCAAAAAAAGAGAGAGAGAGAGAGAGGGAGAGAGAGATCGGATCCACGTCGTGGTCGATGTGGCGGGTGACCCGTGAACGAGTAGTAGCATCGTCGTGGTCACGACAGGCTGACTCACCAGCTAGCTAGCTAGCTAGTTCTGGAGTCCGCGAGTGGAGTGGAGTAGCCGTTGCCTCTACGGATAGCATGCGCAAAAGAACAAGCCGTCATTCGGTGACGTTGATTCCAGAACTTCCAGAATGGATGGATACGCGGCCTCGACTAGACTACGGGGAGATGTGTTAATTGCATTTTGTCTCCGCAACAGGATCCGTCCAATCAGAAACCGTGTCCCTCTAGGACTTTTTTACTGTTTTGACACATTATCAAAACTTTAGCACGAACTGACCTTAGTTTGGAACTTTTTTCGGATCTGATCCATTTTGAGACGCCAGCAACCATGGCGTTTTGGTTAGATGGAAGACGCCATAGTCTGTGGCGTTTAGCCCTGGCCCGCGGTCCTATGCATGTATCCACACACAGCTCTGTTCCGAGCGGCTGCTAGTCTTCATACATACATGCACGCGCATGCATGCGTAATATATACGCGCGCCCGTCGGAAACAAAGCAATCGATCCGCTGCCTACTCTTTTCTGGTCCTAGCTTAGCCTAGCACAGTACTTGCGTGTGAGGCCTGCCGGAATCGATCCATCAACCTAAGCCTCGTTTAATCTCATCCTGCTGGTGCGCTACCATAAGCTGTGAGAGAGTGCATATGGTCCAGCCAGGCTCCCCAAAGGTCTGGTCACAAAATTCTGACCAACCACATCATTTATATCGACCGTCCGCACTGATCGACATGTTCATATCTAGTCTAAATCTGGATGGACATAAGAAGATCCGGAAGGGTCGGATCCGACACACTCTGGCCCATCCAATCCCATATATATTCATCCTCATCCGCATTAAAGCGCCTCCTGCTTCGCCAGGTCCACATCCGGATTTCATATAAACACACCGGATTTGATGTAAACATGACAGATTTCATTACAAATACTTCAAAGCGGTGCTAGACGGGCTCTGGAGTATAATAAATAGCTAATCTAAATGATCGCCACCTCCGGGGCCCCGGGAACTGAAGTTGTCCGCCTCCACGTCGCCGCCAAGCGACTAATCGGCCGAAGATGCTCAGTGTAATACCCCCTTGTAATAAGCTATGTGACACTCTGTTAAAACTGCCAAGTCATGATCAATTGCAGTGCCAAGTCATATGAGTTAATGATCCAATTCAAATTCACATCCGAAAATCAACTCAAATTCAAAAGTGAATTATAAAGTTGATCAAACTCTGTTGGGAAAATGTTCATTAATTGGCAAATAATCCAGGAACATTTCTAATATCAATATCAAAATAATTGGAGTTAGACAAGTGACCCAAACAAGATGAAACAGCACCAAAAACAACAATATTAAATCAATAAAAATCATTACAAATTCAAATGGCTTTCAAATCTGTCCAAACCACTTTTTGGTGAGAACTAATATTGCATTGCAATATTTGGGACAACTCTCACATTTTTAAAAAGTGTAGAAATGCCCTAACTATTTCAGAACAGAAAAGAAAAGAAAAACAGAAAATTAAGAAAAAGAAAAAGGCTAAAGCTGGACTGGTCCAAGTGCACAGTGCACTGGCCCAGCCCAGCCGGCCCGCCTCACCTCTCTCCGTCGTCGTGTCGACGCGCCCCTGGCCGAGCGCGCGCGCGCCGGCGCGGAACGAAACAGGAGGCGGAGGGGGATAAGGGCGAAGTCGAGCCGTCCCCCCTGGCCACCCCGTTCACTCTCCCCTCTCCTCCCTCGCTCGCTCCGCCCCTCGCTCCCTCCCAGATCCGGCCACCGAGCGCCGTCGTCGCCGCACTTCGCCATTTGCCGTGGCCACCGCGCGGTCCCGCGCTCGTCCACCGAGTCGGTCAGCTCCGCCGTCGTCTTCTTCATCTAATGGAGGATACGGGTGGAGCCGAGGGGTCCCGCTGACGCTGCACGACGCCGCCCCCTTCCGCTTCGGCTCCGGCGATCTTCCTCGTCTCCGGTGCGAACTGCTGCTACTAATCTATCACCGGGCCTCCGTGCGCCTTCACTGTGAGCCACTCCTCCTTCCTCATCTCTCTGTGGCTCCGCACGAGCGCGCTGGCAGCTCCTCCACGCGAACCCGAGTCCGTCGCCGCGAAGCCTGTCGCCGGCAAGCCTCCGGTGACCCAACGAGCTCGGGGTCGAGTCGAACACACTCACCGCATCGCGTAGAGCACGCCTAGGCCTCGCGCTCGAGCTGCTGCGCGCCGTAGTTTCGTTTTCATCGTAGGCCCGAATGCGCCGCCGCTTTTGCTCGTCGCCGGCGCCGTTTCCGGCCAAGTCCGGCTGCGCCACCGCCATGGTTGGACGCGGCGTTGAACGCCCGTTCGAAAGAGCCTAACCACGGGCCGAACAGTGCCCCGTAGAGCATTCCCGGCCGTCTCCGACGATCGGCCGCCGCGCAATTGGTCGCCGGCGCAACTCCGGCGCCGGCGCCGACGTGGCTGGCCGGCCCCACCGGTCAGCGACACTGGCCGTGGGCCCAGGGGCCCCCGTTGACTAGTTTGACCAGTCAACGCGCTGACATGGCAGCGAAGTGCCACTGACGTGTGGGCCCCGGCGGCTAATTAGACTAATTAAACAGTTAATTAAATAAAATTAATTAGATTAGCCTAATGTCTCACTGACAAGTGGGGCCCGCCCCCTAATTAACCCTGTGGATTAAATTAATTCACTGTTAAGATAAACAGAGACTGACATGTGGGCCCCACATGTCATGTTTGACTCTGGTCAGCGCCTGTTGACCGCTGACGTCACTGTGACGCAATGCTGATGTCATAATTCATTTTCTGATAAATAAATAAATTCCAGAAATTCAAATAATCTTTAAAAATTAATAACTTTTAAACCGTAACTCGGATCGAAAAAGTTAAAACATGAAAGTTGCTCAGAACGACGAGACGAGTCTGATCGTGCCGTCTGTTTCTTCATCGGAACCCCCTACGTAGTAGAACTCGTAACTCCGGACCCGAATCCGGCAGATGAATAGTGCACACACCCTGGTTATTAAATCTCAGATTAATTCTAAAAATAACTAAAATGACTTATATGCATAATAAGGCAACCCTGCACTGCATCATAGCATCACGCGCACCGTATTGCATTTGTTTGCATTATGTTTACCTGTTTCTTCCCCCTCTTCTCTCTCGGTAGACCCCGACGTTGACGTAGCTCCCGAGGTAGACGCAGCTCAGGAGTACGACTACGTCCCCGACGATACCACTGAAGACCTTGCCCTTGCCGCAGAGCAAACAGGCAAGCACCCCCATTTTGAGCATGCCTATATCGCCTATTCTCTTCTCTCTTATGCTTGCATTAGAACTGCTACTGCTACTGTTTTCCTATATCTGCTGCATAGCCTGATTATTGTACCCTGCCTTGTTACCTTTCTGGTTATCCTAGACTGCTTAGTATAGGCTGGGTAGAGTCACGACAGGGACCCCCACTTGATCCCGACTGCCCTGCTGGATATCAGAAGACCCGATCATCGGGATTGAAGACTAGACCCTGGCACCGCACATCACTTCCCCTTAGTTGCCGACACTGCTGGGTTACCGTCAAGTGCCGAGGGTGATACCTCGTCAGCACTTCTGATGTTAACCTTGTAGGTTAGTTACTCGGTCGTGGTAAGCGAGGGTGATTCCTCCTACACCACCCCCGATAACGACATCGTCGCGCAACTCCTCAAGTGTGGACCTCGAGGGTGATTCCTCCTTCGTTCACCTTGATGATAACATCGAGCGGGAATTCCATCGAGGGTGATTCCTCAGGGTTCCCTTCGGTGTCAGACACACAGTTACCTTGGATATTATGACTTGACTATGAACAACGATACTAAAGACGGGTCGACCCTGAGGGGTACCCGCGCGAGCTTATTGCGAAGTGATGTGGAGTCGGGTTGACCTGGATGGTGCCCGCGAGATAACTACGAGGCGTGGCCGGGCATTCTTAGCCCTTGCTGCAAGTCCTCGAGACGGGGCGACGGGGTCACATCGATCGTGAGTCTCTGCTCGTTTCCGCGCGCTCCTAATCCACTAAGGTTTGGATATTTGATCCGAGGGGCCTCTGGCCCGATAGCACTAACCATCACGTGGGCATAGTATGGGCGTTCTGCGTCGTATTCATCAGCCGAAGCTTGTTCGACGTCAGTAAGGAGCGGCGCACGTCGAGTTGGACTGGGAACGCAACCGCGCTTGTATAAGGGATTGCTAGGTCTGCTCTCGGTGGCCCCGTAACGTGCAGGAGTTCCCGGGGCGATGGCCCAAGACCCCTGGGGGCATAGGTTTAGTCCGGCGTGCTGACCTCTCTTATAAGCCTAGGTCGGGTTGCGGCGTGTTGCTTAGCCGAGGCCGGGCATGACCCAGAAAAGTGTGTCCGGCCAGAGTTAAGTGAGCGTGGTGGGTAAGTTGGTGCACCCCTGCAGGGAAGAAACTTCTATCGATAGCCTGTCCTACGGTAACGGACACTCGGAGTTGTATCCCGATCGGTACAACTAGAACTTGATATGAGAACTGGATAGTACGGCTCTGGGATTGCTTTCTCGCAGGGAGTCGGGAAAGGATCTCAGGTCGAGGTTGATGATACTACTACTACTACTTTACATTATGTTCATCTGTTCTCTTCTATTGCTGCAAGACTGTCGAAGATTGTTGAAGATGCTAGTCTTCGATAGGACTAGACTTTCCCCCCTCTATTCTGGCATTTCTGCAGCCCAGTCCACATATACAGCCATTTCTTTGACAATGATGCATATGTAGTGTAGATCCTTGCTTGCTGAGTACTTCGGATGAGTACTCACGTTTGCTTTATTTTCTTTTTCCCCCATATCCAATTGATGCCACCAGACGACGGAGCCCCTGAGCCAGACACCCCAGCCGACGACCAGTACTACTACCCGCCTGGCGAGTACTACTACTACGAGGAGCCGACTGACGACCAGGAGTAGGATCGGAGGGTCCAGGGCAGGAGGCCTACGCCTTTCGATCGTAGTATTTTATTTTACCCCGCCTCTGTGAAGGCCTATTTCTCTCTCTGTAATATATCTGTACCCAGATATCTAATGCTTCCGCTGACGCTTGTATGCCATCGAGTTATGTATTCGAGCCCTCGAGGCCCTGGCTTGTAATATAAAGCTTGTATGATTTTATTTATGTTTTAGAGTTGTGTTGTGATATCTTCAAGTGAGTCCTTAGGCTTGATCGTGCGCATTTACGTGTATGATTAGTGCACGATTAAGCCGGGGGCGTCACACTCAGCCCACCAAGCTTGGCGTCGACGGGAGGGAAGGAACGATGGCCTTCCTGGGACATGAGTGGCGGCGTCCTACCATGCACTACTCTTCCTCGCTGCCGGCAACAACCGCGGACATGTCGGCTTCTTCGTGGTCGTGGCGCCGGGGCGCGGCCTCCTCATCGTCGGTGTCGCCGAACAACGCCTCGCCGCCTCGTTGTTGCACTCCTTGCCGGCGGCCTCCACCTCTGTCACCCGCTGCCGGTACCGCCAGCGGGTGAAGTGGATCTCGCGGGCAGAGCGGTAGGACTCGACCAGCGCCTCCTGCTCCGCCAGGTCCACGTCCGGCGCGACCGCCCTGCCGGCTGTGACTTGCTCCTCCGCCTACAGATTCTCCTAGAGTAGGTTGTGGTTGTAGCTGGCGTCGGCCTGCGCCTCCTGGAACTAGTCCTCCCGCTCCTCCCACATCATGTCCATATAATGGGCACGGGTCTCGCCGATGGTCATGGTGCAATGCACCGGTGAGGGTGGAGCGGAGGAGGAGGGTGTCGCGGAGGAAGAGGACGGTGGCGCGCCGCTTCATTGCCGGTGCCAGTGAGGGGTCGCTCCTGCTCTGGCCGGGTATGAATACGGGCGATGACTCTCTGAAGCGGCGCTGACTGAAAACGCGCGGGAGGGGGAAGGAGTTCTTGGTGGTCCAGGGCGGTCATAAGCGGGCTTGGGATCGGTCCAAACTCCCGCAAACCTTCCCCACATCTGTCTTTGATTTGCGGGAGAAATCACGTCCGGACCGTCCTGCGGACCAATACAGGTCGGCGTTCCGTGGTCCGGACCGCGCCATCCAGACGATTGCGAGGAGCTTACATGTCGACGTTAGAGATGCCCTAACGTGTGTCAAAGGTGAGTCCAACCAACGCAACGAATTTTGGTGTAGCGCGCACTTGCCCACCCATGGACGATTGGACGCCCCGTTCTTTACCTCCCTCCTTTATTCAATCATCATCAAATCAATCACTTAAACTATCTCGACCGAGCTGTGCGCAGTGCTATTATTTCCGCGCGCATGTATGCATGAGACTGCGGGTCAGGGCTAGACGCCACAGACTATGGCGTCTCCCATCTAACCAGGACGCCATTGTTGTTGGTGTTTTAAAATGGGTCACATTCGAAAAAAGTTTCAAACTAGGGTCATATCATGCTAAAGTTTCGATAATGGGTCAAAACAGTAAAAATGTCCTCCCTCTACGGAGAGTATGCGCTGCCTTCTTCATCGACGAGACCGGACATGGTGTTCTTTGCATCAAGGAGTTAGCAGTTGATCTTTCCATGGTAAGGGACAGTTTTCTCTGAAAGTGCAGACGGCCCAATTTACTACAACTCCATCCATCTTACTCTGCTACAGATAGTCTAAATTATAAAATGAAAACCAAAGATAGCACACTCATAACTCTGGTGCGATAGATTCTAAAAAACAACGACAACAATTACAACAACTCCGGTGCGATAGAGCTACTAGTAGTAAGCACATTTCTGAAAGCGCGGGCTAGTCAACGTAGATCCCCACTTACCACTTATAACTGTTTGTAACAGCAAGAAGAAAATTCAGAAATGAGCGTCTACGCGTACTGTGTTAAAAAAAAAATCAAAATGCCAACTCGACAATGAAGTGCCGCCATCTGTTCAAACGCCGACCCAACGAGGACTACAAAACATAATCTAAAGTACTAGTCAGAGCCGAGGCACCAGATCCCCCCCCCCCCCCCCCCCCTCCCAATCGCCAGTCGCCGAAACGGCGAGCAGAGGAAAGAAGAATCCGCAGGCTGACGACGGAGCTTGGAGGAGGGGAGGAGAACTTTACCCTAGCCGACTTTGCGCCACGAGGGGAAGGAAAAGGATCCAGCGGAGCTTTGATCGCGTCGAAGATGGGATGGTTGGCGGGGGTCGTTTCAGCTAACTTGGTGTCACGCAGCAAAGCGATAGAGACTCAATTCGTAAAGAGGAAGAAAAGGAGGCCAGAGTTTCGGTTCGGTCGAAAGGGAGAAAGAGACCGCCTACACTACGAGGAGGAGGAGTACTTTAGCGGCCACATTAGGCCGAGGAACAACTAGGCAAAGTCGTCTTAGTTACACTAATTAAGCAAAGACGTACTGTACGTACTTAGGTCAAATGCACGCGCGCGCGGGACAAACACTAGCGGTTAAAGTTTGCATCCCCTCCCACGCAAAAAAATTTAAAAATTAAATTTGCACTCCTCGCTGACGTGTGGGCCACGGTCCATGGATACCATCCCCTACTCCCACCACCTACCCACGGGTCCCACCACAGCCGTAGGATTGGTTCTTGATTCTTTACCGCGCGGTAGCGGCACCCCGGGTGGGCCCACGCGTCAGTGTCTTTCATCGGAAGCAAGCGCCGTTCGCTCGCCCCACCCGACAACTCCCCGCTCCCTCTGCCCGGCGGGGCCCCCCGCCCCATTCCCAATCGCCACGCGACCCGGCTCAAACCCCGCCCGGCCGCCCCGGCCCCGCTGACCCGCGGGCCCGGGCGCGTGGGGACGACGTGTCATGGGCGGCAGGGCGGCCGCGTCGACGTGTCGCCGTCGCGTTGGCGCCGGTACATAGCGACAGGCGCCTCACGCTCTCTCTCCCACCTCCGTACGCGACGCAGGCAGAGAGAGAAACGCACGCGAGGGAGAGGAGATCGAGCTGCTACGCCTACCCGATCCACCGATGCGATCTCGCCGCCAGACCCTAGCAGCGATCCCGCGCGCCAGCAGCACCCCGCCGCGGCCGCGGCCCTCGCCGGAGTCCTCCTGGCGCCGCCTGCCTCGGCGTTGACGCGCCACGCGCCTCTCTGCTCCCGCGGCTAGCTCGCTCTCTACTTCTGCTTCGTAGCTGCTGCCGAGGTCGGCAGCGTAGTGAGCGGGGGAAGCGGGACTCCGGCGAGCGATGGGGGCAGCGGACAAGTGGCTGCTGCCGCTGGTGTCCGTCTCATTCGTCTCGCTCATGCTCTTCCTCTCGGCGCTCTCGGGCTTCTCGGCCTCCTCCGCGCTCTTCGCGGGGCTCCCGCCGCCCTCCTACGTGCGCCGGGGTGCCGCCGCGCCCCCCTCCTTCGCGTACCTGCTCTCGGGCGGCCGCGGCGACGGCCGCAGGCTCCTGCGCCTGCTCCTCGCCGTCTACCACCCCAGGAACCAGTACCTGCTCCACCTCTCCGCGGACGCGCCCGAGTCCGAGCGCCTCGACCTCGCCGCGGCCGTCGCGCGGGCCGCCCCCGCCGCCGCCGCCTTCGGGAACGTCGACGTCGTCGGCCGCCCCGCCGCGGGCACCCCCATGGGCTCCTCCGGCCTCGCCGCCACGCTCCGCGCCGCCGCCGCCCTGCTCCGGCTCGACGCCGAGTGGGACTGGTTCGTCACGCTCAGCGCCGCCGACTACCCCCTCCTCACCCAGGACGGTAAGATTCCAAATGTTCCTCCTCCCCAATCTAGCGCAATCAGTTTGGGAAGTTTCCTGCGCTGTCCGGATCTAGTAGCGCAAATCTGACTGGTGCCTAACTTTGGGGACGCGGGAGGCGTTTCTTTCTTCAATTGTCGAGCTGCAAAGGGACATTTTCGGCAGTTCGGTTGAGCTGTTGCTGTAGCCCCAGAGAATTAAATCTGTCTTGTGATGCTGCTTTGTTTTAAGTGCTGTTTAATGCTTTCTGTCACATTATACTTATAGACTAGAAGTAATAGGAATATTGATGCTGCTGTTAGGTTTGGCTGACTTGTAACAACGGAGTAATTGTACTTGTTTACAATGTTTTTAGGCACTGGTGCGAAAGCTGCCCTTGACAGGAACATAGTATACCACAATATATATATATATACTACTAATATAGTTTGGC
This sequence comes from Thinopyrum elongatum, assembly GCA_011799875.1. Taxonomy (NCBI): domain Eukaryota; kingdom Viridiplantae; phylum Streptophyta; class Magnoliopsida; order Poales; family Poaceae; genus Thinopyrum; species Thinopyrum elongatum. The sequence goes on from CM022299.1 coordinate 19,164,670, forward strand.
ATCATGTTTTCGTCAATTGCTGTGTTCCTGCTTCCTGTTGTCAAGCCCAAACCCACTGAATTACCTACTATCTCCTGTCTTCTCTTCATATCGAAGCTCATCAAACTTGTCAGCCATCAGCTCCATGCAGCACTCTAGCTGTAGCTTTGTTTCGGGCATGTAGCAACCCGTTTTATACGGAGCATATGACCAAATGCTAATTGACAACATCTAGCTGCATTCAGGTTTCATTTATGCTGATTGTCTGGGGGGAGTTGTTTGTAACAAATAAGGGGGTCTTTTGTGAAATTGAATAAATAAGCAGGAATTACAAAAAATGGAGGAAAAAATATCAGCATTCAGTTGAGAAATGAATCTTGTGTGTTTCCTAATCCCAAAATCCATGAGTTGTGCATGAGGAAGACTTAAATTTCAAGCAAACAAGACGTGGGATCGGACAAAGGAAACAACAACTTAATTGACTTCTGAGAGTCCCCTTCTTGTGTTCCTTCCTCCCAAAGTGGTCGCCCACGTCTTCATCTCCAGATTTCCTGCTCTGAAATTCCAAAGTCATTGGGGAAATGCAACAGTCGCTTAAAAGTGAAAATCAGCTCACATAGATTTTACTAGATACTTAGAAGTTATGTGCTGCTGTTGCTCTCTCACTCATATACTTGTTCCCAGCTTGTTCAAAATGTACTTTGTAATTTTTTCTGGGGTTAGCTTGCTTTGACATAATAATAATCTGGTATTTATTAACACATTTTACCCTGTTATCTTTCACATACTAGTACAGTAAGTAGAATTTCTACAGACTACAGTCATCCTTGCCTGGACCTCATCCTATATTTTGCCTTTTCATATATGATAGATCTCTTGTATATTTTCCTGCTGAAAATGTGTGTAACATGTACATGCTAGCCTCCCCGCAAAAAAAAAACATGTACATGCTAGCCCCAAGTCCGGAGTTATTTAAGTTTGATGTATACACTTTACCTTTGCTTTATGGTAATTAACGAAGCTTGGGGGGTTCTTGACTTTTCTGGTATTTATGGTCTTTTATGTTTTCGCTTGCTGCAGACCTGATTCATGTCTTCTCGTCTGTGCCAAGGCACCTCAACTTCATCGATCACACTAGTGATATTGGATGGAAAGAGTATGTACTATCTGAACTTAGTAAGAGTTTCGTTCCACTGGTATTAGTTTCACCAATATATTGTTGCAGGTCTCAGAGAGTGCAACCAGTCATAGTAGATGCTGGGATATACCTGGCTGGCAGGAATCAGTTCTTCCAATCCACAGAGAAACGGGCAACTCCAGATGGTTTCAAATTCTTCACAGGTATTATTATTATACCTCTGCTTCTACTTCCCTGGCCTTCCTTTCGAGCAATTATTTTACATCCTTATATGTACTCCATTTCTGATAGGTTCTCCTTGGGTCATTCTAAACCGGCGGTTTATAGAGTACTGCATTTTCGGATGGGAGAACCTCCCTCGAACCCTTCTCATGTACTTCACGAACGTGATGCTGCCTCTGGAAGGTTATTTCCACTCAGTCGCGTGCAACTCGGACTTCCGTAACTTCACGGTGAACAATGACTTGCGGTACGTGGCCTGGGACGACCCGCCTCAGATGGAACCCCGGTTTCTAAACATTACACATTATGAGGAGATTGTGGAGAGCGGAGTGCCCTTTGCTAGGAAGTTCCGGGAGAAAGAGTATCTGTTGGACAAGATTGATGAGAAAATACTCCAGCGGTGGCGTCACAGACCTGTTCCCGGAGCGTGGTGCACAGGCAGGAAGAGATGGTTCAGTGATCCATGCTCCCAGTGGAGCAACGTCAACATCGTAAGACCCGGGCCCCAAGCCGAGAAGTTCCGCAGATACATGGACCGGATCCTAGAGGAATCGAAGTCAAGCAACAGCTCGTGCGCGCAATAGCAGCACTGAACCGCGAGGCTGCACTTTACGGCAGTCGAGCGTGTCTCATTTTGCACAGATCGAGTGTCTCCACACATTCAGAACTCCAGCATTTCCGCCTCCTGTGGGAGCATTTTTGATGCAGCAGCTGGCTTGTGAGCACAGGGCCAAGGTGAGAGGGCGTGCCTATTCTTTCGAGATATTTTTGGTAGCTGTCATGACTTCAAGGTCTCTCACTGCTTCATTGCATCCCAGCATTGTTGGAGGCCAGGGAGCTTTCGGCTGGGGGTTGATTACCTGGGCTTGTAGGGAGTGTAATTAGTAGCGATGAGTAGAACGACCTTGTGCGGATGTTTATAGAACCTTGGTGGAATTCTTGGTGCTCCCATACGGAATTGAATCGAGAGACAGGCAAAAAAACATGAAGGGTGGGGAATTTTGTTGGCCTTGTGGTTGTGGACTGGTTGCTGTTGTGGTTAACAGAATGCTCACAGATTCTTTTTAGTTTTACTCTTGAATTTCAGAAGTTCCCATGATCGATCGACCGATGATTTCTCTTTTCCAGTCTAATATGTGCATTCATCTACATGTAGCAAACTAAGCTTTAGGATTATTATTAGGTGCAGGGTCGTAGAAAGAATGGTTACTCTGCCTGGTTGGCTCTGTTTAGAATCTGTTTGGTTTGGAGGGGTTGAGTTGGTTCTGTTTCCTTTCGGAAAACCTCCCTGGCGCATGGGAGTGGATTTGGGCAAGTAAACGGAGTGATGGAGGCGCATAACCTGTCTACCGGAGTGAAGCGGAAGCTGTGTCGCCGGCGTCCGACTGTGGAGCGCCGCCGTTCTGGTCCTTGCCTCCCCGGAGGTAGCCGCTGCTGTCTGCAGTTGCATTTCTGTGTGGAAACCCGTAAAGGCCTGGCGGCTCGATGGCCTTGTTGGGAGATTGTTTAACAATGGGCTATAGCCTGTCGGCCCATGACTTAAATTTTTCCCCCCTTCACTAATATAATGCTGCGTTTGGATGTCTATATTAGGGTTTTGAATTGGATTTGGTATTCCCAATCCACCAATTCGAGTGTTTGGCATGCGCACGGAAACAACGGTCCGAAATCAATCCAATACAGATATCAATCCAATGCAGATGAACAAAGAAGGAAATGTTGCATCAGTTGCACGCAGCACCAAATCTCTTGTGGCTGTTATCTCCTGTGTTCGAGAAAATGCTGCATCAGTTGCACGCAACACCAAATTCTCTTGTGGCTGTTATCGCCTGTGTTCGAGCGACGAGGGAGAAGCTAGCTAGCGGCAACACATGAGGCACGTGAGGATATTATTCAGAGAGAAAGAGATGCTTTGGGGGACTGTGGATTTCTGTTGCTGCTGAATTTTGTACAGAGGGAGATGGGTATTATTCAGGATACTATTCAGAGAGAGATGAGACATGATTTGGTCATGCATTTCTCAATTTTTTTAATTTTTATTGCTATACAACCATTTGATTATAGTCACACATTGTATAAATTTTTGATTTGATGTATATTGAACAAGACACCATGCAATTCCATAGTTTGTCATCCGAACAAGATTTGTTATTGAAACCTTGTCGAGATTCCATCGACCAATTCCATGAGCATCCAAATAAGCGAATTCGTATTCATGTCTATTACAGTTTCCTCACCGAATTGGTATTGAAACCAATTCAATACGGAGGCCTCCAATACAGACATCCAAACACATCGTAAAAGAAATTGACGGAGCTATGTTACGCTACGTAGCTTCACCTTGCCTCTCACGTTGGGGGCACGATCGCCTTGGTTCTCCGAAATGATCATATTAATGCGTGTACTGTTTATTTTACGGATGTGCGAGTCTCTCCTGTAAATCTTAGAGCATCACTAGCAGATCCGTAGCAGATCCGGTATACCCCGTCCTGCAAAATTTAGTTTACAGTATACAGCAAAACATTTTTTTATGGTATGAGTGTATGACTTTTGTTCCGGCAGAACAGATCCCGTTAAAATATTTATGGTCTTGGCAAAATTGCACAAACCCCCCTAAAAATGCCCGCTAAATTACAATTGGATCCACCTCAGCCGCTTCCATCGCGAGGATCTCGTCAGGATGGACAGAGCGCCGGTGTGGGAGCTCACAGCAAGTGTTGGGGAACGTGCATACAATTTCAAAAAATTCTACGCTCACGCAAGATCTATCTAGGAGATGCATATCAACGAGAAGGGGAGAGTGTGTCTACGTACCCTCGTAGACCGAAAGCGGAAACGTTTGACAACGCGGTTGATGTAGTCGAATTTCTTCTCGTTCCGACCAATCAAGCACCGAACGTACGGCACCTCCGAGTTTTGCACACGTTCAGCTCGATGACGTCCCTCGAACTCTTGATCCAGCAAAGTGTCGAGGGAGTAGATGTGTTCCGTCAGCACGACGGCGTGGTGACGGTGATGGTGAAGTGATCCACGCAGGGTTTCGCCTAAGCACCGCGAGAATATGACCGAGGGTGTAATCTGTGGAGGGGGGCGCCGCACACGGCTAACAGATGTTGTTGTGTCCATTTGGGGCGCCCCCTCTCCTCTATTTATATATGTGTAGGGGCTTGGAGTAGAAAGAATAGTACCATGTGAACAGTAACCGTGAATAGTACACACGTGGACTTGGACTCCAAGTCCAATCCTATTCCTACTAGGACACCTTCCCTAGCCACATGGGCTTTTGAGGACTTAGTGCGCCTAGCCCAATAAGGCCAGGGCACTTCCCCTTAGCCCATGCCAGCCCTTGGGACGTGGTGGACCCACTTGTGGACTTCCGGACCCCTCCGGAATCCTTCGGAACCTTCTGGAAGCTTCACGACACAATACCGAAAAAACTGCACTTTTTCCGGAACCCAAAATATGACGTCCCATATATAAATCTTTACCTCTCGACCATTCCGAGACTCCTCGTCATGTCCGTGATCTCATCCGGGACTCCGAACAATATTCGGTCACCAAATCACATAACTCATATAATACAATACCGTCATCGAACGTTAAGCGTGCGGACCCTACGGGTTCGAGAACTATGTAGACATGACCGAGACACCTCTCCGGTCAATAACCAATAGCGGAACCTGGATGCTCATATTGGCTCCCACATATTCTACGAAGATCTTTATCGGTCGAACCGTTATGACAACATATGTTATTCCCTTTTCATCGGTATGTTACTTGCCCGAGATTCGATCGTCGGTATCTTCATACCTAGTTCAATCTCGTTACCGGCAAGTCTCTTTACTCGTTCCGTAATACATCATCCCGCAACTAACTCATTAGTCACATTGCTTGCAAGGCTTATTATGATGTGTATTACCGAGAGGGCCCAGAGATACCTCTCCGATACTCGGAGTGACAAATCCTAATCTCGATCTATGCCAACCCAACAGATACCTTCGGAGATACCTGTAGAGCATCTTTATAATCACCCAATTACGTTGTGACATTTGATAGCACACAAGGCATTCCTCCGGTATCCGGGAGTTGCATAATCTCATAGTCGAAGGAATATGTATTTGACATGAAGAAAGCAGTAGCAATAAAACTGAACGATCATTATGCTAAGCTAACGGATGGGTCTTGTCCATCACATCATTCTCTTAATGATGTGATCCCGTTATCAAATGACAACTCATGTCCATGGTTAGGAAACTTAACCATCTTTGATTAACGAGCTAGTCTAGTAGAGGCTTACTAGGGACACGGTGTTTTGTCTATGTATCCACACATGTATCAAGTTTCCGGTTAATACAATTCTAGTATGAATAATAAACATTTATCATGATATAAGGAAATATAAAATAACAACTTTATTATTGCCTCTGGGGCATATTTCCTTCAGTCTCCCACTTGCACTAGAGTCAATAATCTAGTTCACATCGCCATGTGATCAACACCCAAAGGGTTTACTAGAGTCAATAATCTAGTTCACATCGCCATGTGATTAACACCAATAGTTCACATCGCCATGTGACCAACATCCAAAGGGTTTACTAGAGTCAATAATCTAGTTCACATCGCCATGTGATTAACATCCAAAGAGTACTAAGGTGTGATCATGTTTTGCTTGTGAGAGAAGTTTAGTCAACGGGTCTGCCACATTCAGATCCGTATGTATTTCGCAAATTTCTATGTCTACAATGCTCTGTATGGAGCTACTCTAGCTAATTGCTCCCACTTTCAATATGTATCCAGATGGAAACTTAGAGTCATTTAGATCGGTGTAAAAGCTTGCATCGACGTAACTTTTTACGACGAACTCTTTATCACCTCCTTAACCGAGAAATATTTTCTTAGTCCTCTAAGGATAATTTTGACCGCTGTCTAGTGATCTACTCCTGGATCACTATTGTTTCCCTTTGCCAAACTCATGGCAAGGTACACAACAGGTTTGGTACACAGCATGGCATACTTTATAGAACCTATGGCTGAGGCATAGGGAATGACTTTCATTCTCTCTCTATCTTCTGCCGTGGTCGGGCTTTGAGTCTTACTCAACTTCACACCTTGTAACATAGGCAAGAACCCTTTCTTTGACTGATCCATTTTGAACTTCTTCAAAATCTTTGTCAAGGTATGTGCTTTGTGAAAGTCCTATTAAGCATCTCGATCTATTCCTATAGATCTTGATGCTCAATACGTAAGCAGCTTCACCGAGGTCTTTTATTGAAAAACTCTTATTCAAGTATCCTTTTATGCTATCCAGAAATTCTATATCATTTCCAATCAGCAATATGTCATCCACATATAATATCAGAAATGCTACAGAGCTCCCACTCACTTTCTTGTAAATACAAGCTTCACCATAAGTCTGTATAAAACCATATGCTTTGATCAACTCATCAAAGCGTATATTCCAACTCTGAGATGCTTGCACCAGTCTATAGATGGATCGCTGGAGCTTGCACACTTTGTTAGCATCTTTAGGATTGACAAAACCTTCTGGTTGCATCAGATACAACTCTTTAAGAAATCCATTAAGGAATGCAGTTTTGACATCCATTTGCCAGATTTCATAAAATGCGGCAATTGCTAACATGATTCGGACAGACTTAAGCATCGTTACGAGTGAGAAAATCTCATCGTAGTCAACACCTTGAACTTATCGAAAACCTTTTGCGACAATTCGAGCTTTCTAGATAGTAACACTACCATCAGCGTCTGTCTTCCTCTTAAAGATCCATTTATTCTCTATGGCTCGCCGATCATCGGGCAAGTCCACCAAAGTCCACACTTTGTTCTCATACATGGATCCTATCTCAGATTTCATGGCCTTAAGCCATCTGTCAGAATCTGGGCTCATCATAGCTTCTTCATAGTTCGTAGGTTCACCTTGGTCTAGTAACATGACTTCCAGTACAAGATTCCCGTACCACTCTGGTGCGGATCGTGTTCTGGTTGACCTACGATGTTCTGTAGTAACTTTATCCGAAGTTTCATGATCATCATCATTAGCTTCCTCTTTAGTTGGTGTAGGCATCACGGGAACTGATTTCTGTGATGAACTATTTTCCAATTCAAGAGAAGGTACAATTACCTCATCAAGTTCTACTTTCCTCCCACTCACTTCTTTCGAGAGAAACTCCTACTCTAGAAAGGATCCATTCTTAGCAACAAAGATCTTGCCTTCAGATCTGTGATAGAAGGTGTACCCAACAGTTTCTTTTGGGTATCCTATGAAGACGCACTTCTCCGATTTGAGTTCGAGCTTATCAGGCTGAAGTTTTTTTCACATAAGCATCGCAACCCCAAACTTTAAGAAACGACAGCTTAGGTTTCTTGCCAAACCACAGTTCATATGGTGTCGTCTCAACGGATTTAGATGATGCCCTATTTAACGTGAATGCAGCTATCTTTAATGCATAACCCCAAAACGATAGTGGTAAATCGGTAAGAGACATCATAGATCGCACCATATCTAATAAAGTACGGTTACGACGTTCGGACACACCATTACGCTGTGGTGTTCCAGGTGGCGTGAGTTGTGAAACTATTCCACATTGTTTTAAATGAAGGCCAAACTCGTAACTCCAATATTCGCCTCCGCGATCAGATCGTAGAAACTTTATTTTCTTGTTACGATGATTTTCTACTTCACTCTGAAATTCTTTGAACTTTTCAAATGTTTCAGACTTATGTTTCATCAAGTAGATATACCCATATCTGCTCAAATCATCAGTGAAGGTCAGAAAATAACGATACCCGCCGCGTGCTTCAACACTTATCGGACCGCATACATCGGTATGTATTATTTCCAATAAGTCATTAGCTCGCTCCATTGTTCCGGAGAACATAGTTTCAGTCATCTTGCCCACGACGCATGGTTCGCAAGTATCAAATGATTCATAATCAAGTGATTCCAAAAGTCCATCTGCATGGAGTTTCTTCATGCGCTTTACACCAATATGACCTAAACGGCAGTGCCACAAGTATGTTGCACTATCATTATTAACTTTGCATCTTTTGGCATCAATATTATGAATATGTGTATCACTACGATCGAGATTCAATAAACCATTTACATTGAGTGTATGACCATAGAAGGTTTTATTCATGTAAACAGAACAACAATTATTCTCTGACTTAAATGAATAACCGTATCGCAATAAACATGATCCAATCATATTCATGCTCAACGCAAACACCAAATAACATTTATTTATTTAGGTCCACACTAATCCCGAAGGTTGAGGGAGTGTGCGATGGTGATCTTATCAACCTTGGAATCACTTCCAACACACATCGTTACCTCGTCATTAACTAGTCTCTGTTCATTTTGCAACTCCTGTTTCGAGTTACTAATGTCAGCAACTGAACCGGTATCAAATACCCAGGGGCTACTATGAACACTAGTAAAATACACATCAATAACATGTATATCAAATATACCTTTGTTCACTTTGCCATCCTTCTTATCCGCCAAATACTTGGGGCAGTTCCGCTTCCAGTGACCAGTCCCTTTGCAGTAGAAGCACTCAGTTTCAGGCTTGGCTCCAGACTTGGGCTTCTTCCCGGGAGTGGCAACTTGCTTGCCATTCTTCTTGAAGTTCCCCTTCTTTCTTGCCCTCACCCTTTTTCTTGAAACTAGTGGTCTTGTCAACCATCAACACTTGATGCAATTTCTTGATTTCTACCTTCGCCGATTTCAGCATCGCGAAGAGCTTGGGAATCATTTTTGTCATTCCTTGCATATTATAGTTCATCACGAAGTTCTAGTAACTTGGTGATAGTGACTAGAGAAATCTGTCAATCACTATCTTATCTGAAAGATTAACTCCCACTTGATTCAAGCGATTGTAGTACCCAGACATTCTGAGCACATGCTCACTAGCTGAGCTATTCTCCTCCATCTTGTAGGCAAAGTACTTGTCAGAGGTCTCATACCTCTCGACACGGGCATGAGTCTGAAATACCAATTTCATCTCTTTGGAACATCTCATATGCTCTGTGGCGTTCAAAACGTTTTTGAAGTCCCGGTTCTAGCATGGTGCACTAAACTATCAAGTAGTCATCATATCGAGCTTGCCAAACGTTCATAACGTCTGCATCTACTCCTGCAATAGGTCTGTCACCTAGCGATGCATCAATGACATAATTCTTCTGTGCAGCAACGAGGATATTCCTCAGATCACGGACCCAGTCCGCATCATTGCTACTATCATCTTTCAACTTAGTTTTCTCTAGGAACATATCAAAAATAAAACAAAGGAGCTATACGCGAGCTATTAATCTACAACATAATTTGCAAATACTACCAGGACTAAGTTCATGATAAATTAAGTTCAATTAATCATATTACTTAAGAACTCCCACTTAGATAGACATCCCTCTAGTCATCTAAATGATCACGTGATCCATATCAACTAAACCATGTCCGATCATCACGTGAGATGGAGTAGTTTTCAATGGTGAACATCTCTATGTTGATCATATCTACTATATGATTCACGTTCGACCTTTCGGTCTCAGTGTTCCGAGGCCATATCTGCATATGCTAGGCTCGTCAAGTTTAACCCGAGTATTCTGCACGTGCAAAACTGGCTTGCACCCGTTGTATGTGAACGTAGAGCTTATCACACCCGATCATCATGTGGTGTCTCGGCACGACGAACTGTCGCAACGGTGCATACTCAGGGAGAACACTTATACCTTGAAATTTAGTGAGGGATCATCTTATAATGCTACCGCCGTACTAAGCAAAATAAGATGCATAAAAGATAAACATCACATGCAATCAAAATATGTGACATGATATGGCCATTATCATCTTGTGCCTTTGATCTCCATCTCCAAAGCACCGTCATGATCTCCATCGTCACCGGCTTGACACCTTGATCTCCATCGTAGCGTCGTTGTCGTCTCGCCAACTATTGCTTCTACGACTATCGCTACCGCATAGTGATAAAGTAAAGCAATTACATGGCGATTGCATTTCATACAATAAAGCGACAACCATAAGGCTCCAGCCAGTTGCTGATAACTTTTACAAAATATGATCATCTCATACAATAACGTGTATCACATCATGTCTTGACCATATCACATCACAGCATGCCCTGCAAAAACAAGTTAGACGTCCTCTACTTTGTTGTTGCAAGTTTTACGTGGCTGCTACGGGCTTATAGCAAGAACCGTTCTTAACTACGCATCAAAACCACAACGATTTTTCGTCAAGTGTGTTGTTTTAACCTTCAACAAGGACCGGCCGTAGTCAAACTCGATTCAACTAAAGTTGGAGAAACAGACACCTGCCAGCCACCTTTGTGCAAAGCACGTCGGTAGAACCAGTCTCATGAACGCGGTCATGTAATGTCGGTCCGGGCCGCTTCATCCAACAATACCGCCGAATCAAAGTAAGACGTTGGTGATAAGCAGTATGACTATTATCGCCCACAACTCTTTGTGTTCTACTCGTGCATATCATCTACGCATAGACCTGGCTCGGCTGCCACTGTTGGGGAACGTGCATACAATTTCAAAAAATTCTACACTCATGCAAGATCTATCTAGGAGATGCATAGCAACGAGAAGGGGAGAGTGTGTCTACGTACCCTCGTAGACCGAAAGCGGAAGCGTTTGACAACGCGGTTGATGTAGTCGAACTTCTTCTCGTTCCGACCGATCAAGCACCGAACGTACGGCACCTCCGAGTTCTGCACATGTTCAGCTCGATGACGTCCCTTGAACTCTTGATCCAACAAAGTGTCGAGGGAGTAGATGAGTTCCGTCAGCACGACGGCGTGGTGACGGTGATGGTGAAGTGATCCACGCAGGGCTTCGCCTAAGCACCGCGAGAATATGACCATGGGTGTAATCTGTGGAGGGGGGTGCCGCACACGGCTAACAGATGTTGTTGTGTCCTTTTGGGGCGCCCCCTCTCCTCTATTTATATATGTGTAGGGGCTTGGAGTAGAAGGAATAGTACCACATGAACAGTAACCGTGAATAGTACACACGTGGACTTGGACTCCAAGTCCAATCCTATTCCTACTAGGACACCTTCCCTTTTTGCCTTCCCTAGCCACATGGGCTTTTGAGGACTTAGTGCGCCTAGCCCAATAAGGCCAGGGCGCTTCCCCTTAGCCCATGCCAGCCCTTGGGACGTGGTGAACCCACTTGTGGACTTCCGGACCCCTCCGGAATCCTCCGGAACCTTCTGGAAGCTTCACGGTACAATACCGAAAAAACTGCACTTTTTTTCGGAACCCAAAATATGACGTCCCATATATAAATCTTTACCTCTCGACCATTCCGAGACTCCTCATCTTGTCCGTGATCTCATCCGGGACTCCGAACAACATTCGGTCACCAAATCACATAACTCATATAATACAATATCGTCATCGAACGTTAAGCGTGCGGACCCTACGGGTTCGAGAACTATGTAGACATGACCGAGACACCTCTCCGGTCAATAATCAATAGCGGAACCTGGATGTTCATATTGGCTCCCACATATTCTACGAAGATCTTTATCGGTCAAACCGTTATGACAACATACGTTATTCCCTTTGTCATCGGTATGTTACTTGCCCGAGATTCGATCGTCGGTATCTTCATACCTAGTTCAATCTCGTTACCGGCAAGTCTCTTTACTCGTTCCGTAATACATCATCCCGCAACTAACTCATTAGTCACATTGCTTGCAAGGCTTATTATGATGTGTATTACCGAGAGGGCCCAGAGATACCTCTCCGATACTCGGAGTGACAAATCCTAATCTCGATCTATGCCAACCCAACAGACACCTTCGGAGATACCTGTAGAGCATCTTTATAATCACCCAGTTACATTGTGACGTTTGATAGCACACAAGGCATTCCTCCGGTATCCGGGAGTTGCATAATCTCATAGTCGAAGGAATATGTATTTGACATGAACACTACTGGAATCCACTTCTTTGCCATCAGCCACTTCTTTGCCGTCTGCTGGCTGACGGCAAAGAAGGTCTTTGCCGTCCGCTTACGAAAAACGGACGGCAGAGAACTGGCTGATGGCAAAGAAGGTCTTTGCCATCAGCCAGTTCTTTGCTGTCGGCTAGCGGACGGCAAAGAATCTTTGCCGTCAGTTGGCGGACGGCAAAGAGAGAGGTGGGCCCCACTAACGAGCTGCTTAGAAAAAAAACTAACGGCCCCCTCTTTGCCGTCTGCTAGCGGACGGCAAAGAGAAAAAAAGCGCACGACAAAGGGGGCGGACGGCAAAGAGATAACCTAACTAACGGATCCCCACCCCTCCTTCCTTCTCTCTCTCTTTCTGTCCCTCTCTCCCCGACGAGACCACCGCCGCCCCCACCACCCGCCGCCGCC